>LNAC01000118.1:1395521-1507878 GCA_002007465.1 Ailurus styani
AAATGGACCCTCAACTCTATGGTCAACTAATCTTCGACAAAGCAGGAAAGAATGTCCAGTGGGAAAAAGACAGTCTCTTCAACAAATGGTGTTGGGAAAACTGGTCAGCCACATGCAGAAAAATGAAACTGGATCATTTCCTGACACCACACACAAAAATAGACTCAAAATGGATAAAAGACCTCAATGTGAGACAGGAATCCATCATAATCCTTGAGGAGAACACAGGCAGCAACCTCTTTGACCTCAACCGCAGCAACTTCTTCCTAGGAACCTCACCAAAGGCAAGGGAAGCAAGGGCAAAAATGAACTACTGGGACTTCATCAAGATTAAAAGCTTTTGCACAGCAAAGGAAACAGTCAACAAAACCAAAAGACAACTGACAGAATGGGAGAAGATATTTGCAAATGACATATCAGATAAAGGGCTTGTATCCAAAATCTATAAAGAGCTTCTCAAACTCAACACCCATAGAACAAATAACCCAGTCAAGAAATGGGCAGAAGACATGAACAGACATTTCTCCAAAGAAGACATCCAAATGGCCAACAGACACATGAAAAAGTGCTCAGCATCACTCGGCATCAGAGAAATAAAAATCAAAACCACAGTTAGATACCACCTCACACTAGTCAGAATGGCTAAAATCAACAAGTCAGGAAACGACAGATGTTGGTGAGGATGCGGAGAAAGGCAGACCCTCCTACACTGTTGGTGGGAATGCAAGCTGGTGCAGCCACTTTGGAAACAGTATGGAGGTTCCTCAAAAAGTTGAAAATAGAGCTACCCTACGACCCAGTAATCGCACTACTGGGTATTTACCCTAAAGATACAAAGGCAGTGATCCTCAGGGGCACATGCACCTGAATGTTTATAGCAGCAATGTCCACAATAGCCAAGCTATGGAAAGAACCTAATTGTCCATCAACAGATGAATGGATAAAGAAGATGTGGTATATACACAATGAATATTATGCAGCCATCAAAAGAAACAAAATCTTGCCATTTGCAATGATGTGGATGAACTAGAGGGTATTATGCTAAGCAAAATAAGTCAATCAGAGAAAGACAATTATCATAAGATCTCTCTGATAGGAGGAACTTGAGGGGCAGAGCGGGGAGTTTTGTGGGGTAGGGAGGGAAAAATAATGAAACAAGATGGCATCAGGAAGTGTGTTCATGAAGACAGGCAGAGGCCAATTTAAAGCTCTCCACCCCACCCCCCTCCCACCTCCATCAGCCTCAACCTCTGGTGATCAGAACTTCCACACATTCATTCAGTACATGTCTTAAAATCCCACAGACACACTAAAGGCCCAAGCACAGAAATAGAATGATCTGTTAAGGTCTAGTTGAATAATCATTGATAAAAAGTAAGGAGAAAGACCCAACATTTTACATTGAACTTTTTAATAAGGCTAAAATCTCTCAGTCTATGCATAGAAACTGGCAATGCTATATATAATGGATGGTTTTTACCACCAAAAGTCTATTAATGTTAATGAGAAAGCAAAAGCATGTCTTTGTAAACTAAGTTTGAAAAGGAACTGCTTACTAAAATATTCACAAAACAGCATGGTTATATAAAAGTGGAGAATATTAAAGAATTTTAAAGTCTACATTACAAATGAAAATAGGAAAGGCACTTTATAACCCACACAAGGTTCTGAATTTTAGCGAAGTGAGAAAATGATGTAACAGAACAGAAATCGCAGTGGTAAATATTCATTATGAGCTGGAAACTTGAGAAATTGTTTATATTGCTATCGTCTAATCCACCTCTTTCCTTTCTGTCCTTTATTCTGTTTAGATGAACAAAAAGAAACTGTAGAAGACAATCAATTGGATTCCTTTAAATATTGGACAATGAGGTGAGTGTGAAGTTCATGGAGGATTGACCAGGACAGAAAACATAGACCAAGGGAATGGTCAAGAGGACCATAGGTCAAGGTCAAGGTCAATAGCTCCTACTGATTTTTTTCATAGGGAAACTTACAAATATTGTTGGTTAGTCCATTGTATAAACCCTGGAATGAGGGATTTCTGATTCATAATTGCCAAAAATGCAAAAAACTCAAGTATCTTGCAATTGGCGAAAGTACAAGCAAATTGTGGTACATTCATACAATGGGACACTACACGGCAATAAAAATGAACAATCTGATACATGCACCTAAATGGGAATGTAGCCTGTTTTCTATAACTAATTCCATTGTTCACCTATCTCTGCCAAAACATAGACTGTTGCCTCTTGGTGAATAATCATAAAAATAGTAATGACAAAGGGTTATGGCTCATGGTAACCCCATGCTTGCTGTATGCTGCATATTCTTCAAATGCTTTAACTTTCACAAAGTCTCCATGAAATAGGTCCTGTAATTATCTTGGTTTTTCAATGAGCAAGTCCCAAGAAAGAAAAGGTCATTGACTTGGCCAAGGCCACACAGCCAGTAAGTGGCATAACCAGGATTCAAGCCCTTATTGGCATCATCTAAATTGCCCGTCCACTGGAACTATCTGCTTCTTATAAGAGTTTGGCTTTTACTGAACTTTCTAAATTTTCCTTGGTGGCACCAGAATTCCTTGCTAAATGCTAAATCATGTCAAAACAGACAGATATGATATTCTCTAGGTGGAATAGGAAAACATATGCCAATCTGATGTGAGTGCTTCTGGGTTTGCATAAATTACAGTTTATTTATTGCATATTGTCATTATGGTTTTATTTCCTTCAGAAATACTAGCTTGCCTTTACAGCATAGCTCATAGTTTCCATATGAATATTCCATTATGTAGCAAATCGCCCAATAAATAAACATGGTGATGGAGGCAGAGGTGGAGCTTGGCCCCTAACCTTGTTTCATTTTGTTTCAAGCAGAATCTTCAGTGAAACTGAGAAAAAGAAATGGCGTACATCCCAAAGCAGCAGGCGTTGCACATGGTCCCATAGGCCCAGCAGTGAGGCCCAGTGGGGGACCTGTCCCCATAGGCCCACGTCCCCATGTCCCAGCTCCTTGAGCCCAAGAGCAGGGGAGGACACACCCCCTCCAAAATCTCACAAAGTGCCTTACTGCCCTCGGTATAGTCATATCTATGGGTCCCCAGGCACAAAAGGCAAGTGTAAGAGGAATTGTTTGAGTAAGAGAAAATTGCAATACAATTTGGAGATTCTTTTCAAGGTATTGGGTTTTTTGTTCTTACTGGAACATGCTGTTTTTACATTAAATGGTAACAATATAGAAGCAATGGGGGCTGGAGAACTCTGAAAAAGTTTGCAGGCTAGAAAATCAAGAAAGAGGCTGTTTTTGGCATAGCTTTAAAATTACATTCCTAGATTCATGGAATGAAAGAACTAAGAGGCTTTTTCATGGAGTCCAACCCTCATCTTGCAGGTGAAAAACTGAGTCCCAGGGGATTCACTGACTTGTAAAACTGTCACACAGAAAGTTATTTCTTGAGCCATTCCCATTTGAATGCAAATCAGACGCCCCAAAAATACTACCCACAGGTAAACTATCTTGCAATTAAGTGTATAGGAGATGAACGAGGAGGAATGTAGTATAAAAATGAGAACTGGTTCAACTGCAGCAGAGAACTGAAGTCTGGAATCTTGGACAAGTCAAAGTACAAAGACTGAATCTGCTTTTTGCCCCATCCTACCGGGATACAAAGAGGCAGCGTGGGAGAAGAAAAGGGTGTGGGTGCAGTTTAAAGCCAACTGTGTGCGTTTGGGTAAGTCCCTAACCACCCTCGAAAACCAATGGCTTCTCTCAGATGAGCCTACCAGTAATGCCGGCTTGCTTGCCTCCTTTGCAACGCTAAGCATGTGCAATGTATGCTTGCATAAGCAAGGTAAGGACATAACATATGAGACTTTTCTTTTTAAAATAAGGAGCACTGTAGGGATTTTACCCATCAATATGCAGGGAGGACAAATCAGGGAGATGGCATTGCTCCTGTTGTAGATTGTGGGGGTTGAACCCAATGTGGTAGTAAGGCGGAACACGGTGACATATTTGAGGGAAGGAGCTCTTTTTCCTCCCTCCTTCTCCTTCTTCTCCTTCTTCCGCGCCCCCCCTTCTTTTTCTTTTGAAGGGAGGCTCTGAGGAGCAAGAACTGAGTTGATCCTATGCCCCAATCTTGAACACGAACATCAATGGAGAGAACACTCACTAACTTTTAGCATAAATTTACCACTTTTCAAACCTATCTTAATCCCATTCCCTTATCTTCAGTAAATGAAATTATACTTAGTTGTTTCCCCATACAAATATCAAAGGATCATCAAAGTCTACACCTTCTCATACAAGAACAGAAGCCTGAAGTGCATTCATTTCCCTCCAGATGTCCTATCTCAGCATCCCTTGACCAGCACACTGGTATTATCTAAAGTCTAGCTGCAGAGAACTAAAGGTCGCAATATCCTCCTTCATCTCTCCAAGGACAGTTATTATGCTTCTTTTAAATTTATGTTCTTAGTGTTAAACTAGTTTTTGTTTTACCTATTAGGTGTTGTTCCAATGGTGGCTTGTTCGACATGTGTCTCATCATTTTCCTTGTGAGATCATCTTTATTCCTTGGGATGATCCACTACTGTAGCCAGTGCTTTTGACTTGGGAAAAAGACCAACCCCCTTGGCCTTCTTGGTAAGCTTGAGAACTAGGAGGAGCACTCCTAGAAACAGAGAATCCTTCATAAATCTGACCCCATTGAGTCATCTACTAGTCCCATTGTTCTCCACTCAGGTTATTATTTTATTTATTTATTTATTTATTGGTCCAAGAGAAGTCACTCTCTGCTGTCATTTTTTGGGATGCCTTGCAGGGCAAAAATGGAATGCAGTATACACATAAAGGCAGCCCGCCACCTCCACTCATTGCTTTTAGTTCCCTACCCCTCCCAGATCATCACCTGAATATTACTCTCTCCCTTGACTGGCATTATTGTTTTCCAACCCCATCACCACAATAGTGCACAATCTGTCTTCTGGAAGGTAGATGGAAATTCTTGGGTGAGTAGACAAGGGCTGGTTTGTCAGGGTTTTACCAACCTAGCCACAGGACACCTGCTAAATTGCCAAGTTAAAAGTAAAGGCATCTCCCAGGCTAGACCAAACTTTGCCTGCCTGGATTGCAGCTCCAACCTCACACTCACCTAAACTCATGTGGGGAAGAGAGAAAGGGGCCCATCCTCCCTGTGTGGGTTCTCTGGCAATATGTCCTGTTCCCCACAGCTATTTTTTTCTTTGCACAAGAGCACAAATACCTTTCACCTTCCCAGATTTTTCCATTATTATCATTACTATTATTATTATTATTGTAAGAACACTCAACAAGGTATCTACCCTCTTAACAAATTTTTAAGTTCAAAATATAGTTGTTAGCGATAGGTTCAATGCTGAACACCCGATCTCTAAAACATTTATCTTGCAAAGTGGAAGCTTGGTTTACTTATTTATTGAAGAACACCACCACATGTCCCCTCCCACAACCGCCGGGAACCACCATTCTACTCTGTTTCTATGAATTTGACTACTTTAGATACCTCATTTAAGTGGAACGCTGCAGTATTTGTCTTATAACTGACTTATTTTACTTAGCATAATGTCCTCAAGTTTCATCCATCTTGTCGCATAAGGCACAATGTCTTTCTTGTAATATTTCAATGTATGTATATATCACATTTTCTTCATCCCTTCTTCCAGTGGATATTTAGGTTGTTTCCATACCTTGGTTATTGTATGTAATGCCTCAGTGAACATGGGAATACAGATACCTTGTTCAAGACCCTGACTTCGACTTTCAGATATATACCTAGAAGTGGGATTGCTGCATCATATGGTAATTCTATTTTAAATTTTCTAAAGAGCTGTCATACCACTTTTCATAGAGGCTACATGATTTTATACTCTCACCAACAGTGTACAAGGTTTCCAATTCTCCATATAGTAACCAGCTTTTTTATTTTTTATTTTATTTTTTTGTTTCACTTACATCTCCTGCTGTGATTTTTTTGTTATGTTAATCACCATAAAATATATCTATAATAACCATCTTAACAGATGTGAGGTGATATCTGATTGTGGTTTAGATTTGCATTTCCTTAATTATTAGTGACATTTAGCATCTTTTATATACATTTCAGACATTTATATCAATTTGGAGAAATATATATTCAAGTCCTTTGCCTAATTTTTAACCAAATTTATTTTTTCTGTTGAGTTGTTACAATTACTTGTATATTTTTGATATTCATCCCTTATGAGATATATGGTTTGCCCATATATCTGATCATTATTTTCACCCATTCTGTAGATTGCCTTTTCACTCTGTTAATACTTTCCTTTGCTGTGCAGAAGCTTTTTAGTTTGATGTAGTCCCATTTTTCTGTTTTTGCTTTTGTTGCCCATGTTTTGGTCTCATATCCATAAAATCATTGCCAAGGCCAATGTCATGAAGCTTTTCTTCTATGTTTTCTTCCAAGAATGTTACAGTTCCAACTTTTATATTTAAATATTTAATTTTTTAAATATTTAATTTTGTGTTGATTTTTATGTATGGTGTATGATAAGGGTCCAATTTAATTATTTTCCAATTGGATACCCAGTTTTCCCAAGCCCATTTAATGAAGAGACCGTGTCTCATTTTCCATTCTTTCAACCAATTTCTCTTCTTGTAGGTCCTTAGATGGGTGGCTGAGAGGAAGCCCACAATCTATCTTTTTCCACTGTTAATATAAAGTATCTACAGGAAAATTAAGCAAATACTGATTTTCATGATGAAAAATAAAATAGTGCTGGTTATTTAATAACCATAGATTTAAGCCATAGAATTACCAAATTTATTTGTTTAAGCATAAATATATCCACCTACTAAATTGCCAATAATCTCTGTTTGAGCGCCAAGTACAGTGGGCACCTGTGCTTGGATCTCAGTATGACTGCTTCGGCATTTGTTCCCAGGACATCTGTATGGGCTGGGTTTCATCATACAGAGTGAGAATGTAAACATTACCGTCTGCTAGGTTTGAGAAAATGCGCTTTTTCCTATTGTTAAAAATGACATTCAGTGGAGGAAATTTTAAAGCTTATTGGCTTTATTAGGTTGTAACAAATCCAGCAGATAGAAAGGAACTCCAAGGAGCTGTGCAAAATGAAAGACTTTTCTAGCAAAAAGGAGGCAGAAACAAGGAAGTTATACTAACTCAAAAAAGTGGGTTAGTTTTTGTAAGATCACTTTCCTTTAGGGAATAAAAGGATCTATTAGAAGTTTACTTACCTAAATAGTGCTGATTAGGTGATTCCTGATCAACTAGTTTAAGATTTCCTTTCTGGGGAAATTCTAATTAAGTCTCAATGTGATGACATGGGGTTTAGCACAAGTGACTCCACTTGGGGCCTGTTGTCTTGTTTTTAACACTGTGAAGTTTCTATACATATAATTGTCACATTCCATTATCAACAGCTTTGTTTCTCTCCTCAAATCTTCTTTAAAAACGAAACGAAAAAATATATAAGGAATCAAAGTCCTGAAACATCAAAGGGCACACTGAGGGGCATATCGTGCCTGGAGGGCTTCTGCCCTGCATGCCCTCTGAGAATAGTGTCTGATTCATGGGTGGGGTTTTGGGCTCTCCGTAATCTTGGGCATGCCTTAGTCACTTCTTTCTCCACTGTTTTTATAATTATTTATATCATAAATATTGTAGTAGTGACATTAATGAAGTTAACCTCTATAGTTATGAATACAGCAAAGATAGAATTCTGTATCTTTTTTTCACTATTGTATCATAAACTAAAATGTTTTTATATGTATTACTACCTAGACTTCATAATTACCTTTTTCATATTTGTTTAATATTATATCAAGTAAGGTAAGTAAGGTATGTTATTTTCTACTCCAAGATTTTCATACATATTTTGTTTGTACAATTTTAATGCATTTCAAAGGTTACCGTTTAAAAGAAATCATTTGTTTTCTCTTTCCTTGGATTAATCCCTGATGCAGGTTTTGGTTAAAATACCCAGTTTCCTTCTACAGACTTTACCAATTTTCTGCCAGTGGCAATGTCTAGGGAAGAAGCTCATAGGATTTCATCAAAATCAGTCATTGCTCATGTATAACTTTTGTCAAATGAATAGGTACAAAATGGACTGGTAACCACTTCCCAGGTATGGAAATAATGACTCTAATAATGACTCTTCAGAAAGAGACACTGAAGCAGAATTTTCTCTACTGGAGCTTCTTTAGATGCTTCTGTAAAAGTTGAGCCAAGGGGTCATATCACAGCATCTTGTGCCAAAAACATGGATTCAGATCAGATGTCTGACTGCCTTCTTGACCTAAGTTAGAATGTGAAGCAAAGACATTTTTTAAAAAATGCAAAAAGTCTTTTGTAACCTACCTTCACAAATGCCAACACTGAATGGATTTCCAGGGTCCTTCCAGGAGACTTACCCCCAAGGAGCTCGTCTCTCTTGTTTTGTCTTGTTTCATTTCTCTTGTTATAGTAAAATCTACGTCCCTTAAAAAATCTGTTTGAACTCTCTTTAATTTTACAATTCCAGAAGGGGGAATGATTTAAAAGCAAAATGCATTCAACTGGGAGGTGATCATGAAGCTGCCACCTAGAAAGAAAAAGGGACCTACGGAGCCTGGAGATGCATTCAACAACCACCAAAAAAACGAGCTATGGAGACAGTGACGGGATTCATTATAAAGATAACGATGACTGCTTTTATTTCCATAATGTGTAACTTTTAACTAGGAAGCACAATAACATATGTGAATTTCTCCAAAATTTGACTGATCCCCCAAATTTTAGGAATACGAGGATATAAAAGGTAGCACTGTCATGCATTGCTTATTGCATTTTAATATCATTAAAATCTAGACAGGAGAAACACCAGGTTTTCCTCCCAAATAGTGAAATTTGTCCATTTCCCAATCATCAGTTTATCTAAACAAAATCCTACTATGGAATTGATTTCCATATCACCAGTCTTGGCCAGCCTTGGGAAAATGTGTTACATGAGAAGGTCTCCAACCATCCCCACTTACTTTTCCTTTGGCCCTGTCCCCTCCCTTCTCAGACCCAACACCTTCAGCTTTTTCTTATTTTTATACAAATATTCATAACAACTTTGAAGTTTTTAGCTTTACAGAGGTATCATTGATATACCAAAATATTGTACACATTTAATGTATACATCTTGTAAAGTATGGAGATGTGGGTTCACTCACAATACGGTCATCACAACCTAGGTACTAAGCACATTATTCATCACTTCCCAAAGTTTCCTTGTGTTCTTTTTTTTTTTTGGTAAAACATTTAACATAAAATCTATCCTCTTACCATGTTTTAAAGTACCCGGTACTGTTAACTGTATGTGCTCTGTGTCCAGAACATCTCTAGAACTTATGGCGACACATTGAAAATACATTCCCCTTGACCCTGCGTCACTGCAGCCAGTGGTCACCTCCTTTAAGTATTCGCTAAGCTTATTCACTCAATGAACACACAACCGAGGCACAACTGTGGGAACAGAGTAGGAAACCTGTGATCTGAACTCAGCACTCGGTGCAATAGTTGCTCAAACGTGAGCCTTTTGAAGATATTTAACTTCTCTGAGTTTCTATAGGGATACATATCTACAAAGAACAGGTTTGCTGTGTGGAGCAAAGAAAAAGTATGCAAAAGTAGTCTGTAAATTGAAAAGCTTTGTCATTTGCATTATAATCATGGTCAGTGCTCTGGAAGAGTTGCATTCCCAGAAGTAATCTGATGTTTCTTGCTATGCTAAAAGCATGGCTCCAGAGTTAGCTTGTCTGGGCTCAAATTCTGTCCCATTGCTCAGGAGCTCTATCAGTTTGGGAAACGAGTCAACCTCCGGGAGCCTCAGTTTCCCCATCTATAAGACAGAGATAACAACAATCTCTACTTCTTGGGTTGTTGCCAAGATGAAATAATTTAAATAAACCGGTGAGCAGTATAGTGCGTTGTCGATCAGATTATCTGATCGGCTTTCATTATTGTTGTTCTTCGTGCTACTGAATTTCAGGCATTTCCACAGGAGAGATTTTTGGATCTTGGGCCGCTTTCAAAACTTCAAGTCGTATCACATAAAATTTCCTACTCTGCCCCATTAACATGAAAGGGTCAGAAAAACACACGTCAGTTTATCAGGAGTTAAGAAAATTGTTCTTTTTAGGACGGAAGGAAATTGTCATATTAGCAATAGTAGCCAAAGAATGCCAGCCCATCCATAAAGTTCATTGTCTGTCTGAACCAGGATATTTTGGAGAAAGGGGAAGCATTTCTGAGAAAAGGTGATTAAATGTGAGAAATGATGATTAATAAATGTGTTGGGACAAAAGGTGCAAATGAGGGCTGCCTTGAACAAATCAGGGATATGGCCACTGAGTTGTTAGCTTATCCTTCTAGATTCTCTCCCAGGATCTCCCAGGGCAAACCTTCACCTGAAACACAACAAGACCATTCACCCTCTCCTGAATATTCCCCCACTGCCTTTCCTCCAAGGGCCGTAAAACCTTCTCTCTGGCTGCAAATTCTGCAAAGTCTATCAAAACCTGACCTGGTGCCCACTGTCCATCTCCAAATAACCTTTATGGAGAGAATGCCTCTTACCCTCATCCAACTGATCTCTCTGCCGTGATCGCCACAGGTGTTCCCCTCCTCCCTCCCGGCATTCCCATGTTCTTCCTTGCATTATGATCGTCTCTGAGCTTGTCAGCTCCTTCGCATCCATGTGTCCAACAGCGGTCTGTGTCTTATTTGCCTAGAATGCTTAGCATCACAGGTAGCAGGTGGATGAATACCGGGCAAATGAATAAACCACGTGTGTCCTGCTTGAAACAATAGTGAACATGGAGTTGGCTTTTTCCTCATGCTCTTCCCCCGAACTTTAGAACCCCCTCTGAGGCACACACAAGATTTAGCACATTTTTTCTAACATGCTCATGTTCCTCACTTTCCAACACAAAATCTCTGAAAACACACAACCTCTCTGAGCTCTGCGAAGTGTCTACTATTCTGAGAGTAACAGATATTCAAATGGAATTAAGTGTTTTCTGGTAAAGAAATGATCCAGTATGATACATTCCATTTGAACCAGGGATTTTATGCAATTAGCAAGCTGTTTAACTTCAAAACAGTTCCAGGAAAAATCAGGGTGCTGGAGAGACTGTGGCAAAGGTGACTATTGTAAAGACTTTGCAGGGTAGCATGAGCTTGCTGCTGAGGGGGAAAGGAATGGTTCTGACCATTGTAACTTTGCAGGCAAAGTCTGAGTGCATAAGACGTTGCTCATCTAATGCTTTCCAAATCCTTACACGTTGACTAGAATGATAGATGGCACCAGCTAAGATGAGCAAATGTGGAAATTTTACATTGGGTTTTATGTAATTGAACTACCAGAGAGTACCTAGCCCATTCCTCATTTGAGGCACCATGCCATTCTCAGCATCCATCAAGCTAATGATCTAGTTCTGCAGAGAGATGATGATTCTGGGGTCATACATCACATTATGGTTTAAAGACTCGGTGAGATATTTTCTGATCAGAGTCAAAACACCTACAAAAATCAAATGGCGGGCGCCTGGGTGGCTCAGTGGGTTAAAGCCTCTGCTTTCGGCTCAGGTCATGATCTCAGCGTCCTGGGATCGAGGCCCGCATCGGGCTCCCTGCTCAGCAGGGAGCCTGCTTCCTCCTCTCCCTGCCTCTCTGCCTACTTGTGATCTCTCTCTCCTGTGTCAAATAAATAAATAAAATCTTTAAAAAAAAATCAAATGGCAAAATGGCTCCATCCAAATAGCCAACTAAAAATGTCACACGCTGTGTTCAGAGAGGCTACACTCCTCCCCCCCCAGGAACACACTCATCTTTACTTGACCATAATCCAAAAGGAACTACATGCTGCAGTCTTCCCACAGTCTGCTGAATCGTATTACACAGAGATGGGGGCACTGTGGCATTTTAATAATTCTCAAGCCAACCCATGGTGCCTAATCATGGTAACTTGACAACACAAATGCCCACCCATCATTTCTGGGGAAGCAAGGACATTTCCATTGTTGAAGAAAAGTAGATCTTTGTCATGTTGCCTCTTTTGTGTCTTTAAGTAGTCTTAGTTGCACAAATGTCTGGTGAGGAAGAATTCATTCTCCAAAGGAATGGTTATAGGTAATCCAACACTTTTCTTAGAAGTTTAGCACCTCACTCTGTGGTAGACAGAGCTATTCATCCAGAAATTGGTGAGTTACTTTGCATGAAAAACTCTAAAGCTTTTTGGTAAGGAAGACACTGATTATCCAACATCTGCTCCCCCAAACTTGACTTAACAAGCAGAGTGAACAAGACGAGTTCCAAACAAGGGCCAGTAGGAGAAAAGGCAGGAAGCCCTGAGATGAAATTGAGCAAGAGTGAGCTTAGCCTGGGCCCAGATGCAGGGCCCAGGCCTGAGCACTCCTGGAGGATGATTCCTGAATTCAGCCTCACACCAGCTTTCAGGGGCATCTTGACATTGCTATGGCATCCAGAACGGGGATCACAGCAGACAAGGGCTCTTCATCTCATGCAGGGTTTGTGACCACTGTTCTTGGTACGTGTGTGCACTTCTCCTGGGGAAAAGTTGCCTAGGCTTCATGAGATTTTCAAATGTGTCATTCTCCAAAGACTTTTTAAGAACGAGTGCTCTAGGGGCGACTGGGGGTGGGGTTAGTCAATTAAGCATCTGACTTTTGAACTCAGCTCAGGTATTGATCTCAGGGTCATGAGTTCAAGCCCTGTGTTGTAGCATGGAGCCTACTTAAAAAAAAAAATGAGTGCTCTAAAGGCAGTGTTGATCAAGATAATTTTTTAAAATACCAAACTGATTAGGATGAGGCACACTAGCAAAGACAGAGAGCAGGATCCTTTACAGAGTGAGGTCATGCTCTGAGAGATGAGTTTGGGACAAGGTCTGCAGGTCAGGTCAGCCAGAGCCATGGGAAGACACTTCCATTTGGCAGCATGGAAACCAAAAGACACAAACCCAGACTTCCTGATGCCAGCCCACAGCAGTGGACAGAGCTTCTCTGAATTTCAGTCAGTGAGGAAACCCTGCAGGTACATTCGCACAGCCAGAGGTGGCTGTGTATTTGGTACATGTCCCTTCTTGACCTGGATTCTCAGGTTTCAGCCAAGTTCTAATCAATGCCTATGCCCGGTTCCATGAATGGTGTATTTTCTTCCTTTTTATACAAATGTTTCTATAAAACTATATATGTCAAACACGTTTCTGCTTTTGAATAACTTTGATTGAAAAACATTTTCCGTGAGCCTTCTAAACTGCTGCCTTCTGCTTGTCATTTTAAAAAGAGGGGAAAATGAAAAGGAAAGAGGAAACTAAGAAGACTCACAATTCACTGGGAAGTTGGTGCAAGATTATATGTGGTGTGTTTCTCCCAGAGACCAAGGCAGAGGTGCTACAATGTGCAACCCTGTGACAAGGACCAGGCTGCCAGGCACCCAGGAGCTTCTCAGAGCAGCAGGTTTCTCTCTGATCTGTGAGAGGGAGCAGAGACCTAGTCACAGGCCAGGAGGCACCCATGGGGTCCCCTGTTCTTCTGCCTCCCCAGGTTTTGTTTGGCAGTTTGGCGAGTTGGAGAAGCACTAAAGAAATGTCCCTGGACCTAACAGAATCAGTCACTAGCTTAACTGAGGAATTAAGCTTGTCCAGGGAATCCCATGGAGAATTTGTAAGGTGTCACCTCCTACCCACCCTGTAGCTCTGTAGGGTCTGATCAGCCTGAGGGTCTTGATCAGGAGAGAACAAGGGGGAGGGAGCAGTGCCCAGCATTTGTATCGGATGCAGTGCTGCTGCGCTCCTGGGGAAACCAGACAAGGGGACCCCAGCCCCGGACTAGCCAGCAGTCCTTGGCGCTGCACCTCCCCTATGCACATGCAAGGAGGACCCCCTCAAGACGCAGTTACGTGGGGGAAACCAGCTGCCTTCAGGTTCATCTTTGGCAGCCTTTCCTAAGCCCTGAAATCCCTTGACATCAGAGTTGACCCACCATGACACCGTTCCTGGGCATTCTCTTAACTGACCTAGCAAGTGGCCTGGTGGCCTCTTCCAAAGATGCCCGGAGTGAGATGGCAGCTTGGATGTCCACATTCCCTGAACCAAGAGAAGAGCTGTGTACCTTCTCATTCCCAGTTACTCAATTTGATTCACAGGTATTCAAAATTGCCTTAGTTTCGGTATTTTTCAGGGCCAAAGAGGTACAACTACAGTAAAACTTCAACTATATGAAAATCCATGTCATGATGAGAGATCATTCAAGGACTTCTCCACACAGTAGAACACGTAGGCTTCGGATACAGTAGGAGAGGCTCCGATGGGCAAGCTGATGATTTGGTTCAATTCAACACTTATTCAAGGGCACGCACATGTATCGGGACCTGTGTCAGCACTGGAGATAAAGCCACACATGATACAACCCTCTCCGTGTAAGCAGAGACAGTCACTGAAACGAATACTTAGAACACAGGGTGACAATGCTGTAAGTTCCTTCAAGAAAGACAATGGGTTTGGAAGGGAAATGTAACTTGGGGCAGAGGGAAACTTGTTTGGGGTGGGGGTGGGGGATGGACAACTGGGAAAGGGTCCGGAGAAGTAAAGGTTTCCCAAATGAACAAAAGTAGGACAAAAAATCTGAAAGGAAGCTCCCTTCGTGTATCTACTGTAGATTCTCCCGCATTCGAGGTGCTTTGATCAGAGAGAGAGAAAGGTGAGCAGCTGAACAAGCAGAGGGCTGACTTCAGGGAGCCCCTCATCCTGCTCTTCCAGAGCTGTGAACTCAGGGAAGCTATCCCCTCTCCAGCCCCCATATCCTCATCTCAAAGCAAGGGCACTACTAGGGACCTTCCCGCAGGTTCCATGAGGATGGATGGAGGCCAGCCTTGGGAAGTGCTCGGCACGTGGGAATCCTCAGCAGATGCTGGCTGTTATTACTCAGTCATTGTATCAAGAGGAGGGTAATGGGTGATTTCCTTATGTTCCTTTACCTTCACAAGTCAGCTAGTCTAGGATATCTGTGCAGCTTTGGCAACACGTCCCCAAATAACTGCCAAGCTATGCACAGTGGGAGATCCAAGGAACATGCTCTGACATGGAAACATGTGATTAAAGATGAGACTGATCCCAGTGGGTCATCCACGTGCCCCAGTGTGGGGTCTCCCTGTCGCCCAGAGGCAAGAGGCGAGCACGGAGGGCCACGGCCGCAGGCAGTAATGACAGGATCTGCTCCTCCCTGTAACCATGGCTATGGGCCTTTCATGTTGGCTTCATCTTACTATGAAATGCAGCAGCAATAGTGCGCATGGGCCAGGCTCCGATGACATTGCCGGCAGCTAGCGGCTGCAGGTCCATCCCCGAACGGTGCTGTGCTTCTGTCTGTACACATCTCAGAAGCACCACAGTTACCTTGCTGTGCTTGTCGGGATGGCTGCTCTATGCATCACACAGAGGATGACCCTTCCTACCCTACTGAGATGGAGGGTAACCTCTAGGAAAATCCAGTACAAACAAAAACCGTGCCTTACAGTCTCTGCAGCTGTGCACTGAGCACCTATGACTTGCCTCCTGGCTCATTCCAGGAAAGACCTAGTGTGGTCCATGAGTTCTGAAGGCTGGGGTATGTGACCTGCCTGGGAGTCAGTGCTGGGCCACCCTGGAGTCAGGCAATGGAATGACCACCCCATTCTCCCTCAGCAGACTGTCCAGGGTAGAGGGTGTTGTGAGTCTGGCAGCCACCACCCCAGTCAGACGCCACCCTAGTTAGAAGGCAAGGTCTAGGCACTGAAATTAAATGAAAACCAAAACAACACAGCCTAGTGTCTGTCAGAAATGAGACCCCCAGAACTTCCTGGTGACCCATCCCCAGGCGCCTGTGACCCCATCTTGGCCACACCCAACTGTCGACAGAGGAAAAGAATGGGGTAAACAGAGGAATGGGTCTGTTACATTCAGAAACCATCGCATGACTTACACTCCAAAAACTATTCAATTTCTACTGAATTCTGTGTTGGAAGAAACTGAATCAAATCAATCTGTCCCTTTCAGTTATGAAGTCTTAGCTGTATATTTCTTTCACGTCCTTTTGTTGGAATATTTTCTCTGACAGCTTGGAAGTCTTCAGGGAAAAGTAAGTATTGTTGCCTGTTCATTTTTATCCCACCTTCTTCCTCAAAGGCTTTGGGCAAGAGTTAGTTACTCACTGTGCCCAAAAATATGAAGTGTTCAGGTTTGTGGGAATGACTTAATGTCAATTATTACCCCCCTAGTACTACACCCTCTCCCCCAGACTGGCACTACCCATCACACACACACACACACACACACACACCACACGCAGAACGACGCCCAAACGTTCGGAGCTGTCGAGCTTACTCACTGCAATCTGACTTCTGTAGTGAAATGTTTCTTCTTCTGTACCAAGTAGAAGAGGCCTCTGGCCAGTTTCGGAGGTCTCTGTTAACAAAGATGCTAGGTTATTACAGCTTGGTTAACAAATTTCATTTTAGCATGATGCATTCCGTAGCTAAGAGAATCTGGGAACTCTAACAGGATCGATAAAGATGCAGTTTCTTATTTGGGTTGTTTTGAAAACTTAGGTACATATTTCTAGATGACTTCATATGAAAAATAGAACATTGTAAAACCAGACAAGCCCTAGAGGATCTCAGCCTCGGGATACACTTTCCTTCCCCGGTGAGGAGAGGCGCCCAGGCCATGCCAGCAGGGATGTGGTCAATGGACAATGGAGACAATCACAGAACGACCTCACCCTAATGGAACTTTTCCTCTTGGACCTCACCCTAATGGAACTTTTCCTCTAGGAAAACCTGGGAGCCCAGCTCCTTGTCTCTCATTGGCAGCCCTTCTAGTCCCACCAACACTGCACGACCGCTGCTTTCTTGCACCATCAGCTGCCATGGTTGGCACAAGATTGGCTTGCGGAGCCCCTAGGCAGTGGCATCCACGCCAATCCCAGTCCTCAGCCATTTCCCTGCACTGAGCCCTGACTGAGGGCTAGTTTTCACACCGTCGCTGGTGCTGAGGACTGCGCGGATGAGCCCCTCCAGCAGGCTCCTGCGGAAACTGGCAGGGGCCACCATGCCCTCGTGGGATGTCATCCATGGTGTGAGTGGCCATATACCAGAGTGGCACGGCCGACATCCCCATCACTCTGAAGATAGACAAGCAAAGAGGATCTCCCAGGGCCAGCCGACTGGCCATATTGCTGGCTGGAACTGTTGTAACATTGCATCAAACACACTGCCCTTTACAAAGTGCGAAGATCAACCTGGCATGGGCTGTTCCTTCTAATGCCAGGTCACAACCTGCAGCCCCCCGGGGCACTGACGTCAGGATGGTGATCTTTAACTCATGGTTGAGTGTTATTTTTTTTTTTTAGATTTTATTTATTTATTTGACACGTAGAGAGAGATAACAAGTAGGCAGAGAGAGAGGAGAGAGGAGGAAGCAGGCTCCCCGCTGAGCAGGGAGCCCGATGCGGGCCTCGATCCCAGGACCCTGGGATCATGACCTGAGCCGAAGGCAGAGGCTTTAACCCACTGAGCCACCCAGGCGCCCTTGAGTGTTATTTTTATCTGGACTAACACACATGATGATAAAAATGATACTCAACCATGAGCTAAAGAAAATCAACACTGATTGATTCCTTCAGTGATAAAAATCTCACTGATTTTTTTTTTCTAATGCCAAATACAGTATTCTTTGGAGAAAAGTTCTGTTTCAGGTTTTGGTGTCTCTGCCGTACTATTTCCCTGGGCATGTGTTCCCTTCGTCCTTCCCTGTTTCCTCATCACCTGAGTCAGGTGATGGACAAAACAGCTCATGACCACGAATCAGCCAGAGTATCAGCTGAAGGGCCCAGTATGATGGGTCTTCATTTTCAAGAGGTGGTGTGGCCGTATTTGGGGATCATGATGACGACTGATACCACCCAGGGTCCCTTGTGTGGATGACAGCTCCTCCTGTGTGCCAACCTTCTCCCTTCCCAGCGTGGGATGAGCTGGTCCCCAAGCCCTTGTGCCTCTTTGTTTTTCTCCTGATTTTATCAGTATCTTCTCTAGATACCTGAGCCCAACACATCCTTCTCTACGCCCCCATGCCCCCTGCCCATCCTAGTGATACAGGAGAGAAGGCACAAAATGACAGCAGAAGCCAAAACAGTACAGCATAATCATTTCAGGCATAACTTCTTCTCTTTAGAATTTATTCATCTGAAGTGTATCTCATGTTTACCAGTAGTTTCAAATTTGGCACCCCAGCCATAACAGTGCGTGATATCAGCTCTGCGAACTCATGGACAAGCTGGGTATATTTCTTCTTGGAGTTACGCCCTGGGCAGTTACCTGTGTTGCTATGTGAAGCTCAGAAAATTCGTTCTCTGTGAGCAGGAAATGTCTCTCTTAGTTTTTCTTTTTTACAAAATTTACTTTAATCAGATTGTGTTAAACAAATGGCACTAACATATTAATAATATATTAGTAATAGTAATAATATAACATAAAATTTAATAGATGAGAATGTTCATGATATATAATATATAAGATAAACTTTCTAAATGTAGACAATTTCTGGGAAGAAAAGACTCCTAGCAAGAGATACTAGTATCAAATGAACTTATAGTTGAACATCAATTATGTCCAAATATTTATTGAAGCCTTTGTTTTTATTTTTAAATGAACTAAATGAATTTGAAGAGTCTGGAGAAGGTTAAATCATTTTTTAAGTAATTTAGATTCTAACTGTTTCAGTGTTCATTCTAGAGGCCTGAGGCAGGGAAATGCACTTTCTGGTTTTTTGGGTTTCTGTGTATGTGTGTGTGTGTTATGTTAGTTGCCATAAAATACATCATTAGTTTTTGAGGCAGTGATCCAAGATTCATTGTTTATGTACAACATCCAGTGCTCCGTGCAATACGTGTCCTCGTTAATACCCACCACCAGGCTCACCCATTCCCCCATCCCCCTTTCCTCTAAAACCCTCAGTTTGTTAAAAATAGAGCTACCCTATGACCCTGCAATTGCACTACTGGGTATTTCCTCCAAAGATTCAGATGTAGTGAAAGAAGGGCCATGTGTACCCCAATGTTCATAGCAGCAATGTCCACCATCGCCAAACTGTGGAAAGAGCCGAGATGCCCTTCAACAAACAAATGGATAAAGAAGATGTGGTCCATATATACACTGGAATATTATGCAGCCATCAGAAAGGATGAATACCCAACTTTTGCGTCAACATGGATGGGACTGGAGGAGATTGTGCTGAGTGAAATAAGTCAAGCAGAGAAAGTCAATGATCATATGGATATGGTTTCACTTACTTGTGGGACATAAGGAATAACATGGAGGACATTAGGAGAAGGAAAGGAAAAGTGAATTGGGAGGAAATCAGAGGGGAGAATCTCAGGTTCCATGAGTCTGTGGACTCCAGGGAAAGCACTTTCAATAGGTTTGTTTACTAACAAAATAAAAGGCAGGTGGTCTCCTACAGTTTCTGTTAGAAACTTCGTGGAGCTTCCCTATGAAGGGGGAGGTTATAATTTAACCGTATTTGGGTGAAAAGCAAACAATCGGCCTTATAGAGCTAGGTCGCTCCTTTGGGCCTCTTCCAGTCACTCTGAAAGGCCCAGGATGCCCAGGCAGGTGACCCTCGGGCGCTCCCCTGGGGGACGCCCCTGGGGTAGAGGCTTCCAGCACCCACTGCCAGACCAGCAGGGGGAAGCCCTTTGGTTTTACCTGTTTGGCTGTTGGCAGGAGCGAGGGCACAGAAAAGAAAAGATTATTGTAGGTCACACAGCTGACTTGCTTTTCGGAAGAATGAACCTAGGAAACGCACTATTTCCCACAAGGGCCCTGCTTGCAGACAGGTGAGCCCTTCTCGGGCTCTGAGCACAGCGCAAGGGCTGACCTCTGAGGGAGCCGGTGCTCGGGGCGCTGCTCCAGCCCCTCGACCTCCCACCTGTCTGGATGGCGATCCTGCTCTCCCAGGACAGGACCTCCTCTGCTGCTTCCCGTTGGTTACTCCACCCTGAAAACGCTCACAGGAGGCCCGGCGCACCCAATCACAGTGAATTTTGTCTCAGACAAAAACAGGCCCCAGCTAGGGTGATAAAAAGTTTCCAAAATAGAGAGTTGTGATGGTTGCACAACACCGAATGGCATTTCCGCCACTGAGCTGTGCGCTTAACAATGGTTACGAGGCAGATCATATATATATATATATAAGATCGTATATATATATATATACATATAAAACCACAATGAAAGGGTATCTATAATATATACCATATAGAATATATGATTTATATATATTACATAAACATAATATAATATATCACAGATATTATTATCCATATGTAAATTATCTATAAATATACAGTATGTTATATATATTTTATATCAGATACAATTATAGTATATAATTATATTGTCATATATAATTATATATATATAAACATAACTACAATAAAGATGTTCTTAAAAAGTAGGCCACAACAATAGGATGGCCTATTGAGCAAAAATGAAAATTTACAAGAAGCAAAAACCAAAAACTCTCAGAAACGAGTTGCTCCCTTCTGAGAAAGGTACGCACCCTTTGCCAGAGTAAGCTAGTATCTTGCTTGCACATCAAAAAAAGAACAAATTAGACATCAAATAAACCACAATAAAAAAAAAAAGATGGTTTCCTAACCAGGTTTTGTTCCCCCGAGAATCCTAAGAGTTGTCAGCATTCCGAGAGATGACAAATCTTTTTCCCCATGATTAGGATCTCTGCAAACTGCCCCAAACAGATGGCAATAAAGTCAGCTGCATAGAGCATTTTTTTAATGGAAAAACAAACAAAAGGAAGAAAATCAACAGCAGTGAGATGTGAGCCTATTAAATTGCATTGAATTTTATTTCCAGTTCGATTGATAACTTATTCTCTAGCCTCAAAATAATCAGACAACCCTCAGCATCGGAAAGAAACGTCATGTCGAGGAGGCTCGCTGGAAGCCAAGGCTGACGCCTTCAGTGCTGAGTCCTCGATTTCAAAAGTGGTCAAGGCAACACTTGATTTTTTATTTCCTGACTATTTTTTTTTACCTGCTACACTAAATGAACCCAAGACTTTTCTTCCTAAATGTGCTCATCTAATAATTCTCCATAATTTTCTATCCAGTAACAGCTTCCATTCAGTTAGAAAGCAGCAGACGATACCTATTTCAAAGTATAGCTCAAAAATCCAAACACGATAAGGTGTTTCTGGCCAGAAGGTTATAGAGCAGAGATGCATTTTAAACAAGTGGATTCCTCAAACAACCTTGTCTCTAAGCGTGTAGACAGATTCTGGAACTGGTTTAAATTTAGCTTCGACGGGTTATATTCAGGGGATCTGACTAGGAGCCAGGTCCTCACCAGATTTTCACGCCAGTCCTGTAAGGCAGGTGACATTATAACCCCCACTTCACCCATAAGCGTGATGGGGCACACTTCAGTCATTCGCTCAAGGTCTCCGGGTCAGTGAGTGGGAGGAAGGGGGAGGCTAACTTTGAAGGGCTGTCCATCACCAGTCAGTGCTGCCTGGCTTTGTGGGCTGTTACTTCACAGATTATGGCTGCCTCTAAGTTCCTGAATCTTCTGTGACTTACTCTGGGTTTTTCAAATCCACTAGGGCTTTACCTCCTAAAGGTATTTTTTAAATATTACATTATATATTATAAAATAACATTATAATGATATCATAATATAATGCTATACATACTATATTACATATTAGAGCTTATATTATTATTTTATAGAATATATAAATATATTATTTTTATTTTCAGTGGTTTCAACGTGATCAAAGAAAGTCCCATTACAGGCATCTGGGTGGCTCAGTGGATTGAGCCTCTGCCTTCGGCTCAGGTCATGATCTCGGGGTCCTGGAACTGAGTCCCCCATCGGGCTCCCTGCTCAGTGGGAAGCCTGCTTTCTCCTCTCTCTCTGCCTGCCTCTCTGCCTACTTGTAATCTCTCTCTCTCTGTCAAATAAATAAATAAAATCTTTAAAAAAAGAAAAGAATTAAAAAAAAAAGAAAAGAAAGTCCCACTACGTGTACTATTTCAAAAGGGCCGGCTGAGCTTTTTCATTTGTTTATTCTGTTTGCTTTGGTCATATACAATTTGACGATTAATCCCACATGTCTTTCAAAGTGTGAATGCATGACTTTACTTAGATATTTATTTTATTCTAGATCATTCTCTGTATTTGAAGGGAAAGCACTTCACTGTCCTGGGCATACATGAAAACAGTTTCATCTTCATCCTTTTGGTGTCTTGCCTGGAAATGCCATTTTGCCCACCCCCTTCCTCATATTAGCAAGTATATCTGGTAGACCGACCCTCCACAGGGGGAAGGATGTATCCCTCTAATTTATATGACAACAAAACACCAGTACTTACACTTCTGAAATCCAAGCCCTTGAACGCCCTTCAACTGACAACTCAGAACACATCCCTTCCGAGCTTCTAAATTAGCCACCGCCCAGCTCCTGACCAAGCCTCGCTGTGTCTGTCACTTGCTAACGTGAGAAAGACAGAGGGCTACACAGGGACAGGCTGCCCGTTCGTCCCGCAAGCTTCTGGAGGTGCTGGATTTGCACTGACCCAGCCAGTTGAGAAGCAGCACAGCCGGAAGACATTAGCTCATCTCCCCAGAGGTAAGCCTCCCAGGCCAGTTTGGTAAGATACTCTCCGCTTTTATTCATTCATTACAAGACAAACGGTGTCTCTCCTCGGCCAGACTCCCTCTCCCCTGTCTGCTGACCTAAAACTAGCGAGGGGAGATTGGCCAGTGTGAGTTTCCAGGCATCAGCAGGGAAAGGCCCTCATGGGTGGTGGAGACCTGCCCTCCTCAGGGTTCAGGCAGAGTCTCCCCTGCTCTGCCTGCTGGCCAGGCGGGCCTTGTGCTCCCAACCGGAAGCCAGGAACCCAAGGTTCAGGCATGGGCTCTTGCTGGGAAGTGCTGTCACAACCTGCTCCACGCACGGTTCTGGGCTGTGGCGCCCACGTGGTCTGAGTGGAGGATGTTCTTCTCTGGGCCAGACCTGCTCTCAGGAATTCCTGTTAGTAGTCCGTGCTGATGCGTCAAGGATGAAAAGGGTCTCTTTGCTAAGCTCTTCACTGGGTGCTCCTGCTTCGCTGGGAATCCTTGCAGAGAGGCGTGGATTGTCTGGCTGAGCTTAGGTGCCTCCATCCAGGACACCTCTACGGGGCGCCTGTCTGCACCAATCTGAACATGACCTAACAAGTAGAAATCTGTAAAATAGTATCGCCCTGGCTTTGCTTTTGCTACCAAGAAATTCCGAACCAGATCTTGGGTTCAATAGAAACTCTAGGTTCCTTTATATGTAGTATCCTCACTTTATCCCTCCTGCAGTAAGATCTTGAACTTCTGTCTTCATCTGAATGACTCAGCTTCATTTATCTGTTCTTTGTTTTAAAAAATTTGTGTTTATTTATTTGAGGTGGGGGGAGGTGAGGAGCAGAGGGAGAGGGAGAGAGAAACCCAAGCAGACTCCACACTGAGTGCAAAGCCCCATGCCGGCTGAACGCAGGGTTCAAGGTAGGGATCAGTTCTACAACCCCGAGATCAGACCTGGGCCAGAACCGAAAGTCAGATACTTCATCCATGGCACCATGCAGGGGCCCCCCATTTATCTTTTCTCATAAACAGAATTAAGCCTTTTGGAAAAGAAACTAAAAGAAAAAGATTTAAGTAAATACCAAGTCACTGACTTTTTCAAGATTTAAAGGAAATGGCAATTTTGCACCATGTGTAGGGCATGAATGAGTTAATGAATGGACCGCGGCACCACATCAAAGTTATACCACTTTCTCAACGTGAGGGGAATGAGGGTGCTTCCTCTGGTTCCAGAAAAGAGTGCATTCCCACGTGGGTGTCCTGTGGGCGGGTTTTCTCGGGTTGATCACATCAGATCTGACTCTTCGGAGCTCATTATTCATTCATTTGTTCATTTCTTCATTTAACAACCTTACATAACGTAAACATGAGAAGATAAGTGTGCTCCCAGAAATTGGAACAGAGTCCTAGGAAAGCAGAAAGAATTGGCTGAGAAATGGGTTTTGATTCTAGGATGGATGTTCGTGAGGAACAACACAGGAGGGAGGAGGTGGCACAGGCAGAAAGGAGAGGGACGAGAAAGCGTGGGATGTGTGTGGGCTGAGACCAGAGTGCTGGGGACACGGAGCAGGGACATGTGACCTCTGCAGCCGCTGGGCCTGGGGCACAGAGGCCCTTGTCCCTGGTTTAAGGTTCTGCTGTCATCACCTTGACAGGTGGTCCTGCACCCTTGTTTTGCACTGTGCCCTGCAAATTACATAGCCCAGAAAAGCGGTGTGTCAGGAAAAGCTGAAAGCTGGAAAGATGCTCCATGACCTGCCCTCCACACTAGGGACTTCAGGAGCAGAGTCAGGTCACCTGTCCACACCCCCCCCACCCCGGCTTTGGGTGCAACTCCTCCTGTCCTCTGCACATGGTCAGAGGCTGCCCTCCACAACTGTCTGGACCCAGCATTCACCCTCCCCTCTGGGGGCCCCTAGGTCTCCAGTCCACCACCCCAGCTTCTATACCACAGACCAGGGCAGAAGGGGAAATGCAGAGAGATGGACACTGGGGTCTCAGGAAAGCCACCACCCACGTCTCAAACAGGCCCTGTGGTCCACGGGTCCTGAGCTGCTCCCTCTCCACCACTGCTCTGCCCCCCAGCCCTGCCCTTCCCATTCCACCTTCAGCCTCTAGCCCCTTTCAGGACATATCCCTTCCTCCTTCATTCAGAAATGTCCTTCTATTTCCTTCCTCGTCCCCCCAACGGTCATCATCTCCTTCTCGGGGGAAACCACAGGGATGTGGGGACAACCACACTGCACTCATTAATGACATCTTCACTGGGCAGAAGACCTGGGTGCCGCCTCTTGCTCTCTTCAGTGAGTGAACTTCTCCCTCTTCTGCGATCTTTTACGTAAGTTAATAAACAAGTTCTGCATTCTCTGATCGGAATAGATCAATGTGGACGAGCATACACGACCCCTTCCCTGACAACTTCTTCAGGCTCCTCTCCTTCCTTGAGCTGCTGGAACTTCACCGTCCCAAATGCATGCCCTTGTCTGCATGTGGCATTCTCTTCCCTGTGACTTTCTTCAGCTGTTCTCAGTCACAGTTCATGAGTCATGAAATCCTGCTCATAGGTCGGCAGCCAGGAGTCAAGCATGGATCTACCATCTCTGACTCCAGAGCAAGAAAGGAGACACCCAATGAAGGAAGAGGTCACCAACCAGACTCCCTGCCTACTTCCTTTTTTGCCTTCTGAAGCTTCAGTAGGGCTGACTGCATTGCTGTTCAGCAAGAATTTGTTCTTTCCCCTATCCATGTGGGGCACGGACACATGAGTTGTTTTGGGGGACAGAAGGTGAGCAGGCATGATGCAAGTGGAAATTCCATAGGCCACCACATGACTTTGTGCTTGGCTCTTGCGATCCTGTCCTCCACCAGAAGAAAGACATGACCCAGGGGGCCACTGGTCCAGAACAAGAAAACGCCAGGGCAGAAATGATCCCAGTAGTTTGGAGCCAAGTGCATTCAAGCCCCATAAATGTCACCCAACTCATACTTCCTTAAGCAAGAAAAAGTATTTGCTCCCAGAAGCCATCAATACTTGGGTTTCTCTGATCTACAACATTATCACAGCAAAGTCTGACTAATCCACTCTCCCATGTGCTGGTGTGACCACTAAGGAGTAAAATATAGCCACAAGGCTTTCAGGATAAGAGAAAGAGAACATGCTAAGATCTTAGAAAATTCACAGACTAACAGCTTTTAGTGAAGCTATGCTTATAGACAAAACCTTCCACATTTGCTTTCCTAAAATCACACCCCGAACTGGCTGATCGGCAAATCCTTTCCTGAAGACTGTCGGGAAGACGGTGTGTCTCCTGTCCTTGTGTTTGTATAGAGGGAGCTCCGTGGGAATGCCTGTCCTGCCCCCAGACCCTCGTGCCTTCATTCCACCCCAGGGGAGGGGAACTGGTTTCTGTTACTGGGGAACTTGAGAGGAACAAACGGGTGCCCTAAGAAAGCCCTTTTTCCCCTTTGTTTACTTTCTGCACAAAGTCTGTAATCTGCTCTGTTCACTACCCTGCTGAAAGGAGTCTTCCCCAGAGAGGAAGACTTAGTGACCAGCTGAGTGGGTAAGTAGAATAGAGGGGTGTTACATTCAATGAAAACTATATTCTATTAAAAAATGCTATAGGGTCCCAAAAAGTAAAAAGAAAATAAATAAATGTGGTACATGACTGAGCAACACCAGGGGGAAAAAAAACAAACCCAAAGACTTCAAAGATTCAGAAACAGCTTGTAATTATTCCATCTCATTGAAACTTGATTTGATTTAGTCCATTTTGAAAAAAAGGGACCCATTGTAAATTTGCACCAGTTACAGTGACATAATGTAGACAAGTCCTTTAAAATATTCCATCTTCAAAGAAGTGTAATTCATAAAAAAATCAAGAAAGGTTATTAGTAATAAAGTTTCATCCCCAGTGGTTGGACACTGACATTATTTCCCAACTGGTTCCCCATTAAGGGAGGAAAAACAAGGATATTAATTACTGGTCCTCTAAGATTTTCAGCCTAAAATAATTTACTATAGCACAATTTAGAACTATATAAAAATTATGTCTGGCAAGTAGGAGAGTACTGGGTTTGAATCTAAGATCCATGAAGGGGTAATCAAGAGATGTCCTGTATTCATGCACTCCCCACCTTGGAGAATATGTCTCAAACACCCTTAGATAAAGTAGATTTCCATGGTAGGGTCTGAAACAAGCTAAGCTATAGAAATCTACCTTCAGTCAATTAAACATGTGGCCATTCATCCTTCCGTGTTGGAGCACTGATCAATCTTAGCATAAATAACAGCTGGGACTTTGAAGAGAACTGTCAATAGTTCTCAACAGTTAATGGGACTGAACTCCTGCCAGAGTTGGAAAAAAAATTTGTGTGCCATTCAGACATACATGGTGAATTCAAAACACAGCCTCTTGCTGAGAGGACTAATAACAGTAATGAGCCACGGAAGACTCTGAAAAAGGCCCATGTAAACAGTTGACAGTTGAAGGGGGAAGGAGCTTAATTAATGAATTGCTAGTTGTTACTACCAATTTTGTAGGCTTTCACCAAGGTTTTCATCTCTAGCTACACCTTGCAGCTTCCGTATAATGAAGTCTCTACGAGATAGAGACTCCATACACTGAGATTGTTTTCTAAGAAGGTTCTTCTGGAACATCTCAGGCTGGCTCTGAGCAGAGGGGACTTTCTTCATCAGGGCCAACCTTCTGACCTTCTAGGAAACCACATATCCAGAGACTTTTAACAAAACTTTATAAAGTAATGAAAAATTGTTTTCCCACTTGCATGTATCATAGGTAAATATTGTATAAATATCATCTAGTTGTCAATCTATTTAGAAAAATCAGTTAGGCACGTCAAATTACTATAATTCTAGTCAACAATGAAACTTCACACTGTGGTGATTTCCATACTTCTATCCAAGCAAATGTGGTTTTGTTGTTGTTGTTATTATTTTGTTGTTGTTACGTTATGTTAGTCACCATACAGTACATCAGTGCTCCATGCAATCCATGCCCTCCTTAATACCCAACACCAGGCTCACCCATCCCCCTCCCCTCCTCCCCACCATAACCCTCAGTTTGTTTCTCAGAGTCCATAGTCTCTCATGGTTCCTCTTCCCCTCTGAATCCCCCCCTTCATTTTTCCCTTCTTCTCCCAAAGTCCTCCATGCTATTCCTTATGTTCCACAAATAAATGAAACCGTATGGTAATTGACTTTCTCTGCTTGACTTATTTCACTCAGCGTAATCTCCTCCAGTCCCACCCACTTTGATGTAAAAGTTGGGTATTCATCTTTTCTGATGGCTGAGTAATATTCCATTGCGTGTATGGACCACATCTTCTTTATCCATTTGTCTGTTGAAGGACATCTCAGCTCTTTCCACAGTTTGGCTATTGTGGACACTTCTGCTATGAGCATTGGGGTGCATGTGGCCCTTCTTTTCACTACATCTCTATCTTTGGGGTAAATACCCACTAGTGTAATTTCTGGGTCATAGGATAGCTCTACTTTTAACTTTTGTAGGAAACTCATACTGTTTTCCAAAGTGGCTGTACCAGCTTGCATTCCCACCAATGGTGTAAGAGGGTTCCCCTTTCTCCACAACCTCTCCAACATTTGCTGTTTCTTGCCTTGTCAATTGCCATTCTAACTGGTATAAGGTGGTATCTCAATGTAGTTTTGATTTGAATTTCCCTGATGGCTAATGATGAACATTTTTTCATGTGTCTGTTAGCCATTTGTATGTCTTCTTTGGAGAAGTGTCTGTTCATGTCTCCTGCCCATTTTTTGGGTGTTGAGTTTAAATTCACAGAAATCAGTTGCTTTCTTATACACTAACAATGTGACTGTAGAAAGAGAAATTAGAGAATCTGTTCCATTTACAATAGCACTAAAAACTATAAAATACCTTGGAATAAACCTAACCAAAGAGATAAAGGAACTATAAAACACTCATGAAAGAAATTGAAGAAGATGCAAAAAGATGGAAAAACATTCCATGCTCATGGATCAGATGAATAAACATTGTTAAAATGTTTATGCTGCCTAGAGCAATCTATACTTTCAATGTCATCCCAATCAAAATACCAATGGCATTTTTCAAAGTGCTGGAACAAACAATCCTAAAATTTGTATGGAACCAGAAAAGACCCCAAATCACCAAGGAAATGTTGAAAAAGAAAAACAAAGCTAGGGGTATCATGTTGCCTGATTTCAAGCTATATTACAAAGCTGTGATCACCAAGACAGCATGCTACTGGCACAATAACTGACACAGAGACCGATGGAACAGGGTAGAGAGCCCAGATATGGACCCTCAACTCTATGGTCAAATCTTCAACAAAGCAGGAAAAAGTAGCCAATGGAAAAAAGACAGTCTCTTCAAGAAATGGTACTGGGAAAATTGGACAGCTATATACAGAAGAATGAAACTCAACCACTCTTTCACACCATACACAAAGATAAACTCAAAATGGATGAAAGACCTCAATGTGAGACAGGAATCCATCAAAATCCTAGCGGAGAACACAGGGAGTAACCGCTTCAACAATGGCCACAGCAACTCCTTTCAAGACAAGTCTCCAAAGGCAAGGGAAACAAAAGTGAAAATGAACTTTTGGGACTTCATCAAGATAAGAAGCTTCAGCACAGTCAACAAAACAGTCAACAAAACAAAGAGGCAACAAGAGGTCTTTGAACTATTTAACAGGTATTTCCTACAACTAAAGCACATTTATGAAGTCCTTATAGATCTTGGATATCAGTCCTTTGTCTGTAGTGTCATTTGCAAATATCTTCTCCCATTCTGTGGGTTACCTCTTTGTCTTCTCTGATCCAAGGAGTCTGTGGATCACTGATTTGAAAAGCCTTCCTACTAAAACCCTAAGTAGAGTCGGAATAGCAAACAAGGCTTCTTACTACAATAAATGCTGCCAGACTTAGGGATGGGGGGCAAATTCTTATCCACGCACCTGTTTGAATAAGGATCTCTTAACTCACCTGGTCATCACTTTAGAAAATTACAAGCTGTCCATTGAAGGAATGAACAATGGAGAGGTAAAAACAATGGAGAGAGGGGGGTTAATGAAGCAATATTGGGGAGATTG
The DNA here is from genome assembly GCA_002007465.1 of Ailurus styani. NCBI lineage: Eukaryota > Metazoa > Chordata > Mammalia > Carnivora > Ailuridae > Ailurus > Ailurus styani. Next base: position 1,425,400 of record LNAC01000118.1, read on the forward strand.
TTCTCAAAGTTGACTTGTGTGAGATTCCACAGGTAGCCTTGCTGGATGCACAGGGCTGGGCAGAGGGATATTAGGGACCAGAGAAAAGGATGTTAGAAGCAAAATCATGCCCTAAGCCTTTCTTGGACGACTAGAAATCCAGACATTTAGATGGGCTCCATCTCTGATGATTTCATACTAAGTCCATTGATGGGTATTCCAATACCCATCCAGGGAATGTCATATACACATACCACCAAGTGGTATTGTGAAAATGATAAAGAACAAGTTTGTTTCTCTTTGGAAGTAAGAGAAGTGAGACTAGAATATATTTTCTATTTTCATATTATACTATTGAAAACATACATACTGAAAGAGAGGGTGGAAGAAAAAGAAGGAGACAGGAAGGAAGGAAGGAAAGAGTTTATATATCTATAGATAGAAATCAGATTCTGCTGTTGGGAGTGTAAATCAGGAGACTTAAAATGTTTATACCTTCTGATCCGGTAATATCATTTCTAAGAATTTATCCTAAGAAAATAGTCATAAATACTAAGCTTTGAAATCACCTAAATATCCAATATTAAGGGGATAGTTAGTACATGTTTACTTTGCAGTTGCTGGAAATTGTTAGTATAAAGAATTTGTAATAATGTAGGCTTTTTATGAGATTCAGAAGGACTCACAGCTGTAAGCGTATTACATTTTAAAAATATTTTGTTTATTTATTTGTCAGAGAGAGAGAGAGATCATGAGTGCGGGAGCAGCAGGCCAAGGGAGAAGCAGGCTCCCCACTGAATGGGGAGTCCAGCGCGGAACTCAATTCCAGGACCCTGGGATCATGACCTGAGCTAAAGGCAGATGGTTAACTGAATGAGCCACCCAGGTGTCCCAGAGCATATTACATTTTTAACTGTGAAAATGAATAGTAAAAATTAAAAAAAAAAACCTCAAAGGAAATATATTAATAGTAATGAAATCATGAGTGGTTTTTATTTTCCTTTGTGTAGATTTCTGGTTTCCCAAATTTTCTTCAAAGAGGAGATACAACTTTCATAATTTGTGTATATATGAGAAAGTTCTAAGCTGTCCCCCCTCAAGCTCCGCCTCTCACCCAGAGGACAGTGAGCTGTGGTGTCCAGATTGTGGTGGCTACATGGCAAAAGGGATTTTGCAGATGTGATTAAGGTTCCTCATCAGTTGACCTTGAGTTAATCAGAAGGGAGGTTATCCAGGCAGATCTCGTCTAATAGGTGAGCCCTGAGCAGCCCAGAGTTTGCTCTGGTTGGTGGCAGAGGGGAGGTCAGAGACAACTGAAGCATGAAAGGGCCCCATGCGAGGCTGCCGGCGGAAGGATGGAAGGGCCGCATTAACTACATCTTTTATTTTCAGTGTGTTGATGCCTTGTGGACCCCAGAGGGACTGCCCTCCCAGAACGAGATCGTTCCTAAAGGTGGCAAACATCTCACCTGAAGAGCACCTTCTAAATGCAAGCCAACTTATCCAGAGCCCACAGCCCAACTTCTTCTATGAGGTTCTCACACTCTGGGCCACAGCCCACCTGCCCTGATCACCCCAGGGCCAGACACCAGACAGCTCCTGGCAGCCCCGATGCCCCAGAGTCCTGAAATGATGTGAACGAGGGAATCCTGAGCACACTCACTCCTCCTTCCCTTGGAAGCTACCATAAAGGCTCTGACCTACATTTCCCCTCCTGGCTGACCCTGGAGCTTTCCCGTGTGGCCTGCCTGCGCAGGGGCAAACCCTTGCCTTTAGAGACCCTGTGGGAAACTATCTGTCTTTTCAATAGAAATTACCTGATGACCTCATGGAACCTCAGATTTTCTATTAATATGCTGTATTTCATAACAGGGCCCATGCACCAGACCCAGAATGCAGCTGATGGGACACCAGGATCGGATGACTCCGCCAACACCCAGCGAGGGAACGGGAGCTTCGGTCCTACAACCACAAGGAACGGAACTCGACCAACACGCAGAAGAGCCTGGAAGGGCCTTCTTCCCCGCCAGGCCACAGCTCAGTCTTGTTCGGCAGCTCCTTGATTTCAGCCTTCTAGTCACCAAGCAGAGAACCCAGCCCAGCCTGCCTAGATTTCTGAACTAGAAAGCAGTGAGATAATAAAGAGGTATTTTTTTAAATTTAGTGTATTTATTTCAAGTCATCTCTACACCCAACAAGGGGCTTGAACTCACGACCGGGACATCAAGGGTCCTCTGACTGAGCCAACCAGGTGCCCCTGGGATATTGCTTTAAGGCCCAAAGTCTGTGGTGATTTATTACACAGCACAGAGTATATATACAATAGATATAAAAATTAAGACTCTGTATGTGCATAGTCATATATTATTTGTAGGCTGGTTTAAACACATATACAATTTTTATTTGACATATTTCCTCAAATCCAGACAAATCTTATCATCTTATTTACATTTTCAGGACACAGGTGGCATGTTCATTCTGGCTTTTAACAGAATTCAGAACTACAAAAACCAGTCACCAAACCCCTGAGTAGAGGTCAGCCCTGTCCCGTTGGCACACGTCCACGTGGCGTGTGAAAGCCACGAGATGCCTGGGCGCGCGTCGGGGGGTCCTTTGCAGAGGTGCGAATGGCTCACCATGTTCATGTGAAGATGCCCAAGCGAGCTGGAAATGTCCTGTCGCCGCTCTGGCCTGCGGTGACATGTCACCGTGGAGTCTCACACGTCAAGTGTGGCGGCCACCCCTGCCACTGTCACTCATTTGCACAGATCCAGGGAGACCCATGCGGGGACACTGACCCCGTGGCAAGCATCCTGTGTCACTGGCTTCTTCGGTGACATACTCCCACATCTGGAAGCATTAAGAACGTCCCCTTCCTGAAACTTCACCTATGTTGACAAGTAGTTGTTTCCAATCGGTCAGAAGGTTATGCTATGGATATAAATTTTAAAAGCAAATTCTAAGATTTAACAATTGGGTATCACACACTGCTTGTGTCTGTGGTGCTGAGCCAGGTTCTGGGATGGGCTGGAGTCGGTTAGGTTGGGTGTGGCCCCGTCTCCTTTCACACCACACCGATCCGCAGATCTTGTCTTGCTGACAAGACCTCTTCCTTGTCAGCAGGTGCTCTGTTCAGAAAGATCTGCGAGTCCAGACGCCCCAGGGAAGGCAGGCCCCAGATGCTGTGCTCCAGGGTCTGGGTCTGAGCCCCCAGGCAGCCCTGATGGGGGACTCACGTCTCAGCCACCACCCCTGTCCACTCGGGAGCTTCTGCTCCTCCACATGTAGTCAGGAGTTTACTGTCCCAGCCCCAGGAGGGCTGTTGATTAATGGATGGAATTCTTTGAGATACACAGAGAAAATTCTTTCTTTTCTGAGCCTTCCATTTTCTTCCTAATTCACCCAGTTTCTATTGTTCTAATTCAGCTCCCCACACTAACTGTCATGACTTAACCGTATGGTTAAGTTATGGGCCTGAGCCCTTATAGAACAACCACTGAGAGGCTCTCTGCTCTGCGTGCCACAGCAGCTGCCAGACCAGGGTCCTGCTTCTGTCTGAACCCTGGCTGTCTGTCCCTGCAGGGGCAGCTGTCATGGCCCAGCTCAGCCTGGTACCCAGGCCAGGGACTCCCTGTACCTTCCACCAAGGATCAGGGTCTTCCATTACGTGTGCTCACTGCCAGAGCCTGAGCAGCTGGCTGCGCTGCGGTACCCAGGCTAAGGTGGTCTCGGACCCGCTGGAGCAAAGGCAAGCCGTGATTTGATCATGTGGTTTGTGGAGACGCACAATCTTACATTCTCTCCTCCATAGTGTTTGTCCAGCTGTCTTCTGAATCTCTGTTTGGGGCGGGGGTGAGGTAAGCGTGAACTGAGTAAAAGACCCAAACGCAAAGAACAGGGACTAGGAAAGTGTGAATCCATGATGGGTCCACAGACCTCTGAACATCACTGTGAGATCAGTCTTGTTCTTTCTGTCAACCGATGGTGGCCCATGGCTGCTGTCTGTGGCTTGTCACATGGAACCACCTTCCAGGCAACACACTCTAGTGGCAAGGATAATTCCATACTCCTAAAATTTGAGTAAAGAAAAATAAATATTCTACTAAAAAACAACATATTCTGTTATGGAAAAATGCAAACCAACCCCAAATTTCATTTGGGGTTTAACAAACATTTCCATATGGCAGGAAGTCTGCTAAAGAAAGACAGCAATAGATAAAACCAATCATCACACACACACACACACACACACACACACACACACACACACAGAGAGAGTCTCCCATCTCATCTGAAGTCCTTATACAAACCCCAAGGCCCTATGTGACCTGACCCACCACCTCCAGAACTCATCTCCTACTACTCACTCTCTCAAACTCTGTTACAGCCACACTGGCTCATCCTTCCTGTTCCCTGGATATGTCCATCAAGTGCAGACCTCAAGGCCTTTGCATTGCTGTTCACTCAGACTGGAATACTCTTCCTACCACCCACAAGGCTCTGTCCTTTCCTTTCTTGAGGCTCACACTCAAATGTCACTTTCTCCGTAAGCTTCCCACAGACACATTTCCTAAAGTGCCACCCCCATCCCATTAGTCTCTATCCCTCCTTCCTCGTTCAAAACAAATAAGAAAAGATTGGAGGAGAGAGCACATTGGGTCCAGAGGTCCAGAGGGGCCTGGATCTGACCATATTGCAATTCCATACCAATCACAAGGTCGATCTGCTCTTGCTGAGGGTCCATCCTGGCCCTACAGATTCTCTGTAACTCCAACCTCACTTCTCCTCGGGACTCATCTCCCTCTCCCCAACCACCTGCACATGAAAGGGAGGTTGTTTTCACATAGTTATGGAATAGACATGGAAGAGGAGCAAGGACTTTTTTCCCCACATTCTATCCCCCCCGCACTCAGAACAGCTCCTGCCCCACTGGGGCTTCTTTTGCTCAATGAACAGGTAGATGGTGTGGCCCTGGCTTCGGTGGGGCCCAGGACGATAAAGGAGACATATGGAGATGAAGAAGGGTGGGGGGTCCACTGAGAGCAGACATCCAAGTCCTGAGGCAAGAAAGCCAGCCTGGCAGGAACATTCTGACTCAAGGCTGGCCACACAGAATGGGGCCAAACCACAGAGCTCCTTGAAGAGCCCTTTAAGAACTGTAGACACTTAACCCATAGGAGCAATTAGAATCCACGTACTTTAGTCAAAGAAGGTGCTGTGGCCACAAAGAAGCAGAAACACCATGTGGTAGAGACGACTGCTGTCCTCCTAATGTCTCTTCCTCCCTTTTCCCGTAGAACAGAATTCTAACTCTACTGGGGTGACAGTGTGCCCAGCTAAAAGGCTATATTTCCCATCTGCCTTTGCAATAATGTGTGGCCATGTGACTAAATTGTGGTGAATAACGTGGAAGTGAACATCTGTGGAAGATTTCTGGGAAGTCTACTTAAAGAAAGTTGATACTCCCTTTTCTTCCTTCTCCCTATTCCCATTCCTGCTGTATAGGATGCAGACATGATAGCTGGAGCTCCAGCAGCCTCTTCAACCACGAGTCAAACGTGGCGGTGATAGGAGCCACATCCAGACAGTAACCAAGTAGAAGGAGACTGGTCCCTGATGACAAGCAGGCACTATCACACGAGCCTGGACTGCCACCCCTAACTTCTCCAGAGGAAAGAAGCCCTCATAGTTTAAGTCATTATTATTTGGGGTTTTCTGTTCAATGTTGCCAATATCTTCCACCTAAGGGCCTAGAGCTGAAAATATTGTGTTTATTACTCATCGCAGAGATCAACAACTCACAGTGTGGAAAACCACAGGGCATCTCGGTAAGAGCATATGAGAAAGGACCTACAAGGTTTAACTTTTGTGCCAATGGAAAGCTGATACTACAGAAATGGGTGTTGAATGAATATAGTGTAAGAAAAACACCCTATTATGTAATGTGGTTCTTTCACATTTGACAAATAAAAATTCAAATTTCTAATTGAACATGCATTAATAAATTGTTAATGCCCCTCAGACTTCTGGTCACGTTCAAAGTGCATGTATTTGTTCTAGCATATTTTTTGTTAATTTTATATTCCTAAAGTCCTTCAACTGGACATGAACAAATTTCAGAGTTTGATAGATGAAAGTTTATGTGATTCAGTTAGCACCAGCTGGGATCAGATTAAGGAATAGTATACTCTTCATTTTTCAGAATAATGAAACAATTCACATAGGTTCTGAAGCATACTAAGTCAAAATTGGGTGGTATTTGAATTAATTTGGGGGTTGCAATGAGAAATCTATTTTGAGCTCATCTTTTATAGGTGAAAAATAGTTGCTCTGTCCAGGAGGAAAAATCCAAGAATAACATGACTTCCATGTAATTGTCACCTAATACAGACATTGTTGAAAGAAAATAAATCAGATTGATCCAAGATGTGAGGAGAAATACAATATTCTGCTTTAGATTAACTTAGCTATTAAAGGGAGCAAGAATGGTCATGAAAGGTAGATAGAAGAAAAGTGTTGTTCTGTAAATGGCTTTGAACGTGTATGTGATTTTTTAATAGGTTTTAAAATACGATTATATAAAGTTCTAGAATTTCACAGCAGGAACTGGATAATGAAATGCTGCTCAGAAGCAGTCATCCATACAAACAGCCATTCATTGATTCGACAAATATTTATGGAGCATATAAGATGAACTTGGTTCTATACAAAGAGCTGAGAATAAACATCTTGAATTCAAGAGCTTACAAGCTGCTGGAAGATACAGAAGAATAAATATTCACCCCCCCAAAAAAGTGTTCAAAGAGTGGAAATGGTATGATGGGTATGCAGGTGATAAGCACCTAAGCCAGCCGGGAAGGTAGGGGTGCTTTCAGGGGGAGAGATTCCAGTGCTGGATCTAGGGAGGCAAACGGGGCACTTCCAGGAGAAGTCTTTCCATGCAGCAGAAAGGGGGTGGGTATAACACAGAGGGAACAGATCACATGACTTATCCAGGATGCAGACGTCATTGGTGAACAGGATCCAGTGTGGAGAAAGACGACTGAGGCCAGGCAAAGATGGATCTGGATGGGTACCTGACCGACAAAGAGTTCTCCCATGACACTTGTGCAGAAACCACTATTTTGATGACATTTTGCCATGAAGCATAATTGCGGCAAGAGCTAAGTAATACACTCCATCCTAGGAAACTTAGAATTGATCCCAAAGGAGATGGGGAGCCTGGCTGAAAGATCTGAGGCAGGGGAGAGACCTGGTGGGTTCTCATTGAGAAATCTCTCTCTAGCATTTGCAGAACAGTTGGGCCAGAAGAGAAGACAGAACTGGAGTGGGTGACAAATGCCATGGTCATTCCAAGCAAAACTGGAAAAAGTCATTACTTGTAGCAATTGGACTGAAGAGCTCTGGTGACTTGGAGGGAATGAGGTCATATTTTAATACAAGCAATGAAGATAAGTGGGGGCCTGGGGGCTCACGTGATTTCATGACTTGGAGACCCTCAGTGAGAAGGAGGGGGGGTCTGGGTGGACTAAAGATGTTCTATGGAACAGAGCAGGTGTTAGCATCTTTGTTGTTGAGAGAAAGTCTGCAGGAAGGGCAAAGAAGCACTTACAGGGGACAGAGGAAGCAACTGCTGATGCAAATTGGGCCCCGAGGACGGTGCAGAGCAGGTCAGAGCCCCTGGGCAGAGGGAGTGGCACCAGAGAGAAGGGCACTGAGGAGGAAGAAGCCGTGTGTCAGGCCCCAGGTAAACTGTGAGCAGGAGAGGAAGGACTTGGGGAGTAAGTTAAAGATGATCTTTGAACTTTCCATGGCTTGCGGAGCAGAGATCCATTTAGAGATCCAACCCAGGGCAAAGTATTCCGAATTAAAAGGTGCCTGAAGATGGACAAAAGGCAATTGTAGATATTGTACTACAACTGAGGGAGATGTTTTGTTTCTGATGGCAGCAGGGCAATTAGCAAGGTCATTTGTTTATTTATTTAAGCATCATAGGAACAAAAAGCAAAAGCATGACCGAGCTCCCCCAGGGAAGTGAGAATGGCGGCGAGAAGGCCACGTCTTGGCCACCGAGAGCATGTGTGACAGGTGACTGACAAATCAGCCGAAAGGCCACGAACAAAGCCAGAGACAGATGAGTATCACCAATGATAACTCACATCCTGGGGTCCCTTAGTGGGCTCAGAAAATAGGAAGGCATAAAACCGGAGGTCCAGAGTGGGGAGAGTGGGGGCGGGACGTCAAGACTAGAATGAATCAGAGCACAGACGTATGGGCAGTTTTACTGGGAAAAGGTACCCGCAGAAGCTGTGGTCTTCGGCGTGAGGTCTTGAGTCGCCACCACGCCCTGGGTGTGTGCCTGCGAAACGCGCTGAAGGAAAGGGTCATCTGAGTTGGCAGATTATGAACAGTTATGTCCTATGAGAGGCAAAGTTTGGGAGATAATCCAAAGGGACGTGTAACTTGTGGGAGGTTGTGACAAAGGCTGAGCAAACATCTAAATATTCACAAAATTCAGATTGAAAGGTCTGGTCTTGTTCAAAGTGCATACCGTCCATCTGATCACAGGGAACTATCAGACAGCCCCAGTTCGAAGGATGTTCTACAAAATTCCTGACCAGCTCTCTGAATGTGTCAAGAGCATAAACACGAAGAAAGACAGAGGATCTGTCACAGATCGACTAGACCTGCGGCACGAGCCCTGGGTCCGATCGCGGGACGGGTAGGACGTTCACAGAAACAGAGCCTGACAGAGTGCACAGTCCAGCTAATGGGAGTGGACCCGCATCCGTAGTTTCCACGGCTGTGCCGTGACCGTGCCTGACACGGCACTAGGGGAGAATTACATGGGAACTCCGTATTCTCTTTGCGACTTTACGGGACGTCTGAAATTATTTTGACTTTGAACATTAAACTAAAGGTGGGTGTGGAGCGAGCTGTCCATTTGTCTGAGGCGACCGCAGGTACCACTGGGCCTTCCCCTCTGGAGCCATCTCATTGGTCCGTGATGAAGACTTCTCCGTGGGTTCCATTCTCAAGCAAATAACATGGCAGCTAGGACCCTCTGTGGAGCTGCTTCCAGCCCTGCAGCTACTCGCAGTCTGTGTACCACGTAAGTATTCCACTTCAGAACCAAATGGGAAGATCCTGCCTTCATACAGTAACGTGCTAGCCATGATCAGGATAGCCCCCCAACTTTGGCAGGGCTGCCATGATTCGCAACTGCCTAAAGCACCAAGGATGGGGGAGAGAGAATAATGCCCGCCAACCACGCATGGCCGCGTCCTCACACCCAAGCATGGCCGCGTCCTCACACCCAGACCCTCCCATGTGGCAGGCTACCTGGAGAAGGGGCATTTAGGTTATAGATGGAATTAAGGTTTCTGAGCTGAGGAGATGATCGGGTGTTTTCCAGGCAGCGCAACTGAATCACAAGGACCAGAAGGGAAGGAGGGAGTCAGAAAAGAGGCGAGGACAGATGGCTGGGTAAAAAAAGTCTACGGTTCCCAGCTTTGAGGAGAGAAGGAGGGGCCTGGGAACCTGGGAAGCCTCTGGGAGCATTTCTCGTCAGGCAGGGTTTGTTCAGAAAGGAACATGACCCTGTCAACCCTGGGGGTTGAGCTCAGGGAGACTCGCGTCAGACTTCCGACCTGCAGACCTGGAGGAGAAAACTTGCTGTTTTAAGGCCCTCACATCCGTGGTCATGTGTTAGGACAGCCACGGGAACCCCACAGAGGACCACAGTTCCCCTAGAACAGCACGACGCTGTGGATCTAAGAACAGAGAGCAAAGCTGCCAACAGCAGCACAGACCCTATGTTAATGTCGGGGGGAAATTTCCTCTACCTACAGCAAATATGGGAACGGATTTTAGGGGATGTTCTTAGAGAACATGCCACATGTTCAGCCCTCCAGAAAGGAAGCAGAGAGAGTTACGGGATACCGACGGCCTTGTTCTGGAACGCAGGAATTTGCCACAGCCAGAAGTGGGCAGCCACCACCCAGCTCCAGCCCACCTCGGGGACTGTCCCCCAGAAGGTGTTCTCCTACCAATGCTGACACTTTGTAGGGAGACCTTCACCCTGCGCCCACCACGTGGTCCCAGAACCTCACTGGAGCCTGGAGGCCTTACATGAAAACTAGACTGGGGCCATGTGACTTGAGAGTCAGGTTTAAAATGCAAATGGTCATCATCATTTTGTAGCCTCATACTTGTCACATGCCGATGCCACTGTGGCTCCTGAGATCCTGGGAGTGGCCCCCAGCAGGACGACCCGCTTCCGTCCCTGCTCAGCTCGCAGGCCATGGGCTGCAGACTTTGAGAGCTTTAGCTCTTTGTTCCTGATACCATCCCGCTCTTACTTGTAAGAGACCACCTGCCCTGCTGGCCAGTTTAAGCTGAAAAGGAATTTGTGAAAGGATATTAGGGGTCCAGACAGACATTCAAGCATGGACTCAGTAACAGAAATGGAGCCTGAGGCCACCCTGAGGGTCAGACCCTATGAAGATCCTAGCACTACCCACAAGACACAGACCCCACGCTGCTGAGCCCGGTGCCTCAGACCCGGGCCCCCCCAACTGTCACTGTCCCGACAAGAGCCCTTGGCTGCTCCTTTTCTACAAGACTCCCCACTTCTTCAGATTCAGTGTCCCACAGGCACATCTGATCACAGGCCCCGGTCGTGTTTCTGCATCCTGGCCTGAGGGCCCCTGGGAATGTTTTTCTGGCTTCTACCACGGGGAATTGGAACAGAAAAATGCCAAATAACTACCACATTTCCTTTGGGGGATGACCTCCTCTTTCAAAGGAGAAGAAAGAGAAGGAGAAGCAGAAAGTTGAAGATAATTTAAACATACTCTCAGCAATGACATATTTTTTTGAAAGATTTTATTTATTTATTTATTTTTGACACAGAGGGAGATCACAGGTAGCAGAGAGGCAGGCAGAGGGAGAGAGGGAAGCAGGCTCCCCGCTGAGCAGACAGCCAGATGCCGGGCTCCATCTCAGGACCCTGAGATCATGACCTGAGCCGAAAACAGAGGCTTAACCCACTGAGCCACCCAGGTGCCCCAGCAATGACATATTTGATCAGGCAAAACCCCACACCCAAAGGACCAAAACTCATATTGCTTTAATAAACTCTATCAATCAGCATATGTGCTGCTTGCAAAAGACAGACAAATAAAATCTTGCAGCCAGGTTACAAATAAAAAGATGAGAGAAGATCAGTCAGGAAAACACGTGCAAAAAAGAAATCAGAGCCCGATGAACACCAGACCAAGGAGAATTTGAGACAAAATGAATTCAGTGTGACAACGAAGAGCAGTTATATCGATTTAAGGGATAATTCAAAATAAAAGGCAAAAAGTCATGAAATCCTCAAGAGACAAAAAGCATATCCTCAAAATCTGTAAAGCAGAGGAGATTGAAAGAAAAGGAACATTTGACTGAAAACAACAGAAATGGAGTCAGACACAAAATTCAGTGTGAAACAGACTACGCACACTGAAGCCAGGACGCAGGAAGTGTGAATGACATCACGGTGAATTTATGAATAGAGTCTATCCTGTGGACCCACAGGAAGATAATCTGCTAATATGTATCCACAGAGTTATTACCAAAAACATCACCTTCACCAAAGACAGGGAAAAGTTACATATTAATAACAATTCAATAAAATACTTCCTTCTGGAGATTTTAAAACAAGTAACTTTTGATTGAAGAGTAAACAAAAGTACACTTTTAAAAATGTCTGTCCTTTTCATTAGGGCTATAGGACATGGTCGAACCTGTATTTAAGCAAATCTTTTTCTTTAAATGGTTTCACTATTAAAAGAAGAAGCTTAAAGTCTACATGAAGTAAGCATTTATTCAAAACAGTTATAAACTTTAAAAATTGGAGACATACGGTCCTGAGGAAGCTGGAGGAATGCAGTGGTGAAGGTCAAATCAGAAGTTAATGGATGAAAAGGAAGAAGTCAGTAGAATAGCTCAACTAATCCCAAAGCTGATTTTTAAAACAGCTAGAAATAACACTTTAAAAATAATTTAAAAATACTTTATCTAAAGAAAGCTACCAAATTTAAAATGTCAGGAAAAATAGATGGTTTTCCAAAAAAAAAATTTAAATCATCAAAATCAACTTGAGAAAAGATACAAAATATTTTTCATCAAAAGGTACCTCCAAAAAAGACCACATACCTGAAACCCATATCTCAGTTTCTAGTATTGTTCTTCTATAAAAGGAATCAAGACTCCACAGAGAAATGACAAATTCAAGGACAGGATGAGCCTGGAACATCTTATAAGGCCAGAAAGTAAGGAAATGCTGAGGGGAAAAAGAAAAAAAAAAAAAAAGAAGCCAACTCACAATGTCAAGGGATATAGGAGCCAAATAAAATCACTCCCAGTGGCCCAAAACTGGAACAATTTGAGGAACAAAATAAATAAGGTACTATTGGATCACAACCCACAATAAAAGATCAATGTCTATGAGGCCATATGGATATAAATAAATAATTGAGTAACTAAATGGAAGGGAGAGAAGAGACAAATATCCCGTGGAGAATTCCAAATAAATCACGTGGATACTCTGCCCTTGAGAAGGTGGAGCATGGCTCCCCACCCATTAAGTGTGGGCGGCGCAGAGCGGTTTCCTTCCCAAGACCAAAGTCATGGAAGGAGGAGGAGCTTCATGGTGGAGAAACTGGACAAGCATGGCCTCAGCCAGATGACCAAGGGCAGCGTCAGTAGTGATGTCCTGTCGGTAATTCTTGATAAGATGTGATGAGAAATGCACTTCACCTTTTTGGTCCTTCTCCCCAAAGCCCACGATCCTTGTCAAACCATGAGAAAAACTTCTGGCAGGTCCCAACAGCATATCCACCAAATACATGACCACTACTCCTCAAAACCATCAAGATCATCAAAAACAAGGAAAATCTGAATGTGTGCACAGCCCAGAGGAGCCTCAGGAGACAGGATGCTTATCTGTAGCGTGGTGTCTAGGATGCAGTCCTGGGACAGAGAAAGGACAGGTACAAACAGAAGAAATTAGAACAAGAATGGAACTTTGTTGATAGTAATGTATAATACAGGTTCATTTGTTGTAACAAATGTACTATATCCATTAAGAAGTTAACAATAAAGGGAAGGTGGGCATGAGGTGTATGGGGACACTGTGTTAGCGTCTCACTTTTTTCTGTAGATCTGAAACTGTCCTACAAATATATTTTAATAAATATTCAGGTAATTTTTTATCATTTCAAAGAAATGGTCATTGATGACAAGGCTAGAAAACATGCAAAGCTTTTATTCACTTGAAGTAGCTCAAATAATCTGACACAAAATTTGACAAAGGTTGCATGCATATAGACAGATATGAAATCCTAAAATACTGGCAAATTGAATTAAACATGTATCAAGAGAATATTCCAATGAAATATGGAGTTTAATATTGAACTACCTTATTACAATGCCAATCTATCACTTCAAAAAATCGAATAAGGAAACAGATATTTCAATAGACACTTTAAATGGCTCCTTATATTATTAGATATTTAATACAGGTTAACAGTTTTAACCAAACAAATTTAAAAAAATAATAGTTGGCTAGTATGATAAAAAATGGCTCTTGAATTACTGGGCAAAATCCTATCTAGAACTCAAGTGGCATTCCCAGTGAAGTCAGAAATAAGACCATTAGGCCTCATAGGTTCACTAGTATTTATCATGTTTCTAGAAGATGAGGATAAACTATTATAAGGTGAGCATTAGGAAGAAGAGGAACCCCAATGGAAAAGAGGCAAGAGCATCATATTTTTAAAAGACATCATTGTCCTTCTGGGGGAAAAAGATGAAAGGACCTATTTTGAAAAATGCATCAGAATCAACAGAGAGTGCAGGAAGTTTTTCACAGTCAACGTCAATACGAAATGCTACAGTTTTACTCTGTATTGCCCATAACCTGTTAGAAAATATACTAGAAAAAAAAATCAACAGAAAATACCAAACACCTGTCTACAAAGAAGCGAGTGATACCAGATAGACACTATGAAGATGGCCCAGGGCCAAAGAGAGACAGAAGAATCCAGCCAACAGCAGAAGTTAGAGACAGAACTGGGCAAGGTCTTATGGGAGAAACCACACCAAGAAGGAACTATGAACCGCCGTATGTTGCAGGAATATCATAGAGGGTGGTGAGCGAGGAGCCTACCGGATTTAGCTGTCAACCTGCGCAAGAACCCGAACTCACTGCACCTCTGTGATCATGTGTGTGCATGTGCCCTTGAGAAAAAAAAGAATCAGAAAACTTTTGAGGATTTCTTCCACCCAAAGCCAGGTGTAAGTCTCAGATATTCTTTCCTTTTTTTTTTTTAAGATTTTATTTATTTATTAGAAAGAGAGAGTGTTTGCATGAGAGAGAGCAGAGGCAGAGGGAGGGGGGAGAAGCAGACTCCCCTCTGAGCAGGGAGGCTGATGTGGGACTTGATCCCAGGAACCTGGGATCATGACCTCAGCGAAAGGCAGAGGTGTAACTGACTGAGCCACCCAGGTGCCCCAGTCTCAGACATTCTAACAGTTTTGACCACTTCGATGTGACCCTTCAACTCTCCCAAAAGTGTGAAATCAATGCCCTGGGAAAATACAGCCTATAAGTCTGATGGGTCTCTTAGGACCAGGAAAGACTAGGCAGTCTGGAAAGTTTGCTGCAAGACAAAAGCAACTCGGGTTCACCCTTTTTCTGATGCGTTCAATATTCCATTATCCTCAGTCTCCCTGCCAACGTGGACCTCAGCTAATGACTTTAAGGAATCAATTTCTTTTTGCTCATTCAGTTTCAAATTCAAAGAATTGAGAAATAGTTATTGAACCATTGATACACTTACAAAAAGAAGAAGGCGTCTAGACCAGAAATGTGACTTCAGATCAAAGGATAGTCTTGGCAGTCACTAACTTGGGGAATTATTTCTTATATTTTTGGCAGTTTTGATGTGTAACTGATATACAGAGGATCACATGCATGTAATGTGTGCAAATTGGTAAGCACAGACAGAAACTACCCCCTTTGTTTCAGGTTTGAGTCATTTACATGGCAAAAATGATAGCTAATTTTAAAACATAACAAATGAATAACGCTGAAAAGGACATAAAAACACCTGCGATTCACATTCCCTGAATGAATCACTTAAGTGCTTGACCCCTCTTTATCTCACATTATCAACATTAGAATATGTGTGAAAATAGTTCATAATGGTAAATTGCTACATAATTAGGAAAAGTAAGTATCGCCTTAGGAAGGAAAAAGTATGTCCACCCACTTCACAGCAAAACAGTAAAGATATGAATCTCTAGAAGAAAAGTGATTTAAACTATTTTTAGGAGCAGGGGAAAGTCATACATATAAAACAGTCTGAATATGTAGTGTCTAAGTATCCACAAAGTAGCCAACGTTTCTGTGAATTGAATTGTTTTCCTCACTCACATCTATAGCATTTTATGATGTAAATATTTTACCAAAATCTAACTTTATTGCAAAAGAAGCCGACTTCTTCCAAATTTGTAAAATGCGGTCATTTTCACCACCAGAGATAGAAACCAAGATAACTCGGACAAATTCAAGCAGATGAAAGTTGCAGCATGGGCCTTGCTCATACAAACACTGATCCTCAAAGAGAGCGGGCAGTCCCCAGAGGGGGGAGGCAGGCTGTGAGGACAGTGGGGGGCGCTTGGTGTCACATCCAACACTGCCTCCCACTGGCCGGTCTCGGCTCCTCACCTCCCTTCAGTAAAAATACCACTGGGGGCCCCCGGGGGTTCCGAAGATTCAAAAAAAATGATGTGGAAAGTTCTAGCATCACACTGAGAACTTAATGGGTTTCAACAAAAGTGAAGCAACTGCTTGAAGGAAAAGTTGACGGCGACGGGAGAATCTGACAGAACCCAAGCTAATGGAGCCTTGCAAGGAGAACAGAAGTCTCTGGTCCCCTGTGAACAGGGTGGGGGCTGGGCTGACAGCAAGGAGACCATTCTTTTTTTTTTTTTTTAAAGATTTTATTTATTTATTTGACAGAGAGAAAGATTACAAGTAGGCAGACAGGCAGGCAGAGAGAGGAGGAAACAGGAGCAGGGAGCCCGATGCGGGGCTCGATCCCAGGACCCTGAGATCATGACCTGAGCTGAAGGCAGAGGCTTTCACCCACTGAGCCACCCAGGTGCCCCCAAGGAGACCGTTCTAGGAACTGGGGAGAGAAATGTTTGCGGCAATCTGGGCGTGGGGGAAGAGCAGCTAGAACCCCAGCTGACCCTGTGATTTTGAACACAGAAGGTGTCTTGGGACAAAGTCCCCAGCTGCCATTAGCCACCGTTGTCCGAGCCCGGCAAAGGCCCCCCTGTGTGGGTTCTCACACTGGTGTCTCCAGATCCTCCTTTGCACCGGCGTCTGCATTAGAACCCAGACATGCTCATCAGAGGTCACCAG
The DNA here is from genome assembly GCA_002007465.1 of Ailurus styani. Taxonomy (NCBI): domain Eukaryota; kingdom Metazoa; phylum Chordata; class Mammalia; order Carnivora; family Ailuridae; genus Ailurus; species Ailurus styani. The sequence goes on from LNAC01000118.1 coordinate 1,441,859, forward strand.
CTGGCTTTGCTCCCCTCCCTGAGGTCTCCCTCGACTCTGAGGACCCCTAAGAGGGGCGTCTGAGGGACCAGAGCCCCTTCGGTAGGTCGGGCTTGCAGCCCCAGAGTTTTGGGTCCTAGAACTTAAGTCAGCTGCGGTCACACGAGCAAAGAGAACGGGGTTGGTCTGTTTGCTCTGATCCAGCACTTTAAGCATCAATCCAGATTGTTCCACACAATCCTGCTTAATCTCCCACTTGATGTATACAATTGTTTTTATGTTTTTTAAAATGGTATTTTGTGGTCTGGTCCAAGGAAAATACTGCAAATAGTCTATATTAAGCATAAAACTGATAGAAGAAAGAAGCAAAATCTCTCCACTTGGGTCCACGTCGGCATAAACGTCCAAAACACTTACTGTGACCAACCAGTGACTTGGAAAGTAACAAATGGAGCCTCCTAGCTTCCTGCACTTGTTCCTCCATACTGGGCATCCAAATATTTTTTTCAAAATATGACACATATAAGACACAAAATAAGCCCATTGGCAGGAGCTAATGACAGGCCAAGTGGCTGCCCAGCCTAGATGGACGCACGGCCCTTGCTCTGGATCCAGACCACCCGCGAGAGAGACACCGATGACCTTCTGCAGAGCCACCAAGCATCCGTCCCCCATCTCCCACCACAGCTGACCCCTGGGCCGTCCAGCCCTCCTGGAAGCCTTCCTGGAGCATGACACAGTGTGTCCTGAAGCCAGGAAGTTTCCAGCAATTTACTGAATACGGATGAACCTGTGGAATCAGGATGACAGCCCATGTTTCCTGCCTCCCAGGGCAAGGCTCCGGCACAGACCGTAGAAGCATCATGGATGAGGAACCACCAACCTCTTATACCTTTAATGCATGTACCGAATGCCTTCTGTGCCCCGGTACCTCTGGAAGGCTCTGAGCACGCAGCGTGCTTCGCCCCATGTCACATATCTTCCAGCAGACGACACAGACATCACTGAAGGATCATGTGAACCCAGGACATGCAGTAAGCCAACTGTTTTCCCAACCAAAGGGACAGACATGATTAGCAAATGCCTTTTGCCTTTCCCCTTCTCCCTGCCTGGAGTGTGACTGTGACATTGTCTGAGATCAGAAAAAGGAAGCTACAAACTGAGGATGGAGGGGCAGAAATACAGGAGGAGTTGGGACCACTGAGGCCATGACGCCTGGCCCCAGCCCCGGCCGGCTCAGGCTTCTCGTTACATGGATCTTGTTCCGATTTGGTTAAGCTTTTGTTCTCAGCTGTCTGCCTCATGCAGCCAAAGCAACCCTGATAGATACCGTGTAAACTTACATGATGACCGAGAGGGTGTTCACTGATTCCACCTGAGCTCGTGATAACTGAGCCAGACCGACAGAGAATAAACTTCAAATCCAGAATAAGTGTCTGTTCAATTAGGAGAGAGAATTGCCCCCATCAAAATGGAAAGCGTCCAGTGAAATCCACCTGCTACCAAATAAACAAGGCCTCCTGGAGGTATGGTACCAGCCCGGGGGTGAGAAGAATGCAGAGAAGCTCACGACAGCCAAGAAAATTCTAGAGAAACAGACAGACAAGGTCTAAGGGCTTCAGAAGATTTCGAGTAGCAGAAACCGTACTATAGACTTAATCAAGGTGTCAACACTGCAAGTGGATTGTTCCATTCTGGCACCACTGTGCTCAAAGTTTAGATCCTGTGCACACTTCTGGCTGCATTTGTCCATTACAAACATCTCTAGTGTATCCTCATACCCAAATCCCAGGAAATTGCTTCTCCTAGAAGAACTTGTTGGCATCTGCTCTATACTCTGGCCAAAAGGGGGAGACGTGCCCTGAGTCAGTACCACACACTGACTCAGCCCCAGGGTCTCAGATTCCCTGAGCCTCTACATCCAAAATTACAAGTTCCCTCTTGAGAGAATTTCATTTGCACTGCTGTCTAGCTCTAATAAATCAGCCATGGCTGCTGGCCAAGGTCATATATCACAGACCAAGGATGGATATTGTGGCCGGAAGGGGGGTGTGGCGGCAGTGGACACAGGGTTGGGAACGAACACACAGAAAGTTAGAAAGTGCCACCCTTCGACACCTTCTTACAACTAACCGTTGCTATTTCTGCAGGCCATTTCCCATTACTTCCCTAGGGTCGCCCAGTGGCGGCCACGACCACAGTTCCATGTTCTCATGCTTCCCGGAGAGCTTGGTCAGAAATCTCGCATCTGGAGAAGGTTATTTTGAGGAGCTACACTGACAATGTTCATCATTCCCACCTCGGCCACATTGCAGGGAAGCTCCACCGTCATTGTGCCATCTGAGAACACAGCTATAAATCCAGAGCACAGTGACAGTGTTTTTGTAATGAAGCAGACATCTGCTTTTTTACACTTTGGGCTCGTGAAGGGGAGGGAGTGGAATAAACAACAGTGGAGAAGAAAGCCCATTCATGGGCGCCTGGGTGGCTCAGTGGGTTAAAGCCTCTGCTTTCGGCTCAGGTCATGATCTCAGCGTCCTGGGATCGAGGCCCGCATCGGGCTCTCTGCTCAGCAGGGAGCCTGCTTCCCCCTCTCTCTCTGCCTGCCTCTCTGCCTCCTTGTGATCTCTCTCCCGCTGTGAAATAAATAAATAAAATCTTTAAAAAAAAAAAAAAGCCCATTCATGAAGCCCTTGGCCCTGGGACAGACAAGTACTCAGGCTTCTTCACTGTGACGTGCATCCCAACGTACTCAGCCAGGATGCTGGGGACAACAGAGAGCCACACATAACCAAGTCTCAGACAAGAGGCTTCCCGGGGAGGTAATGGCTAGCCTGTGCTTGAGGGAGAAGGTAGAGTCATCCAGCCGAAGGATGCTGAGTTTCACGTTGGGTGGTAAAGGTGTATTCGTTACCTATTGCTGCATAACAAGTTGTCCCAAACTTAGCAATGTAAAATCACAAGCATTTATTGTCTCCCAGGTTTTTTTTAATGAGTCAGGAGTCCAGGTGCAGCTTGGCTGAGTCCTGTTGGTCAGGGTCTCAAAGGCTGCAGCCAAGGGGTCAAAGGGTCAGCCCCCCACGTGACTGTCAGCCTGATTCATTTCCTCATGGGCCTTTGATCAGAGGCTGCTCTCAGGCCCTCATGCCTTTGCAGTGGGCAGCTCACAACATGGCAGCTGGCTTCCTCAAAGCAAGTACCAAGAGCCTGAGAGAGCAAGACAGAAGTCATGGTCTCTTGGGAATCCAGCCTTCCGGCAGGAGGTCAATCCCAGAGAAAGTAGGGATGGGTTGTGAGCAGCTCCACCACCAGCCCTAAGGTTGAAAGAGCAGGAAGAGTCCCCCCAACGTGGAGAATGACCCAGACAGACAGCGAGTCTAGCGCTAAGAACCGCAGTTATGAAGAACATGGTACAGAGAAGCATGTGCTTCTTATCCATCAAACTTGAAACTGCTGGATTGCATTGGAAAACTGTGGCTTAAGAGGCAGGAGGCATTTCCCAGCTTCCACGACTTGGAATCATGTGCCTTCCGTGCTGTTCGTGGAAATCCTGCATTAGCATAGTATAAATAAAAGTGGCACTTAATTCTTACCAAACAGATAAAAAAATGCAGCTCTGTTTTTATACAATTCAAAAGCAGAGAGAAATAATCAATCCATAGGTAAATAACATCTGGTTTTAGAAAGGTAAAGGCCAGACAGCATTTATTCTTGAAAAGTGTACTTTCCCAAACGAATACTTTGTCTCCTAACACCCAATTCACAAATACTTGGTAGTGGGTGTTTTATGTCAGGTATCATTAACTACACACAGTTCAATCCAATTATTATGGAAGCTGACGGTTCGAATATTGAGAATCACAATATGAAGAGAGAAAGGCGATTTCGACCTAACTGTTGAAGAACCAACCAACCACTTCCAGACCGCCTTCCCGGTCAGCCCACTTCTCTGTAGCCTGCTTCATTCACTGGCCAAAATCTCTATCAGAAGTGATAGTCAAGCTAGTGATAGGAAAGCTGGGAATCAGAGTTTTTTCTGTTTATAGGGTTTCAGAAGACACAGTGAAGATACTGATTTAAATTGTGTTTATAAACTTGTGAATTAAAAATCATGATTACTGGCTTATTTTTCAAGCCTATTGGAAAAAGAAATAATTTCTATGCAAAGAAATTGACCTCCTACCTTGTTCATTTGTTCATTCCCATAAAAATAAGAGAATCTCAACCCAGAAGACATAAATGAAAAATAAATAGACTGCAGAGAGCAAAAAAAATTAATTCTAAGATGTAAAAAAAGCCCGTTATAAAACAAATGGAGAACTAGAAAAAAATGTTTGCAATTCATTTCCCAGACCAGAGTTTATCTTCTTAACACATAATGAGCTCCAATAAATCTTTTTTTTAAAAAAAAAAAAGGCCAATAGTGCAATAGAAAAAAATGGGCATAGTTTGCAGAATGAGAAGTAAAAATGGCTCCGAGATGTATGAAAAGTTTCTTGAATTGGTCCTTCCACTTACCTCCTGAAACCTGAAATCTTCTGAAAGGTCCAGAACACCACTTGGCTGCTCATGACTGTCATCTCTTGCCTGGATTGTTGTGATGCTCACCTGAGCTCCCTCCTCCTGCGAAGGCTCTTCTCCACTATTCTCCCCAGAGCTTCCAGAGTGACTCTTTCCAAATGTAACCCTAAATCGGCTTCCCTCTCAGAGTCCAAACCAAAGCCCAGTGGCTCCAAGACGCAGGCCTCTGGTCCCCGTGGCCTCTCTAGCTTCCTTTCCTATCACACCCCCTCCTCACCCCCACCTCCAACAATCCTGGCCTCCTTGGTCCCCCTCAAGCATGATGTATAAGATTCTATTTCCCGAAGATGACAGCAACAATGTAGCCTGGGATAGTTAATTTTGTGTGTCAACTTGACTAGGCCACAGTACCCAGATGTTTAGTGACACCCCTGTCTACATGTTGCTGTGAATGTATTTTTTAGATGAGATTAACATTTAAGTCAGTGGACTTTGAATAAAGCAGATTACCCTCTATTAGTGGGTAGGCCTCGTCTAATCAGTCCAAGGGCCTTCAAAGAAAAAAGACTGAGATTCTCCCAAGGAAGAAGGAATTCTGCTTCCAGGTTGCCTTTAGACTCAAGCTAAAACATCAACTCTTTCCTGCATCTCTTGTCTGCCAGGCTATCCTGCAGATTTCAGGCTCCTCAATCTCCAAGTTGTGTGAGCCAATTCCTTAAAATAAATTTGTCTCTCCCTATTTCTCTCACTATATATAGATAGATGATAGGTAGGTAGATAGATAGATGATAGATAGATGATAGATAGATAGATAGATAGATAGATAGATAGATAGATAGATGATAGATAGACAGATAGATATACCTACAGACCTACTAATCCACACATCTTATTGGTTTTCTTTCTCTGGAGAACCCTAAACTGTCACCCAACAGTGTGACTTTCCCATCCCTCCCATGAGGAAGTAGCATCCCTGTCCCTCCCCGAAGCGTGTCCCTACTTTCGCCAACAGAGTCCGGTTTCTGAGATCGAGTCATAAACAGCCTCCTGCTTCCACCCGGAGCTGTAGGAATAGGAATACTGGCCCTTGGAATGCTCTCCCTGAGAACCTGCCCGCCAGGCTGAAAGAAGCCCGGCGTCCTGCCCGGGCCACACGCGGACACGCGGCTGGGGCACCCCAGCGGAGCCCCGCTGCCAGGTCATCCCCGCCCAGCCTGGTGACCACTGAAGCCTCCAGGTGCTCTCCTCACCTGACCTCGAGTCAGCCCGGCTCTTCAGATGGTCCAAACCCCGAGCAGCAGCAGGAGCACTCCCCCTGCGCCTGTCTGAGTTCCTGACTCACAGAATCCACGAGCGTATCAGCGTGATGGCTGCTTCCCCACACTCGTTCTGGGGTTGGTTACACAGCAACTGATCGGCAGCACAAATGCCAACCACGCCTCCAAGCCCTTGTGCGCACGGCACCGTCCTGGACGTCCCTCCCGGGCACCCGCACGGCTCTCTCCCTCACCCCAGCACATCTCTGTGTGGGTGCCAACGACACAGGAGCCTGCCTTCACCCCCCACTCCTTAAAACCACAGCCTTCCACCCGCTTGGTGTAGCTCCTCCCCAGCTTTCTGTGTCTTCAGAGAACTTAACCATCATCCTGGAGGCCTGTCGTTCCTTGCTTACTTTTCCTTCTCCAACTTTAACCTCCACTCCGTGAAAACTGGGGACGTGGGGTTCGCTCCTTTCAGTGCTGCATCATAGCCCCTAGAACACTGCCCACACACAGTAGGTGATCAACAAATATTAACCGATGGATAAACACACGAATGAATGAACAAACCTCACCCAAAGAGGGCTGCCAACTAAAATTTCAGAGACATGATTTTTTTTTCTCTGTTAGGTTAATAAAAATCCAACCGTTTGGTAAAGCACGGTGCTAGGGAGCACGTGGGGAAACAGGCACCGTCATCTGCTGGCAGGAGTACAAACGGGTGCAAATTCTTTGGGCAATGATCGGCCACATGATCTAAAACTTAAGGTGCACGTCAACGTTGACCCCGTAAATAGGTCCCTGAGACTATGTCCTGCAGAAGGGCTCATGCATGTGTGAGATGGTGAGTCTCTCCACAGAGCTATTCACAGCAGTGCTCCTCGGTGTGCACAAAAGATTCAAACCCAGATGTTCTTCAGAATGTCACTGTTAAATGCATGCAGGTATATTCCTGCCAAGAGACCCAGGCAGGTGTGAAAGATAACGTGGCAGTTCTATACTTGGGTAGAACTTGGAAAAGCCCCAGGATGTATCGTCCGAGAATATGGCAAAGTCTAAACACAATGTTGTGTGCCGTTGATTTAGTTGTGAGACAGAATATCTCCAGAAAGATAGAAGAGAATTCAGGAACTTGCTGTTGGTGCACTACCTGCCCCCTGTAACCATGGAAAGACCATATGCATCTATTCTTTAAAACAAAGGTAATAAGCGAGATAGTTTCCCTTCGATCTCTTCTACGGAGAGCAATCACGTGAGCTCTTGCTTCCTTTCTGCTTGTCTCGGGGCCAGACAGGTGACATCTATGGCGCCCGGTGGACACCTGGGAGGCGGGGAGAGCTCCGGCTTCCTCTCCAGCAGAGGCACATGGGGAGCTATCCACAAATGTGCACAGCCCTGCTAACCAAGCCAAGGACTTAGTAACCCATGAAAAAAGCAATAAATGCTTCCGTGAAATTTGTAGCAACAGATGTAGCTTACAAGACGGCAGGAAACTTTCTCAACATAAAAAATTATGGGATAAACTGCAGCTTATGTTTGCACATCATGATAACATGTGGGTCATTACACCTGCAGATGGTTACTTTAAATAAATAGAAACTGGGCAGGGAGAAGCATGAACCAGAATATATTTTCATTGATATTCCCTTTGGGGCTTTTCTTCATCAACATTATTAAGCTGAAGAAAGAAGACACATTTAAGATGCATTGCATTCAAGACTTTTTAAATTGGTGAAGTTGGAGAACTATTTAAGAGCACAGATTAGCTTTAAAATGGAAATATGTTACTTAGTAACAAACTATAGTATGACTTTATCTTTCTCCAAAAGCTCCAGGGTTCAGAAAGTGAGTATCATTTATGCAACTATTTTTAACCAACATCTCAACTTCATTTTTAGGGGGGAAAAGTCTACACAGAAGAACTTCAAAGAGAATCATCCTCAGGCACAGTCCCCGTTGCATTCGCCACGCACTGAGCGCACGCCCGCTAAGAGATCTCGTGCCAGACGCCCTGTCTCAGGCAGGCACCCCTGGCGCACCGGCGATGTCCGCAAGCAGAGAAAGGAACGACCCGGGAGGCGAGCCTTCGTGGAGGGGGCCGTAGGTGACCTGCGCCTTGATGGACTCGGGGGATCAGAGGGGAAGTGCCCTTCCAGCAAGAAGCGGGGCCGCAAATCAAAAGTCATGCTCTGCTTGCACAGGTTTGAATTGTGTCCCCTCCCAAAAGTTAAGTCCAAGTCCTAAACCCTGGTAGCTGTGAACGTGACCTGATTTGCAAATAGGGTCTTTGCCAATATCATTAAATTAAGGATAATCTTTGGGATGAGCTTCTCCTGGGTTGAGTGTGAGGCCTAAACCCCAGGACGTGTGTCCTTACAGGGGGAGGCAAGGGAGCCCGGGACGGGGGAGCACAGCTGCCCAGAGCCCTGAGCTCGGGAGCAGGTTCCCCCTCCCAGCCTCCAGAAGGAGCCAACGCTGCCCACACCTTGATTTTGAACGTTTGGCCTCCAGAAGTGTGAGAACATGAATTTATGTGGGTTGAAGCCACCGAGGTGATGATGGTTTGTGACGGCGGCACAGGTCCCTGATGCATGGCCCTCTCTGCTGACCTGAGTGTCTGGTATCAGTCAGGGGCCTGCTAGAAAGTGCTCAGGACATCCTGGCGGGACAAGCGGCCGCGGCGGGCTGAAGGGCCTGGGGGGCGCTTCTGCAGGGGTCGGCCAAGGCGCACTGGGAGGGCTCCTCGCGACATTCTTGGAGTTTGTCCTGTGACCTTGGAGAGGAAGGAAGGGCAGCATTGTGACTCATCAGACAGGTGGAGCCCCCGCAGCGACAGTGGGAGAGGGGGGAAGGTAAGCTCGGGGGGCAGGTGCCGCGACGACAGCGACGAGCCGCGACTGGGGCAGTGACGGCCCGACCAAGAGAACCAGCGCCCGGACCAGGCTGGATGGCGGAGGGAGCATGTGTCCACGGGGCATCGCAGGAACACAGGGTCTGGACGCCCAGACCAAGTTTGGCAAAACAAGGAAAGGAGACGATTGCAGTTAGAGATGTTAGACCGGTTTCCTGGGAAACAGAGCCAAGGCCACCCCGAAGCAGGACTGGCTTTGGGGAGTTAAAACCCGGGCTGGTCAGAGCGCAGGAAAGGGAGGAGAGGCCAGGTGAGCGGGGAAGCCCCCCAGGATGGCACAGGGCGGGCCTGGCCCTGCCACCCCCAGAGATAAAGCCATCCGGGACCTCGAGGGCCACAGCGGCAGGCCTCGGGACAGTCCCCGGGGGCCCGATGGGAGAGGAGCTTGTCTGCAGGGTCCTGCTTCTCTCTGGCCCCTCGCCGGTCAGGTGCGCCCTGGGGATGCGGCTGCCCAGCTTCCGGGCCGTGCCACCCACGCCCTGCAGGCAGCTGTGCGGACACCAGGGCCTTTATCCGGAGGCGGGGCCTCCCCAAAGTCCGGAGGCTGCGGATGGGGCCCCGCTCACGCAGGGGAGGCCGCGGGAGGGCGGGGCCTGCGGTCCCTGGTGGCAGCCGTGGGGTGACCGCAGCCCGTGGGTCATGGGGCTGCTCCAAGAGCAAGGACCTGGGCCCAGGACACGGGGAGGCCAGGCCGAACGGGGGACAGGCGAGGCAGAGTCCGGTGCATGATGACATGAGGCCAGGACGCGCACATTTCAAAATCTCTGCGCGTCCACGGGTAACTGGATTGTGAATTTGTTGGGCCAATGAATTTCTAACACAAACAAATAATCATTGGAGAAGAAAACCAAAAATGTCTCCAGCCTGCCAACAGGACCGGCAGTGATTTTTATTTAGCGAAGCACTAACTATGGGGCTGCCTCTCTCCTGTGAGGATAACAAATACTGGCTCATTTAACAGCACTCAGGACCACATTATGGGGTGGAAACAAGGTTATTCCCACTTCACCGAGAAGATCGAGGCACCCGGAGTGACATGCCCCCAGGGCTCCACCCCGTCATGAAGCTCCTCGCCTCAGCCCCGTGCACTCTCTCTGCTGGTGGGGAGCTCTGGGCTTCTGGCGTGTATTTAGGGGGGGCTTTCTCTTCGCAGGGAAGCACCCGCTGGAGGGTGAGCCCTCTGGACACGCAGGCGGTCTGTGTACCTCCTGCTTCTTCACCGGGAACTCCGTCAGGAGCAAGACAGCTAATTTAGCCTCAGAGCTTTCAGACCAAGGTTAATTAAGCAAGTAGTGGGTTTTCTTGCATCACCTGTGAATTTAGCTTCCCAAACAGTCCTCAGGCTGAGCTTGAACAAGCCTCACAGATGTGCCCGGGGGCAGCCCAGAGCAATCCTGAGCTGCAAGCATCGAGGCAGAGATGCGGACTCTGGGGTCAGACTGCCTAGGTCCCTACCGGCTCTGCAGCTCCCTAGCCTGCCCTTGGGACAGGTACCTAACCTTCCCGTGCCTCCGTTGTCCCATCTGCAAAATGGAGTGAAAAGCATACATATCTCTTATGATTGTCAAGAAGCGGGTGGGTTACAACCTATCAAGTGTCAAAGTAGTGTTCAGGAGTGGCTGGCCCATATGTAAACATTTGATGAATTGATAACATGATTATCACGGGGTCTGTCTCGGGGCAGACTGTTCTGGACAGGCTCGTAGAACCTGCTGTATGCAGCCATCTGAAACCCTGCACCGCACCTCACCCCATGTCCGTGGGCTCTCCTAGCCATGGGTCACCCCAGCAAGAACTGGGCTCCTGCCTTCCCGAATGCCTGTCTGGATGGCCAGCTTGGATTTGAGGACGGGCAGAGGAGAAAGTCCAGAAAGGAGAGGGTGCTTAACTCCACCCCCACACAGATCCAGCTCCCAGCACCTCTGCGCCCAGGACGCCCACTGGGACTCTGCCACTTGCTCATGGCCCCATGCCAGTAAAGGGATCTGATCCTCTCCTCTGTCTCCAGAGGTGACTATGGCTCCTGGGGCCCTTTGAGCCTTGGTCAAGTGGGGGTCTTCTCAGTTTCCTGATGCAAACAGAACACAAGCCCACAGGACAAAATGCTGGAGCCAGGCCTGCCAGGCCCCCTTGGCTAGGGCTGCTGTCCTGCTAGCCGTGGCCGCTTGCCGGGGCACACTTTGCACATCGTCAGCAGCAATTTCGACCAGATGGCATATTGGCGAACTAATAAAACAGATCATGTAAGTGGAAAAAGCTGGCACTGTCTTCGATGATTTAGGCTGACGTAGTGAGATCAGGCTGTGCTCAGAGTCTGCTCAGGAAAGAGAGAAACCACACAAAATTAAGTATCTGTTGTGAAGGATGAATTTGAGAGGAAAGACAAAGGGCTTCATGGCTGATACTCCCCCAGGGCTGAGCACAACCTCCCACGTTTTAGGACACTTGAGGAACTTCTGGAAATTTCTTTGTTTAAACATTATCAGACCCGGGGCACTCATTTGCTGCTGTACAAAAGGGCTTCAGGCAAAAGGCTTGGGAGAGCAGACAAGGAATCCAGGGAAGGAGCCAGAGAGGGTCCGCCAGGCTAGAGTGAGGGGTGGGGTAGGGGGCCTCTGGGGGGCGGTGGCCCGGGCTAGAGCGGGTGTGGGGAAGAACCAGCGACCCCAGAGTCTTATCTTTCTGAAACCCTGAAGAACAATAATGGACACAAGGTGGGAAAGTACTATTTGGGGGCACCCAGGTGGCTCAGCCAGTTAAGTGTCTGCCTTTGGCTCAGGTCATGATCTGAGGGTCGGGCTCCCTGCTCAGCGGGGAGTCTGCTTCTCCCTCTCCCTCTGCTCCCCTCTGCTTGTGCATGCTCTCCCTCTCTCTCTCCGATAAATAAATAAAATCTTTAAAAAGAAGAAAAAGAAAAGAAAGTACTATTTTTTTTCAAGTTGCCTGCATATTGCCTATGGCTTTAAGGAAGCAATGAAATTTATCTTTGGGAGAAATGCTGGGCCATTGGTTTGGGTGGAGTGGGGACTGCTGTTCATTTGGCTTCAAATAAGGGAGACCTGGAGGCCGTGAGTCCAAGATCAAGGCACCAGCAGGGCCACGCTTCCTGGAAAGTCTCCAGAGTGCCCTTTGTCTTTACCCTTTCTGGCTCCCAGATCCTGCCGGCTTCCCCTGGCTTATGGCCACGTGGCCGCCAGCTCTGCCTCGGCCCCACGTGCCTCCTCCTCTGTGTCTGGGTCGTCTCTCCTCTCACAAGGACCTCCCATGGGTGGAAATCCCAAATGATAATCCAGGATGACCTCCTCATCTCAAAACCTTAACTTAATCACATCTGCCAAGACCTCTTACCAGATAATCACACCCACAGGTGCCACCTTCTGGGGAGAGGGACATTCAACCCACTACACTTGTTAGAGTTTTTCTCAATTATTGATTGTTCCTCAATCACTGGTAAGAGTCAAGAATCAGATTCCAGGATGCAATTCCAGGAAAAACTCCCAGATCTGTGGGACCCCAGACGCCAGGTGACCCCCTCCCAGCTGAGGTGAGGAGGCCGCAGGGCGGGGGAGTCACCTGCTGACTCCGGAAGCTTCCACAGCAGCAGCCTTGGGCCACGCCAGCAGCATGGAGGCCCTTCGCATCTGTCCCTAACACGACCAAGTCTGAGCTCGAAGGGTGGCGAGGCTGAATCAGATGACAAGCAGATTCCAGACACGAGGGTTTGAGGGGACTGCAGTGAGCTTCCCAGCCTCAGGACCCGGGAAGGGGCTGCAGAGCAGGGAGAGGGAGGCAAGTGCCCAGGGGACCCTCCTACTGTGTCCTGTGTCAGCCGCTGACTTAAAGGGGCTGGCGGAGCCTGGCCGAGCTGCGGCGACAGTAAGACCAGGACGAGCAGCAGCCAGGGAAGGTTTCTGAAACTCGTCAGCCTGCCGCTCGCAGACTGTGGGTGAGGAGAATCACCTGAGGCGCTGGCTAAAATCGCAGGGCAACGGGCTTCATGGAAATAGTGATCCGCTGAATGAATGAATGAATGAATGAATGAATGAATCAATCAATCAATCCCAGGGGATCCGTTGTAGGGGGAGCGAGGTTGGCAAAGAAGCAGAGCCCCCAGGGCTCTAACCTATCACCTCTGGGACCTGATTCTGCTCTCCCTCCACCTTGTGCCTCTGTGCCTCCCATTCCCAACCTGAGCAACCGTTCACTTGTGTGCAGGTTGGGACACGGCGGCTCTGCTCCAGAGGACACAGGGCCTTCAGGGGCTCTACAGAAGGAAATAATCCGTAGGTCCGGAGCGGGTCTCCATGCAAGCCACCCCCCGAAAGCACGTCACCACAGCACGGCACCATGTTTGCTCTGGCATTCACGTGGAAACAAGAGAGAAGTAGCCTGTCTCTGTCACTTCCGTGACTTTAAGATATGATTCATTTCCAAACGAAGTCTCTGCAGCTAAGAAAGAGCAAGCAGGGATATGACATTCCAGATGCACCACGGGAGCTCCGTAGGGGGAACGGACAGGCTCTTCTGGATGTGAGTCCCCGGGGCTGCAGACCCCAGCACAGTGACCTTCCTCTCACCAGAGCCAAGGAGCAAGAACAAGGAGCGGAGAAGACAAGTGAACTTGGCAGGGCTTCCCGAAGGCTGGGATGCCCAGGATGACTCCAAAAAAATTGATATAAGATACAGAGAAAGAACTATTTTTAGGCCCAAAATGGACATTGTGACACTAGATGGAAATGAAGAATATTCTCTCTCTTAAGAGAACTAATTTATTCAAAGATGTGTAAATATAGGTCCTGTGGCCTATTTTAAACAAGCTGTGCTTTGTTTTAACAAATATTCAGAGATCTGTTTCATAACTTTTGGAATTTAATTTCTAAAAAAAAATATGCAATTATAAAACCTAAAGCTTCCCTGTGTTTGTGCTCCTTCCCAGGAAATCCCAAAGAGGCAGGATGAGCGTGGAACCATAATCTGGCCTTGCGCTCTCACCATTGCTAGAAATTCAAATCTTCATTTATCCTGTTAATTTCGGAAACTGGCATTTTCAGTAAGTTTTGAGGAAAAAGAAAATAATGAGTGTTCCGTGCATTACTCCTGAAATGGCTTGGCGTTTTCCCGCCTTGGAAGTACCTCGTTTCCTGGATTTCTGTCCGTCTGAGTTCAGCGGGGCTGCTGTGGTGAAGACCCCCTCCCTGCAGATCCCAACAGACCTCTACCGTCTGCGGACCTGGGGGCCGGCAGTCCACACCTGCGGGCTAGGCAGGTGCGTTCCCTCTGTTCCAGCCACTCTGCCCTCCTAGCCGGTGGTTTGTGGGTGACTTAGCAGGCTTAGAATGCCATAGACTGGGCGGCTGACCCTGCAGACGTAGTTACTCACAGTCCTAGAGGCTGGACGGCAGTGATGAGGTGTCTGCAGAGGCAGTTTCTGGCAAAGGGCCTCTTCCCAGATGGGGGAGAGCGGCCTTCCCGCTGCGCGCTCACGTGGTGGACAGAGCTCTGGGCCTCTTGCCTTCACGAGGACACCAGGGCTTCCCGAGGAAGGCCCACCCTTATGACCTCATTAGACTTTATTACCTCCTTCTAGGCTCCATCTCCAGATACAGTCTCATTAGGGATCAGGGCTTCGTTAGATGAATTTGGGGGAGACACAGGTCAGCCCATATCGATTGGTGGCCTTGGGCCTTCCTTGCCTTGTGTCAGGACACTGTGACCTCTGTCTGCGTGTTCACAGGGCCTGCTCGCTCTGTGTCCGTCTGTATCAAGATTTCTTTCTTCTTCTATGGACGCCAGCCACATTGGATTAGGGCCTGTCCCAATGACCTCATTATAATACAATCAAGTGCAAAGGCCCTGTTTCCACATAAGATCTCATTTTGAGGTGCTGGCGATTGGGACTTCAACATATGAATTTAGGGGACCCTGTTCAACCCACAGCACCACGAACTGGAGACCGCACTGCCCCAGCCCTGCTGCTGTCTATTTCCACTCTGCACACGGGATTCCCCATCTGAAACGTTGGGTGGTTCTAAAGACATTAAGAATAAGCCAACACCCTCAGCCTTGGCACCTCCAGTTCCCTCCGGTGATGTCACCAGCTGCTCCAGCAGGCCTGGCTATTGCAGAAAGTCCACAGGCTTTGTCCCCATTGACACCCTGGCTTCTGTTCTTGGCTCTTTGATATGTGTGCTCGGGGCTCTGCGTGGCCATGGCGCTCACTCCTCTAGGCCCAGCTGGCTCCCTGGTGAGATGGTTTTGAGGATCATGTTGAACAAGCAGACAGCAAATCAGCCCTGGAGACAGGTATGGACGCTCACGTCCCAACCCCCCTAACTCCTGGCCGTGAAATGGGAGTGGTGGCGGTATCTCTCTGAGCCTCTGTTTCCTGACCTGTGATATATCCCTGCTCCTACCCAGCTTGTGGAATGCTTAGAATGGCACCAGGTGCCGTGCAAACTGCTCTTGCCTCTTCCACACACCGCCTGCATTCCTACTCGTGTACCCATCACCTCTGGAGACAACTCGCAGCAGCTCGACCCCATCTGACCACGCGGGTCTCCTCTCAAAGCTGACACAGCTTCTCGGATGGCCCAGTCGGGTTCTCCCCTTCTCCCATCACCCCTCGCCCCACTGCACGGTGCTATTTTCTTCTTTAGCATCTGAAATCACAGCCATTCTTTAAACACTTGTGGTCCGTCTCCCCAGGAGCACCTGGGTTTCCTGAGACTGGCTTCTTACTGCAGCCCTTGCTGCCACACCCCCCAGCACCCGGCAGAGCACGTTGCTGGCTTGCTCTCTGTTGGGTCGACGAACGAATGAACCAAGGTGCACAGGTGCTCTTCCATTAGCCCGCACCGTCTGGCTCTGTGTCCTTACCCCTCCTTCCTCTGAAGCTCTTTGACCTGCAGCCCGAACCCCTGCATGTGGTCCTCTTCCCAGCTAGACCACAAGTTCGTGAGGCTAATTTCATGCTCAGTTCCATGGGCCCAGAGAAGTCGATGTAAGAGCTGTTAATAACGATGTTGCCACATTGCTCTCCGTTCCCGGGGTCTCTGTGCTGTGCCCGCCACGACTCTAAAGAGGCCAGACATCTGTGCGTGCTGCTCTCAGGGTCGCAAGCTCTAGCAGGAGCAGTGCCCGCCCAGAGGCCAGGGCCCAGAACCGCAGTGAGGATCCAGGCCGCTCAGGGAGAGAGCCCGGCCCCAGCCGCAGTTCATCCCGACGCTGCCTGCACCCCCACCCGGTGCCCACCACGTCTCTATGGAGCTCACTCTACCCCAGACGCTGCAGGTGGTATCAGTCATCCTTCGTTTCCAGTGTTCCTTGCCCCAGTCTCCCCATCCTGCCAGCCTCCCTCTGGGTCTGACTTGAGACCCACCTTCTAGAACGATCTCACACCCAGAGCCTTTCTCCTTCCAGCAGGCCACCGGCCATGGACTGACTGGCTCCTGGCTGATGCCCGAGCCACCTCTCCCAGCAGGATGGTGAACACTGAAGATGCGTGCACTCCTCGTAGCACAAAACCCACTGGGAGAGACCAGGCGAGCAGGCTTCGTGCTCTGCATGGGTGCCCTTGATACCTGCTCCAAGTCCTGTCTGCAGCAGAATTCACCCGTAGTGAGTCACCCCTCGCCGAGACGCCGTGTCCCCTCCCGCCCTGGATCTGCCGCGCAGCACGGTGATGAATATGGACAACCTCGGCCTGGGGCCTAATGAGCAGTAAGAGAGAGGGACTTCAAGCTGCACATTGGAGAAATAAATCAGCACTTAAAGGCATATTCATTCAGGAGCCAACGCGCTCCCAAGGGAAGACCAATGTGCTGGTAGTGTTGGAAGAAAACTATCTCCTAATCTGTTTTCACTGAAAATAAAGAGAGCGGGCCATGCAACACACTCATGTTTATTTTACATCAAGACACCGTTAACAGGGAGGCCTCCCAGGGCCACCTGCCCTGCTCCCAGCTTCCCTCCTGGCGTCTGTGGGCCCCATCCACCGCACCCCACTTCACCTGACTTCTGCCCCTTCACTCACACTACCTGCTGCTCAGCAGATCTTGACAAGACAGGAAACAGAAGCACAGTTTGCCAGCAGGGCATGATCCTCTTCCCTACCCTTGCCTTAGCCAGGTTCCCGAGGGCCCGGAATCATGGCTCCTCAGAGAACACGGTTTCCCCCATGACGCGGTCTCAAGGATGACAAGTGTATCCTTGTCCATATTTATCACATCTGTGACTCTTCATGCTTTTGGACATACGTTCCAACAGGGGAGATATTTGGCCAAAATCTCCGTGTGGCTTTGTGTCCTGTCCTCCCTGGTTTTCATACCCAGTCTTAGGACAGGTGGAATCTTGGTCCCCAGCTGGCTCCCTTCCCAGCCCACCCTGCAATCTAAAAGCCATTTTTTAAAGAGGCTTTTCTCTGTGTTGAGCCTTTTAAAGTTCAGGGTTAACACTTCTTTGGAAATAAATGTCTTCAGACTCTCCGTTCCTGGCAAACTGAACTTTACAATTCCTGAGACTTGGTACTTCCCCTAAAATAGTTCCATGCCTTTACTGCCAGAGATGGAAAGAACCCAAGCCCCCAGGTAAGTTCACCAGCACCAGTTCCCTGCCCCCCCCACCCCCCACCCCCTGGGCATGGTGGCTGCTGGCCCCACCCCCATCAGTCAGGCTCTGAGAGGGGCAGAGAGAGCTGAGGACCAAAGGAGGGGGAAGACCGCACCGGAAAAGAGGTGGGGCAGGAGCAAAGGGAGAGAGTAACTTCCAGGGGTGTCTTGCTTGAAGGTGCAAGGCAGTGCTGACTCAGAACCAGAAGGAGGGGCAGCCTCCCGAATCTGAAAGTCAGAAGCTCCCTCCTCCGCCCCGTCAAGGGAGGCGGGAGCACAGGGATTCGGGCGGGGACTACCAATCCTCCACCAGCTAAATGACAGTTGGGGTCGTTTCTGTGCCCTTCGGAACGCCCAGGCACCGCGCACCATCTCCCGGGCTGAGCCCAGTGTCATTGCCTCTTTCAGAGCGTCATGTGAAATGTGTGCCCTTCACTCCCTCTCTCCTCACCACCATTCTCTGAGAACAAAACCACTGTGTGAAGCCCAAGAAAATGCAA
This sequence comes from Ailurus styani, assembly GCA_002007465.1. Lineage (NCBI taxonomy): Eukaryota > Metazoa > Chordata > Mammalia > Carnivora > Ailuridae > Ailurus > Ailurus styani. The sequence continues at coordinate 1,459,635 of LNAC01000118.1, forward strand.
GTGAATCGCCACTCGCAGCCTGGGCTGTCTATTTGCACAAGAAGGCCAAATAAGGGCTATTCTCCTTGAATAAGCAGTGAATTAGCAAATGTCTTCCTCTATCATAAACATTGGCTGGAAACAGCCCCTGGGCAATCGCATAAAGGATGCAGAACAGCTATTTTTAACTAACACATGAGAACAGCAGCATCTAATTTCGGAGTCCTGCTCTGTCTTGGTGCTGGGAGCTGGCTCTCTGAATGAGAGGAACGCGCAAAGGGGAAGCTCAGTCCGGCTCGGCCCCCACCAACAGCGGGCACGGGTTCGCAGAGACAGCCAGCCTTGAGGCAGGGGCTGTGGACACTTGTCTTCGTATTCCAGAAGGTCACCAGTCGACGGGCAGTGCTACTGAAGGATGCCTTGCCCTCCGACGATCAAGACAAGGCAATGTGTATATTGGAGGGGCACTGTGTGCAGACACTCGGGGCATCAACAGAGGGGACCCCGCGGGGCAAGAGGGGGGAAGGGCCAGGAGACCAAACTTCCTGGAAGAAAACGGCCCACAAGCACAATATGATGAGGAAGTAGGTCTTCGAAATGCTTGAAAAGAATGATCTGACGTTACTTTAAAAATATAAATAGATGGCATCGCTAGTGCTGAAAATAATGAAAACTATTATCCCCCGGAGACAAACCCCCATATTAGCAGTTGTCCAAAGGGCACCATGAATAAGCGTTTTACAGCATGAGACAAATGCCAGGCTTCCTCTTTCTGGCTGACTGAAAGCTTTCTCCCGGGAGGGAGGAAGCTTCCAGCCCCGCCATTTAGCACTGTCCCTGCAGCAAGACAGAGATGGGAGCAAGAAACAGAAGGAACTAAGATCCAGAGGGAAAAGGACATACTTGCAGCCTGACTCTCTTACTAAGCCTCTCTCAAGATATTTTAGACCACCTGACTATCATACATTATATGACCTGCTAGCCCATCTGTAAGAAACAGACATGGAGATGCTAAGAAATGTTATCTGAGCAATATATTGAGGGAAAGTGGCAGGACGACTCTCCATGGGCCTCTGACGTTTCTGCAGGATCCTTCCTTCTAGGCTGTGTGCTCAAGGAGAGTGACCAGCCTTGGTGATTGAGGCAGGCCTCCTTCAGACCAGAGGACAGGCACCCTTCTTGCACACTGTCAAAAGATTCAGGACCCCAAGCTCAGCACGGCACCCCCACCTCCGGTTACACAGCCCTGTGGAATTGGGTGGGAGGTAGGCAGGCACACAGGTACCGATGCTCTGGCAATTACTATCACCATAAGAAACAAACTACTTTTTACCAACCAGGAGTTTCTGGTTTTCTACCAGCATCCACGACGTTGCAACAAGCCAACATTTTAGCTTGCAAGTAGGACGAGACCTTGGACCACCCACAGTTCTTGCCACTGAATTTAGATAACTGTGACTGACAGTTTGGGGGAATATGTGCTCAGGTGTGTAAATGGTACTGAGATAAAAGATACTTCAGGCAGAGGCTCCTGGCGCCCTCCTTAAAATCTGCTTTCTCCTTCTTTTTATAGAAATAGAACCGGGCATGTGGCTATCCAGAATAAACGCTACATTTTTCCACCTCCCCTTGTAGACAAGTGTGCTCACATGATTATGTCCTGGCCAATGGGATGTAGGCCAAGTATGGAGGGCAGCTGCTCAGAGGGCTGGCGTGTACATTGCACCCAGTCTACGACCTCTTTTTCCATCCTTCTGCCTGGAATATGGATGCTGTAGCTGACACGACCTCCTGGCCTGTGAGCATGAAGGTGTCCTAGCAGCACAAAAAGGCGAGAGTCCTGGTGCCTGATGCAATGCAGAGTCATACCTGGCCTGGACTTACTTATGAAATAGAAATAAATCTTGTTCAAGCTCCTGTCTGTTTGGATTTTTTGTTATTAGCACCTGAATCATCCCTAACTGGTACAGAACTTGCTCCCAAAAGTGGGGTGGTTACAAAGAAAGCTCCAAAACATGGAACAAATTGCAGGTGCTGTTCAGGCTTGCCGTGGCCAGACTGAGAGATAGGCCATATCTTCAGGGGTCACCTGCACCATCTTCCTTCCCTTCCCCGTCTGCCCCCTTCATCTCCTTCCACACCAACTGCCCCCCCACCTTAGCCCTCCTGCTGCCCCTGCCAGCCCTGCTCCTGGCTCACTACAACTTCAGATCTTCCTCCACCTGGAGACAGCCACATCTCCACACGACTTATTTTGGTGTCAATTTTGAGAAGAAGAGCTCGAAGTCTCCTATGGCTGCTTTGAAAGGACCTAAACATGAACTAATCGAGAAACAACTTCCACAGATGTTTGGTGTATGGCAAGACCCTGAATGCTGGGATGTGAGGTGTAAGTCACACTGTGACTCTCAGAACTGGCCCCCAGGCCATTGAACAGGTGGCCCATGACTGACACCATCTGGGCACACAAATATGATTGGCCAGCTCTGTCCCAGCACAATAATCTTTCCCGTGGGAAATAAAAGAGTGGATTTAAGAGTGGGTTTATTCAGGTGACATCACACCTGTGACATAGGGTGTTGCCTATCTCATCACCCATCCACCCATCCCCATCACAAGCTGAACACAATGCCATGTGACATCGAAATCCGTTTCTTTGCTCATTCACTTAACACACTCTTACTGAGCACCTGTACATACAGCATGCCAGATCCACGGGGAATGGAAAGATGTGTTTATAGGAGGCACACCTGTAGGGTCCAGTGAGCTGCAGGTTGCCCAGGGCTGAGACCCAAACCTGAATATTTAGAGATAATCGCTTACATTGAGCCAAAAGAGGTGACAATGAGGGTGAATCCTAGCAAAGTCATAGGAAAGACAGTTCAGAGTAAGTCCTATTCTGTGATGACCCTCACAACACACAATTTCTCAAAACAAAGCCATTTCTGGGTTCTACCGTTCAGACAGAAACTTCTGTGAAATACCTCTGAAAATAAGCATTACCACATTTCTGTCTGCTGATCATCCAATCAGAAAATCACAAATGGTGGGCCCCTATGTTTATATATTTACAGTTTTGTGATATTTCAGCTGTGAGTGCTTTAGGCTGCAAGTAAGAGACAAATTCCACCAACTGTGCTGTTTAAACGTACGAGTTTCTGGGGAGGTCTGAATCAGGTTGTGGAGGAGCTAAGGGCATGGCACCATGCCCATTCCTGGCTTGGACAATGTCCTGTTATGTAAAGTCATACCAATAATACATGGTAACTTGCTGTACTATCTTTGCAACTTCTTGCAATTCTTAAACTATTTCAAAATAAAAAGTAATTTTTTATAAGACCCAGAGGTTTATTAATACTCACAATTAGAAATCCAGAGGTCACCAATCACCAACATGCCCTTGGGTGTCCCACACTGCTGCCGATGACTCGGTCCCCTTGCACCTCCCCCTTTCCCCACCCTTGGCTTGTTGGCCTTTCACCCTGCTCCCTGGGGTCTCATGAATGCTGCATGGTGGCTGTGGCCCCAGGCTTCATATCAATGCAAGAGCCAAGGAGAAGGGTGAAGGGGAAGAACCACAGATGTTGTCTCTTTCAGGAAAGCAAAATTTTGAAAATATGCCCATAAGGTGACGCTTCTGCCTTCAAAGTGTGGAGCCTTGTTCCACTTCTCTGGACTATGCCCAGACTTAGCACTCACTTTACATGAATAGCATATGGCATGGCAGAGTGGCTGTGGAGACAGACTCTGAACTGCCCCCATGACCCTGCCACATGGTATTCACGCCTGGGTACAATCCCCTCCCACCACCACCACCAACTATAGGCAGGACCTTTGACTTACTCCTAACCAACAGAACATGGCAAGAGCAGATGTCAGCTCTGTGCTGGCATCAGAGAAATTGCATTAAAATTTTGACTTCCACTTTGCTAGACGACTCTCTTACTGACTCCCTGGCTGGCTTTGCTAACGTGGCCATTTTGGAGAAACCCATGTGGCAAGAAACAGAGGGCAGTCTCCAGCCAACAAATAGCACCAACTTGCTGGCTGTGAGAACAGATTGCTTTGGAAGTGGACCCTCCAGCCCCGGTCAAGTCTTCAGATGATCACAGCCTGCTGACATTTTGACCAAAACCTCATGAGAGATCCCAAGCAGGAACCACCCAAGTAAGCCACTCTCAAATTCCTCACCCACAGAAACTCTAAGAAAATGAAACTTCATCATCCTTTAACCCACCATGGTTTGGGGTGATACATGATAGACAAATAATACAAGTCCTATGGGCCAGAACTAGACCCTATGCCTACAGTCCCCTGGCAAAGAGGAGTGGGGTCAGAATGGCTGGCTTAGGTCAATAATGGTCCTTCTCTTGGGACCAGCTTTCCCTGAGATCAAGGATCTTCACACACTGAGGTTTGATTAGCAGGGAGGAAGTGGGAGAGAGGAGGGAGGAATGGCTTTTGATGAGCAAAGGCTTGCACCTGACACACACAAATGCTTCTGTAAGTGTTAAAGACACAGGTTTAGCTATAAATTCACCAAATAAACATAAAAAGAATAAATATGTGTAACAATTCAGGAAGAAGATAAACTTAAAACAAACAGACAAGAACATCCTAGGCGCTTCCCAACCGGGATAGTAAGTAGAACTGAGCTCTCTTCCCCAGCTACCCCTCCATTCAGCGTACTATGGAAGCATATTCTCTTGAAGTGAATGACATAATTTGGGATCTCATCCAGCTTACTAAAATATGATCCCACCCCTCACAGAAAACATCAGTTGTTAGGGGCACCTGGGTGACTGTCAATTGAGTGTCCAACTCTTGGTTTCACCTCAGGTCATGATCTCAAGGTTGTGGAATCAAGCCCCACATTGGGCTCCACACTCAGTGTGGAGTCTGCTTCAGAATCTTTCTTCCTCTCCCTCTGTCCCACCCACTCACATATTCTCTCTGTTTCTTTCAAATGAATAAATAAAATCTTTAAAAAAAAAAAAGAAAAGAATGTCTCAGTTGTTGGAAATGAATATACCTGTGTTTTACTATGACTGACTTGGGAACCCCAAAAAGGAAAAATTAAAGGAACATCAGTATCTGCAAAGAGGTGTGGGGGGCAGTGGGTGGGCAGGTCTTCCCATTCTGCTCGAGCCATTAGGTGACGGACATAAAATAAAACTGAGAAGTGTGGTTTACAATGATTCCATGAGACATTATAGCACTTGAATTTCAGTGGCAAAAACACCAAGGACAGGCAAAAGATGCTTTAATACAGTAGTCTTGGTGGCCAAGGCAATAAACTAAACAGTGAGGAAGAAGGTGGGGAAGAATTTCTCTTTCTGAAGTCCTAGGTAGGGGGTGGAGGGCTAGCTTGAAGGAAAGGGGTAGGGGTGAGAGACCCAGACGCAGTCCAATCATGTTTGAAGGGTGCATCTTGGGAACTATTCCGGCAGAAGTGCCCCTATAGCCATGAGCAAGAGCCCAAAGTCACAGTCGATATCAAAGAAGAGCATACTTCCAGTCCCCTTTATTAAAATTCATCGCCACCTCTCCTCACTGCCTCACCCACGTCCCCGTGGGTATGAACATGCTCTGGATTCCTCTGCCGACCGGCAGTTTTTCCTGGCTTAAAGACACCCGCCAAATGCCAGCCATACAAATGCTTACTTGAAGGTTGAAGACACAGGTTTAGCTACAAATTCACCTACTAACCATAGTTTGGATGTGTGAACATGTTTATCAAAACTTCTTTATGAAAAAAATCTGATTTCCAAAACCATATCAGGCAAATTATTTGATCATGACGGTTGACTCTCAAAAGCTGATCATATGGGGTCATACTTTAAAAGGTATCATATTTTAAAGGGCGGAAAATAAAAATCTGCTGATAGAGAACAGATTTAATAAGAAAGGTATCTAAGAATGTGCTCCTAAGTTCACTGCGACTTCTGAGCCCTTTTACTTGGGGGCAAATTTTCAGCTAAGTCTGCACAGTAATTTTGCAGGAACATTTGGGTTCATTTAAAGCCACTGAAAAGCAGGCAGAGACAGCCATAAAACAACACTGGGGAAAGATCTTTCAGGGAGGAAGCACGGCTCAATGGGGGACCAGCAAACAGTGCCTTTAATAATTACCCATTGCAGCCGTGCTACACCAATGAAGCCTGCCTCTTTCCTTGCACAAATGTCAGGCTGTGAAAATCTCCAGCTCCCAGAACAAGGAGATTAAATATTTCTTTAATGCTTTTATCAGTTCTAATTAATAGTAGTTCTTGGCTTCGATGATTTAGAGTCTTAACACATGACAAAGCTTCATTAGGCAAGAAGGTCACAACGCTTCTCTCTCAATGCACCCTCAAAGGCAGCCTGACTCTGTACGGAGCTGAACTGAGCTGAAATCAGACAGAAACCTAATACACTTAGGAAAGACCCCTCCCTGCAACGCAGGACACACTTCATCGTCTGGTGACCCCCAGAACTTCTGGGGCTGAGCTCATGCTGTTGGTCACTCAAATGAGTTCCAGAGGCCCTCCCACAAAGAAAACTTCTCATTATCAGAGAAGGGCCCAGAGCCACTGGCAGACACATCCAGAACAAGACAATGCAAGTCACCGGGGTCTTCTGGGAGGCCAGGGGAGGCCGGTATTTTGAGATCCTACATCCAGAGTTTGGAAGTTCCTCCAGGCGGGAGTAAATGGCTCTTGACTGGTCTTAAGACATGAAAAAGCTTTCAAAGTCCTTTTTAAAAACATAGACTTAAGTACTGCCAATTTTCAAGGATCTCTTCCTCTGACACTGAGGAACAGAGGCACAGATCATGCAAAACCATAGGTGCTGAAAGGTTGTTCGACTTTGGCTGGAAAAGCAGTGTGCATCTACATTTGAATGAAAGCCAGCTCCACACTCTGAGAAGAGTCAACTGCTCTGACAGGAGGGAGAGGGCCCCCTATGAGGAGGAGAGCCTGCCCGCCTGCATTGCCCATCCTTACCTCTTTTTTGTTTGTTTGTTTTTTAATTTAATTTTTTTTTCTTTCTTATTATTTATTTTATTTTTCCAGTGATCCAAGGTTCATTGTTTATGCACCACACCCAGTGCTCCATGCAATACATGTCCTCCTTCATACCCACCACCAGGCTCACCCATCCCCCCTCCCCTCTCCCCTCCATAACTCTCAGTTTGTTTCTCAGAGTCCAGTCTCTCATCTTTTGTCTCCCCCTCTGATTTACCCCAGTTCACTCTTCCTTTCCTTCCCCTAAAGTCCTCCATGTTATTCCTTATGTTCCACAAGTAAGTGAAACCATGTGATAATTGACTTTCTCTGCTTGACTTATTTCACTCTGCATGATCTCCTCCAGACCTGTCCAATGTAGATACAAAAGTTGGGTATTCATCCTTTCTGATGGCTGTGTAATATTCCATTGTATATATGGACCACATCTTCTTTATCTGATTAAAACTCTTCAAAGTATAGGGATAGAGGGAACACTCCTCAACTTCATAAAATCTATCTCTGAAAAACCCACAGCGAATATCATTCTCCATGGGGAAAAACTGACAGCCTTCCCACTGAGATCAGGAACACGAAAAGGATGCCCACTCTCAGCCCTGTTGTTCAGCATAGTACTAGAAGTCCTAGCAACAGCAATCAGACAACAAAAAGAAATAAAATGTACTCAAATTAGCAAAGAAGAAGTCAAACTCTCTCTTCGCAGATGACATGATACTTTATATGGAAAACCCAAAAGACTCCACCCCCAAACTACTAGAACTCATACAGCAATTCAGTAATGTGGCAGGATATGAAATCAATCCACAGAAATCGGTTGCTTTCTTATACACTAGCAATGAAAATATAGAAAGGGAAATTAGAGAATCGATTCCCTTTACAATAGCACCAAGAACCATAAGATACCTTGGAATAAACCTAACCAAAGAGGTAAAGGATCTGTACTCAAGAAACTACAGAGCACTCATGAAAAAAACTGAAGAAGACACAAAAAGATGGAAAAACATTCCATGCTCGTGGATCAGAAGAATAAACATTGTTAAAATGTCTCTACTGTCCAGAGAGCAATCTATACTTTCAATGCCATCCCGATCGAAATCCCACTGGCATTTTTCAAAGTGCTGGAACAAATAATCCTAAAATTTGTATGGAACCAGAAAAGACCATGAATCGCTAAGGAAATGTCGAAAAAGAAAAACAAAGCTGGGGGTGTCATGTTGCCTGATTTCAAACTTTACTGCAAAGCTACCTCACAGCCCAGGAAGGGACATGCAACTGCCCTTCGCTGCGGGCCACCTTGTCACTGACCCACCGCAGACACACTCAGTCTCTCCTCCCAGAGTCCTGGTTTCCCTGTTCCTCAACATCCTCTGCTCCCTGCAGCTCTGCCCTGTGAAGCCCTGGACCTCTGACAACTGGCTTCTCTCCTCTGGGTGTCTGTGTTGTCACCGGTGCACACAGGAGCCAAACCTCTCTTCCAATGACAAACAGAGGCACCCACCCCGAGCAATTAGAAATCTAAGGAAATGCCTCATCGTGGTGTTCAGAATTCTTTAAAAACTTGTGTGCAACAGTAGCTGCTCTCACTTTTCTCTCGGTGACGTCTTGTTCTTCCTGACCCGTCACACAAGGAAGGGCTCGTGGCCGGAAGCTCCTTAGGTGTCACCTAATGACACCTGCGTCACCGGGCTCTTACGTCCGAGGACCAGGAAATTGAATTTGAGCCCGAGGATGCTATCCCACGAAAACGTTAGCTACAGATGTGAAAGCTCAGGGAAAGCAGTGCCTCCGGGGCTTTGGCGGTTTGTAAACAAGATTTTGCAATATCCTCCTAAAGAAAATCTCCCAGCCCTGGGGCGGCCGGGGGGCGAGTTCCTGGAAGAGCAGCAGGCGAGAAGTCCAGACACTTCCGGGCTCGCTCAGCACTCACGGCCGCGGCATCCTCGGCACGTGATGGCCATGACCCCCGCTGCCTTTCCCGAGGGGTCTTGAGAGAGTCTGGGCCAAAGAAAGAAAGCTTCAGAAGAGGATGTTTCGTACGAATCTGGGGAGTCAGATCCATATAGAAATGCGATGTTTCGAGTGACTTAGGGCAGGTCCCTGCAGAGCTGCACGGGCAGCCGTCGGCGCCTGACCCGCTGGCGAGGACGTGCTGATCAAACACCCCCCGCCCCGAAATGATCAAGGAGATTAAGCGACAGTGACAGGCAGGAGCGCTCTGCCAGGAAGCAACGTGAGCCATCCGTTTTCCTCTTCCCCAGGTTTGGGGGCACTTTTGCCTAGAACAGCCTTCCTCTCCCGCGCACCGGCAGCCCCCCGAAGAACGAGCTCACGGGCCGCCAGCGCGAAGCCAGCGCGCCGCCCCAGGGTGCACTCCGAGCACCATGTTCGTCCGGGGTGGTGGTTTTCACCGCTCTGCACCGCACAACCAACCGATGGTAGGAAGAGCTCTGTGCCTGCACCCCTGCGAGGCCCACGGACGTCAGGGCTCCGGGCAAGTGACAGCCCAACTCCAACATGGACCACGGTCTGATCCCGTGGTTTTCCGGGAAAAAACAAAACAAAACAAAACGAAAAATTTGTGAAAAAACGCTTCCGCTCTCCGCCCTCCGTGCACACCCTATCCCTCCGTCGGAGTTGTCAGGAAGAGCAGCGGCTGAGCCCGAGGGAGGTCCCCGGTGGGGCCGTCCGTGTACGCAGCGCGCCTGAGCACGAGTCTAACAGAGGACGGTTCCTACCCTGCTCTGCAGGCCGCACCAAACCCAAACCCAAACCCAAAGTAACCGTGGTTTTCTCTGATGAGCAAAATAGCCGCGAGTCCTCTAAAAACCCGGAAGGTTCTAGCCTCTGAGGAGAACAGAGCAGTAAGTGCGGACGAGGCCCAGCGTTCCCATCGCCATCAGTTCTGTCCGACCGCCGTCCCGCGGTGGACGGACACGGACGCCGACCCTCAGCGCGGCCTGGATTCCTATCCTGGCCCGTCGTGACTCAGTGTCCCCCTCCGTGACACAGAAATTAGAGGACGAAACTTCCCTCCCGTTTCTGGCCAGGACCATCTAGGCACTGACCAAACCCTCCACGCATGGAAAGTGTCTGAAATCACGTAATCCGAAACTGGTGAACAAAGCTGAGAGTTCACACCCTCGCTAAGACGAACCTTTCTACTGCAGCCATTCGCTTCAGAATAAGGAGCCTGCTGTTCCACACAGGCTGCCGGAGGCCTTCGTCTGTTGTTACAGCTGATGCCTTTAGACATCGTTCTGCACCACTAAAAATAAAACTCACATGGAACTGAGAAGAACGATTGCCAATCTCTGGAACCAAATTCAGGGTGTGTGTGTGTGTGCGTGTTTAAGAATGCCTATTAAATCATCTATAAATAGAAAGGCTTTCCTGTTATTTTTAATTACTGTATTTTAATGAAAACACACCCCACTTGGCCAGAACTAGCAGACGGCCTCACAGGGCTTGCAGCCCCAACGTCTCGGATTAGCACGGAGCCCGCCCTTCCAAACAGGAGCCTGGATCCAGCCAAAGGAACCCCAGCTGGGGATGTCACGGCCCCTGAAGTATCTCTGGTGGGTTCTCACTCCAGGTAAGTGATTCTAAAACAGCATGAAGCACGTGCATATTTCTAGAAGTCGAAAGAGGGCTTAATTCACTCATATTTAGAGTAAATATGGTCCACAGAGCAACTGTCTGTGAGCTGGAGTCAGAGGCATCCCTGAGGCCTCCAGATGGTTGCCACCGCCCATCTCTTGGCCGTCGGGCCAGTCTGAGAGGGGCTGAGGTGGAGCCACCCACTGATGCTGCCCGGGAGGAAGAGGCTCCCTCCTGCCTTGTGTTGGCTCCGGGAGGACCGGACTCCAACAGACCCAGACCCGCCTGGTGGCCCTCTCTGCCCAAGGAAAAAAGCACCGTCAGACAAGCAGAGGAGTCAGGCCCAAGGGAGTCCATTCTGCTTCTTGCTGCAAAGCTCACCTCCTGTGTTTCGACCCAAACAGTTCCATCACCTGATGGGAGGCTGTGCCCCGAGCCATGCCCCGCCACACTGTCTGTCTGGCAGGCGGATGGGGCTCTGTGGTCCCCTTTCCTGTCTGATACCCTGAGACACCAGGGAACACCCACCCAGTCCAGAAGGTCACTGGTCTGCCAGTCCCCAGCCGTGTGAGCTCGGGAATCTTCCTCGCCCCCTCTGTGCCTCAGGGACCTCACCCAGAAAATGTGGGTGGAAATCATACCTACTCAGGTAGGGAGCCTTGTCAGCCCCGTGTGAGCACAGAGCTGCTGCAGTCATCAAGTATACAAACTAAAATAATGAGTCTGTTCTCCTCCATCACGTCCTGTCTGAGAACAGAGAAGAGGGAATCCATAAAATGTGGACAAGCTCACGTCCATGCTCCTGTTTGCACATCAGAGAAAGAACTTGCAAGGGTTGTGATTCACTTTGTTTCCAGATGGTGAGTTTATATTTCTTGTATCTGTCTCGAAAGAAGCAGGAGCTAGGGCCATCCTCTGGTCTGTGTGAAATAAAACAAACCTCTCGGAGAAGCTGTAGAGACCGGTGAGGCGGGTTTCTGCTGCCCAGCCCTGGGCCGCCCTCTGGACGCTGAGGACTCATGCTGGCTCTCCTCCGGCAGGGGCGACCCTAGGGTCAGGTCGGGAGGGCTGGTGGCCACCAGCACCCCAGCTCAAAATGAGGACTTTGGGCACCTGGGTGGCTCAGAGGGTTAAACGTCTGCCTTCGGCTCAGGTCATGATCCCAGGGTGCTGAGATCAAGTCCCACGTCAGGCTCCCTGCTCAGTGGGGAGCCTGCTTCCTCCTCTCCCTCTCCTGCTCCCCCTGCTTGTGCTCGCTCACTCTCTCTGTCAAATAAAGAAATAAAGCCTTTTTTAAAAAATGAGGACTTTGACTAGATGAGCTCTAAAGCTCCACGTTGACTTCTAGATTTCATAGTGCAGAAAGAATGCTGGTCAAAAAGGAAGAAGAAGGAAGAGGGAGAGAAAGAGTCACCAATCCATGACATTTATGTCAAAGGGACACACAGATGGAACTCTGAGAAAAAGGACCTGGTTCTTTAGCAGCGAGTAGAATTTCTTAAGCACCACGGGCTGGCTATTCCTTCGAGCTTTGCTACTTGTCTGCTCAGATGAGAAGCAGAAGATTAGAGAATGTTGACCCATAATTTGATAAAGTGGGACATTCTAAAATCAGTCGTGGGTTCCTCTTCAGTGAAGCAGCTACGTACAAGGGCTCTGCTCCGATGTTCGTCGCCATGCTCTTCTTTCCCAGGATGCTCTGGCGCGGGTACATGTGCCCGTCTCCGGAAAGCCGTGGCTCAGCAGTGTCTGGATCCGCCCCTGAGGAGGAGCAGGTGCCGCCACTCGGAGCCTGTGGCCCCGAACAACCAGTGTGCTCCCCATCTCCACAGCAACAAGGTCAGGACATTCCTCGTGGGTACGCTGTGGTTCATCCACCTGGACTGATATTGGAGAACACCCCGGATGGTTCCAGAAACACAGTAGTTCTAGTTCATTATTAGCTGCTCCCACAGTTACCACCCTGTGACCCTCCGGGACGTGGCCCTTGCCTGCCTGGGGTCGGCAGCACCAGTCAGCAGTCACGCTCAAGTTCTAGACACTGTCTCCTGAGACGGGTCAGCGATCAAAGATGATAGTATTCAATAAAACAGCTGAGTTCACTTCTCAGTTTTCAGTTTCAAATGCCCTTGTTAGAACAACCTTAAAGGTACATTAAGTCAAGAATCTGATTTTGCACAGAAGTGAACAAACAGCTCCCGTGGGTCCAGTCCAGCTCATCGTCTGTTTTAATACAACCTATAAGCCGAGGATATAGCTGACATTTTTAAATGGTTTTAAAAAGTCAAGTGACCTTTACTATCTTGTGACAAGTTAAAATTATATGAAATTGAAATTTCGGCAGACGAACGTAAAGTTTTATCGCAACACAGCCGCACCCACTCACTGACATCTGTCTGTGACCGCTCTGCTTTAAACTCTTCTCTCGGCTTTTTGAGGCATAATTGACAAAAGTGCAAGATATTTGAAGTGTATGATGTGCTGATTTGTTATCCACATACATTGTGGAAATTTTCCCCGTCGTGTTGATCAGTGCACCTTCCAGGACAACAGAGCGGAGCCCCGATGGAGACTGTCTCTCTCAAAAACAGAAAACATTCACTTCCAGCCCCGTCCAGAAAAGTCTGTGGATCCCTGATTTAGTTCATTTTTCCCCTTTATCCAATTTTGCCAACTGATACAAGTTCACAGACTGAAAAGCTAAAGGGTAGACTCGAGAGACGCAGATTTGAAAGTGAGAACACTACAAAGTGTGAGTTTCAAAAAAAGACGTTCAGGTGAACTCATGATCCTCACTCACTTAATTTCTAGGGAAAATTGCTTTCCAGTGGAAACCAGAGGGGGAAATGTAAACTATAAATTTTTCTGGAAAAAAATGGCGTAAAGAGGCTTCTTTCCTACATCCTCATCTGGTGGACAAGTATTTTGGGTTTTTAGTCTCTTCTATCTGATGTATATATTCATGAAACCTCAGGAAGAAACATAATCAGATGCAAACTTTCTTTAAAAACCATAAAAATGTTCTTCGGATTTATTGCATTCTTTTCCAAGCCCAGTGTTTAGCGGGTTGTTTTTATTTTTCTTTTCAATTTTATTTATAGACATTACTCATCTAAAAAAACCTGCTCTTTTGCTTTTCTCTTTTTCAAAACATCCCCCAGAGGAACCACATATAATGAAAACAAGCACTTTATCTTCTACTCATTTATATGTAAATACATAACATACACACGTTTTTACACACTGTTTTCCATGGAGTTACACTGTTTTCATTACTGTAAACTTTCAGGGAGCTGGAAAGAGGGAAAGGAGTGGATGCTTACCATAATCTTCCGAAAGCTGGCGTACACTTTGGTTTATGTTGCCATGGAGGAGACAGAGACTTGCCCCTCTTGTGGGACCCAAAGATAAGAACCCCTCCCATGTACAGAAAGGAAAGAGTACTTAGCAGATCTGGCCTCACATTTCAGTTAACACCACGAAAGTCAGATGCAGTAATCATTTCATGGGTAGTAACTGATGTGGGAAACAAAGGCAGAAGAAAAAGTAGTAAATGTCCTTACTCCCAACAGCCCATTGACAAGTCCTTGAAACAGGCAGAGTGACCTTCCTTCCTCTAGGGACTCAATTGCCTCAATGTTGACACTTTGCTAAGGGCAAAAGGCCATCTTAGCCTAACAGCCAGGACCTTGTAAGTCTACTTTAACATACAAAAATTCCTTTAGAAATTTCCTCTATCTCTAAACGTCCAAGATATGTGTTGGTCATCATCTCCCAAGCATATGACCCACCGATACACATCTGAAGGGTCTCATGACCAAGGTCTTATTAAACGGTAATAAATAACCTTTCTCCAACAATAGCTAGCCCCCTCAAGGTCCTGGAAACCTTACTTCCAATTTCCTTAGAGATTTACACTATCCCTAACCCTCTGCCAACTTGAAAGTATATAATGGGCTATTCCTGATGACCCTGATGCAGCTCTTTCTGGCCCATGGGTCCTGTCCCCATGTTTTAATAAGACCACCTTCTTGCACCAAAGACATCTCAAGAATTCTTTCTTGGCCCTCGGCTTCGAAACCTCACGTCTTCCATACATGAGTAATGTGATATTTCCTCTTATGGGCAAGAATCTTAGGTAGCCCCATAAAGACTCTATGCAATGCAGTTGTGTTTGATTATGTTTTAGGACTTTGACACAATATAGAGCCAACTGTAGACAAATCTCTCATGAAAAGCACCTGCAAGACAGAGGTGTTGTCAGAAAGCAACGCCTCCTCCTAATGGCCCTTAGAAATGAAACTCAGAAGCAAGCAAGGACCCCTAGGTTCACCCTGGAGCCCCTCCCCTTCCTGGGCTACCTGGTCTCTTTGGACACTGACCTTCCAACACCTCCTCTCCCCTCTGCCTCCGTGGTTTCTGCCTATTTGCAGAACCTTACACGGATACCCCTCACAAGTTTACCACTGGAAGGAGTAACCTTTGGTTATATGCAAAATTCAATTAAGCGAACGCTCTCACTGCATAAAGGAGGTTTCTCTATGTGCCCAGAGTTGATTAGTACCAATTTATGACTTTGTGTCATTCATATGAGAAAACTAATTTCAGCTGAAGTGTTAATGGAAAAGAATGAGTTCACCCACCCCCCTCCTTCTCCAGGAACATTTCCCATTTAACAAAAGCTTCAGCATCCTGGATGATTATCAGCCCAGAGAGGACAGAGGGGGCAGAGCTCCTCACCTCAGGTGGCAGAGAGGTGAGGAAAAGAACCAAAGAAGTAAGAGCAGGCAGGAGCAGCAGCTGAGCCCAGGAAGCAGCCAGGCCCACTAAAAAAGACACCTTCCTGTGAGAAAAAAGAAGGAACCAGAGGCAAAGAAGCACCGAGACAGCCATGCTGGGCCTCATTCCCAAAGTACAGGAGCAGCTGGGGGCTCGCGTGGGGAGCCCGGAGGCGGGGCATCCGAGCTGTGGTCAGAGTCTGCAGGGGCACAGGACACCCCGGGGAGGGGCTTGGCAGGTGCCCATGGTCAGGGATGGCTTCCCTCGGGGAGGCAAGGCCGTGGCCAAACCCCCAGGGAGAAAGGCTGGAAGAAGCTCAGTGGCCTGGAGTCAGTGGCCAGCTCTTCTCACACCACAACCTGGATTGGGAAGCAGAGCGAATAAGAATAGGCTAGTGCTTCCGCCTGGAGCAATGGTGTTTGTGAGGAACCGGAATAGGAGGAGGACGAAGCTTCTCATTTCAAGTCTTCCAGGGCTTCCCATTCAAGCCAGAGACATGAGACGTGAAGGGTGCGGACATGCTGACATAGTTACCCTGGGCTCGCAGTTGGTAAGTGAGGTTGGAGCTGCTGATGCACACTTCCGGTCGGACAGAGTCCAAGGACTCAAAGCTGATGAGGCCAGGAGCACATGGGGTCTGTCCTGGGCATCATACTTTAAACATGATAAAAACCAATTCATAAGAGAGTACTGGGTCAAGGTGACAGGCAGATCAAGATTCAACTCGCTCCCCTCACCCTTGCCCCAAATTCCTAGACATGATTTAAAAAAAAAAAAAAACCCACACACATTTAAAAACAGAGCACTTCCTTGAGGCTTGTGACATGAAAAAGAAACACAGCTTCTGCCATGAAGCCCCTGAGGTGTTTAACCTGTTACATCAGCTCACTTAATTACATTAAGACAGAACACAGTGACTTGAAAGAACATACTTTATAATTTTAAAAATAATGAATCCTAAAATATATAACATTATTGTAGCAGGTGAATGGCAAGAAAGTTGATATTTAAGGCTGCAAAAATGTATCAATGTTATCTTGTGGCAAGATATTTGATAAAGCCCATGCCTTTTATTGCTTGGAAGGCAGGTCACATGCCCGTGTGTCTCGCGGTTGTAGAGAAGATGAACGGAGGTTAATGGAATGTCCTGGCTGCAGCTTCTCTCGGAAGGCAATTAGGAAAGAGATGAGTCCAGACATCTGAACTACCATGCAAGAAGGACTTGCAGGCAATAGACGTCAGGGTCCCTCACCCTTGCATGGCTGGAATGACAAGAACTGAATCACTGCTTAGATGAGGATGACCCAACTTACCTCAAATTGTTCATCAACAAGACATAAAATGTCCTAGTGTTAAAACACGGGGGCTCTTTGTTACAGCAGCTAGCATGCAATACCTTCACTCAATTTTCATACTAGTCTCAAGCAATTAGAAAGCATAATGGGGAAAAGATCGTCATCACAAAAAGAGAGAGAGAGAATAACCTAGAGACGCATCTAACAAGAAATATGCAAGAGTTACATAAATACCTGTAAAAGTTACAGAATATTTAAAGAACAGACCAGTAAAATATTGTTGGCAGAATATTTTTAAAACTAAGACACTGAACACTAAGACTCAGAACAGACACTGAAATAATGTCAATTCTCCCCAAAATTGCTTTACAAATTCAATGCAATCCTGATCAAAATTGCAACAGTATTTTTTAGAACATGACATGCTGAGTCTCATCCTCATTTATCAGAGTAAATGAATGTACCAGAACAACTAATTAATAAATGTAATAAACTAATGAAATTCTAATTTAAGATGTACAATTAAGGGGAATATTCAGGCCAAATATCAAAATATATGGTCTTGTTACAGAAATTAAAATGATGTCTTTGTGAGCCAAACTGTGGAAGGAGCCGAGATGCCCTTCAACAGATGAATGGATAAAGAAGATGTGGTTCATATATACAATGGAATACTACTCAACCATCAGAAAGAATGAATACCTACTATGTGCGTCAACATGGATGGAACTGGAGAGGATTATGCTAAACGAAATAAGTCAAGCAGAGAAAGACAAATGCGGAAGAGTAGGTGCAGTATAATCTTGTTTGCATGTTACAGTTGTGTGTGTGCGCACGCATGTGTTTCTGTCTGTGAAGGCATAGGAAGGATCTAGAAGGATACAGAGAGGATTGGTAGCCCTGGCTCCTTCTAGGGAGAACACTCTCCAGAGTCATTTAGAGAAGAAACTGTCAATGTCTATGCTTTATTCTAAAGCTTCCATATTATTTTTTTTAATTACACAGAGAACGGTTACATATATATGTATATGTTTTTAATAGACTTTGTTTTTCAGAACAGTTTTAGGTTCACAGCAAAATGAATGGGAAGTACAGTGAGTTCCTAACTCCCCCATCCCCACACACGCCCAGCCTCCCTCACTGTCAACACCCCCCAGCAGAGGGGTACAATTTGGACAATGAACCTGCATCCACTGGTCATCATCACCCAGTCCATCATAATGGGTTACATTAAGATTCGCTCTTGGTGTTGGATCCCATGTGAGTTTGGACTCATGTGAATGATGTGTATCCATCACTATAACATCATGCGAAGTATTTTCACTGCCTTAAAATCCCCCCTGCTCGGCCCCTTCATCCCTCTCTCTCCCCCAACCTCTTGTGACCCCTGATCTTTTTACTGTGCTCATAGTTCTGCCTTTTCCAAACTGTCGTATAGTTGAAATCATACAGGATGGAGAACGAAGGCTGTTTTAAGATCTTCAGAAACACAGACCTACACTGGAGCTGCGTCTGATCACAGGAGCAGGCAATCTTGGTGAGGCAGAGGAAGCTCCGGTGGACACCAGGGAAGACGAGAGGGCGCCTGAGCTGATGAGGCCCCAGCGCGAGGAGGGAAAGGTTTGTCCATGCCGGGAAGAAGGTGCAGCACAAAGTGAGACTGAACAGAACCTAACTCCACACGACACACATAGAATATAAAAACTATGCCCCGACATTTTGAAGAGTAGAATTACCTGGGGAGGAAATGGAATCAGTACTCAGTCAAGCTTCATAAAATCCCTGAATGTAGGGAAAATGTCCTATAAGATGATAAAAGATGAGGGTCAAAGGATAGATACAGAAAATAAACAAAGGTTATCCCGTGAATGGAAACTTGGGCATGCCTGCAAAAAGAAGCAGAATAAATGCAGACGAAATGTGCTTCACCAACAACAGGCTATGTCCAAGTTATTCTCTTCAGCTTTAATGGTAAATTCACTGTTTTCCTTGTTCTAAAAAGAGAGACTTCTAAACGAACCATATACAGAACCTGGAGTGGACCTCCAGCTTGTAAATCCCAGTGTAAAAATCGATGAATTTTTTAAAAAACATAATTAGCCACCAAGGACTGTCGAGGGGACCTTTTGATTATGTGAAACAAAACGTTGCCAAGTCATTTGTAACAAGATAGAGAAAGCGTATCTCTAACACGCTCGCCCACAGGGACCGGACTGTCAGGACCCGATTCCCCGAGGGATAAAAATGACGGGGGCTTCTGTGTTAGGACCGTGTCGTTCTTGAAGACAGAGGAATATTAATGGCACAAAATGGGGAGGAAGGAAATGGACAACTGTGTGGGGACGACTCCGTGTGAGCAGGTCTTGCCAGGAGGGGGCTGGTGCTGCGCGATCCCCGGGATGGAATTAACACAGAGGGAATTAATACCGGGCACTGGTTCTCTGGGATGCAGGAGCTCAGAAGCCAGACAGGGATGGGACAGAACAACCACAGAGGACAACAGCCACAGAGAGCTACAGCCACCCCCAGACAGAGATGCAGACGGAAGGGGTCCAGGGGTGGGCCCCTGGGGATGGGAAACTGGAACCACAGGAGGTCTCTCTGATGGAGGGGGTAGTGACAGAGGGGGGAGCTCCTGCCAGAGACACTGCCTGGGCAGAGGCAGCGGGGAGACATCCATGCCTCTTCTTCCAGCCCCCGCTCTGTGGGTCATTGCTCTAACCAAACCAGAAGCCCCCTGACTAGGAGGCTTCCACTATGCAGCAGCACCCAGGGGGGCCGGGCGGGGGCGGGGGAAGAAGCTGGAGAGAGGCCTCAGAACACCGGAAGTTTGCGCTCCTTGACTCCATCCTTCCCCGAGGCCCCGAGGACTTTTGAGAAACCCCGCAGAGATCCAGGTGGGTTTGGTTGGATTGGGTTTCCCGGGGAAGACAGCCATGGCTTCTTGCCAGTCTGGTGCGGCCAGGACGGGGGAAGAAGCTCACACGCAGGTGGATCTTTGGGGGTGACCGAGAAAGCCGGGGCAGAAAGGGCACAGGTCTGCAGAGATGCTGGAAATGACCCACTGAGGAATGAACTGGGTGAGCGAGCTAAGTCCACCTACATCCTACGTCCCACCGGCATAAGGGAAAGTCCTGACCCGTGTTGCATCTCAATCCCCTTTTTGCTGGCTATCATATGAATCTTTCCAACACGTCCTGCTCCGTGTTTCCCTCGGGCTGAGTTCTGTGCAAGAAAATAGTCTGAATCCTAACGAGATGTCCCCAAAAGATGAAAACAAGTCATAGTGCTGGTCCTCGAGAGACAAAGTGAATAAATGTAAACACATTCATCTCCTTACTTTGCAGGTTTTTAAAAACTTCCTGAAGGATTGTTTTTACCTCGAAAACACATTGCTAATGTTTCCCACGGATGGAAGAAGCACACTTGTTTTGGAAAACGTACCCACGTATGTTCCTCTTATGTGCGCATCTGCTATGTAATCTCAAGAGTTTTTGAAGAAAAGTTTGAAAAACAAAAAATTGTACAGCTCATGATCATCCAGCAATCATTAACTAGAAAGTTTTTAGCACCTATTAGGGCTTTGTGATGAGCTAGAACATCTTCCAAACCAATGTTAACGTAACAAAATGTGCCTCCGGGAAGTCATCTGAAGCATGGTTCCTGTTATGTTATGACAATCAATAGTCTACAGAGGCCAGGAAACTCAATAGCAAGTTAAATCAGATTTCTACTGTGCTCGTACACTTTGCTTTATTAAATAAACCTACTTCTAAAATGTTGCCATAAAGGAATTATTACAAATTCATTAAATAAAGTAAGAAGGTTGCCATT
The DNA here is from genome assembly GCA_002007465.1 of Ailurus styani. Taxonomy (NCBI): domain Eukaryota; kingdom Metazoa; phylum Chordata; class Mammalia; order Carnivora; family Ailuridae; genus Ailurus; species Ailurus styani. The sequence goes on from LNAC01000118.1 coordinate 1,480,126, forward strand.
TAAATAAATTCTTATGTAAATTATTTTATAAGGCATAAGGGTCACTCTCTGGCTTGTGTTTGGCTTGGCACAGATTTTTTCCAAGCACTTTGGGTGTCCTTAGGCAAAGAAATATCTAAATTTAGAGGAGAATTTAAGCTGCATTCTCTAACTTTAATTTTTAAAACTTCTACATAGAAAAAATATTTCCAGAATGTAAAAGCAACAGCCTATAGCTTCTCAGATTCTCTCTTTCTTAGATTCTCCCGCTCTGAAGCCTGCCTGGTCACCAGACTCAACCACCAAGCTGCACTGGGTGGTGGTGCCCTCTGGACGCTAGGAAAGGAACTGCCAAATTTTAAGCCCCTTTAATACCTGCAGGCTCTTGGAAGAGTCAGGAATTAGGACTCCAATCATGAAGAGACAGAGACTTTCCTTTCTCTCCTGCTACTGCTCATACCCATGGTATTTCTACCTAAAGAAATCATTTTCTCACACTTTCATGAAACAATGCCTCCTATATTTCTTCTTGGTTTCACTATTCTTGTCAAAGGAGAATAAATTTTCCTTTATACTTATGAGTAAAAAGAAAGCAATGACTCTAATTAAGCTTGGGACCTGTATCAAGGTAACAAAAACGGAAGCATTCGAAATTAAATCAAACACCATCACTAATGCTAGCCTTTGATTCTTCCTGTAAAATCCCTTTCCAGAAACATCACAACCCTCATTTCCTATGCACCAGGATTCCAACTTTTTAAAAGGCTATTAAATCATTGGTTGCCTCTTCTTTGTATGCATTAGTTCAATTAGTTATTGAAGATATAGTAATTTTCCAGCATGTAACTGCTTCCTATATTGATCAGAACAGGGTAAGTTATGCGGCAGTTACAACCTAATCTGGAAATCTCAGTGGCTTTTTTCATAAAGGTTCATTCTCTGGGGCACCTGGTTGGAACAGTCTGTTTAGCATCTGATTCTTGGTATTTGCTCATGTCATGATCTCAGGGTCATGGGATGGAGTCCACATCGGGCTCTTCGCTCAGCACGGAGTCTGCTTGAGATTCTCTCTCCCTCTGCCTCTGAGCTGCCTGCCTGGGCTGTCTCTTTCTCTCTCTAAAATAAATAAATTAATCTTTTAAAAATATTCATTTGTTTCCCTCACAAATTCTTCTGTGATATCAGCCACTTTCTAGGGACTCTGAGTTCGGTGACTCAGAGATCCAAGCAAATTGATTCTTACAACCACCATCTGCGTCCCTTGGCTTCCAGCTCACTGCACGAGTGGCAGAGAACCGTAGGGTCAGGCACCTACTCTAATAGTGCTATAAAGCCCAGAAATGATGCTCGTGATTTGGGACCACTGTCCAGAACTTGCCACATGGCCCTACCCAACTCCAGCAGCCTGGAAAACGTGGGTATCCTATGGATAGTCACTGAGCAGTAAATTTCTCTGCCACACAAAAAAATATTTCAAAAAGTTTACTATTTTTGAGGGAGACGTAAAACTAAGTTCAGCCCCACTTACATCCTATCCAGAAGAAAATGCACTCTTGATCAGTTGTAAACCGCTATGTTTACAAAAAAGGAAGGGAAGAAGCAGCTTCCTTCAAAGGAAAGTGCTAGAAGAATAATGTTCACTAGGTCCCGGGATAAACAGATCAGCTCAGACGTTTGGAGCAAGGTGTGACCGGGAAGGAAAGTAACACAGTCGCAAGCCAGCAGGCAAGAGGTGGCAACGATGCTTCACGGACTACAACAATGCAACCCAGGAACACGGAGGAGAGAAGTGAAATAAAGCTCAGAGTCTGGCTGCTCGGCCGCTTCGGCCTCAGTGGAGAAAGAGCGCCTCCCAGTGCCGCTTCCTCGTACGTCCTGCAGATGCTCGTGGGCACAGGACTTCTGGGCTGGGCTGCATTGCTCTCGTGCATCTGTGGGCATTCGCATGGCTTCCAGAAGACCTGGCGAGCCGCGATCTTACCCAACGGTCCACCACAGGTGACTTCTCGAGTAACCCGGGGAGCTAATCAGTGCCACTAAAAAGAGAGGCGGCGACACCTTAAATCATCCCCAGGGTCGGCAGAGTCCACAGGGAAGCCAGGAAAATAGGGCGGAAGAGGGAAGGCGGGTGACGAAGGAATAAGGAGAGCGGATTCGTGAGGACGGGTGGCTCAGAGGGAAGTGCTCGCGTGTGGAGCTGGCGGCAGCAAACACGACCCAACACGGGCGTGACGGGGAGATGGGAAGCGTCACCTTGCGGTGCTTTACACGAGACACGAGACGAATCTGGCTTTCCTTCCTGCCGCTCGTCCGCATAGACACGTGTGTGCAGGCGCGGGCGTGTGCACACGTGCACACACGCACACCCACACGAGTGTCGGGGGCAAACACCTGCTCTAAGTAACCCCTGGCTCAGCGAGGAGGTAACCGGGCAAGAAAGGAAAAGCAAAGCCTCCCGTTAGCCGTCCTGGGACAGAGCACCCCCTGGGACCTGCTCCTCTGGTGATGCGACACAGACCCAGGACACGTCCCTCCACGGCCGTGTCTGAGCGCAGACAGAGACAGGGTCCCCGTGCCGCCCCCAGGACACCGCACCCCGCTCTGCGTCAGACGCCCCGGTCCCTTCCTCACCAGCGACGGCTCGCCCTCCGCAGCAGCCGACCCTCCGCGTTCACACCGGGGGGCTAGACGCCCGCGCGGCTTCTTCCCGCTCCCTGACAACAGCCCACAGAGCGAACGCCCGCTTTTTCAGATCCGCCCCCGAAGCCCGCACCCAAGGGCCAAGGGCTGCGCCACGTTCCTTCCAACCCCTGTCCCTGAGGCGCCGTCGCTCCGCGTGGACCGTGTCCGTCTCTGCCGCCCGGGTGGGCCGCCCCGCTGTCCGCGTGCAGGTGCGCTCCCGGTGGCCTTGGCGCACGGCCGCGGCGCAGGGGCGAGGCCCTCCCACGGGAGAGCGCGGACTCGCCGGACAGGGGCTTCGCCGCCGCCCACGCCTCCCGTCCTGCGGGAGGGCGACACGTACACGCCGTCAGGAGGAGGGGAAGGAACCTGGAGGGAAAAAGAAGAAGGGAGTCTGTTCTTCCCGTGACTGCTTCTGCACACCCCGCCACGACTCCGTAAGCACACGCCTATGCACGTGTGCACGCACACTCACGGCCACACGTCTCGGGAGGACAGGAGTGTGTTTGCAGAGCTTCTTGTCGGCACTTTTTTTTTTTAAGATTTTATTTACTTGACCCAGAGAGAGAGAGATTAGATCACAAGCAGGCAGAGAGGCAGGCAGAGAGAGAGGAGGAAGCAGGCTCCCTGCCGAGCAGAGAGCCCATGCGGGCCTTGATCCCAGGACCCTGAGATCATGACCTGAGCCGAAGGCAGAGGCTTTAACTCACTGAGCCACCCAGGCACCCCTTGTCTGCACTTCTTGTCTGCAGTTCCTGAGCACGGGCCCTACAAACGTCTCGAGCCCCGCCAGGGCAGGGGAGGGACAGCGAGGAGCGAAGGGCAGCCAGGAATGGGGGGGGGGGGGCAAAGGTTAATGGACGGCACAGCATGAAACCCCTGAAACCCGTTCTCGAGAAGCCTGTTTCTCTCCATGTCATGGGGAGAACCCATCAGAAAGGTGGGAAAATGAGCCGGTGTCCAACCCCCAAGAGGCAGCAAAAGGATGGGAGAGGCCTCCACTCAGAGACTCCTTTCTGCTGGAAGAGTGGTGATACCCACGGAGCTCGGCCCGGCCGTGGAGCTGGGAGAACTGTCTTGACTTCTCAGGGACAGGACGAGCCCCTGGTGCTGCTGGAACCAAGAAAGCCACCGTGGCAGGACTGGTGCCAGACCCAAGGAGGTCGGGATGGGCTGGAGCCTGCCGGGACCCCCAGAGAGACCGGAGCCCCCGGCGTCCTTGGACGGACACCCTCTCTCACCCTGGCCCTGTGGCAATGGACACTTCAGCTCTCTATGTTTCTAGAAGAGGGAGGAGAGACATTCCGAGAAGGAGCATGAGAAAACTTTGAGGAGCAATGGCATTCAGTCTAAGCTGCCCAGAAAAGACTCGTGATTGTCCTAGAAATGACTAGAATATCTGCAACTCAACAACAACAGAAACACCTAAAAATACAACAGAGAAACGAAAACGGCACGCTAACCATGTTTGCCTAACATAAAGGAAGGCAGCAAAGAAGGCTCAGGGGAGCGGAAACAACATAAGACATACGGGGGAAAATGCTGGACATCATTGCAACCACTTCAGTGGATCAGACATTCCAACTAAACAGCAGAGGTTGTCAGAATGATGAGCAAGAGCCAACCCTCTCCTGCCCACAAGAGACACAAATGAGATTTAAAGGTGCAAGGAAAATAAAGGTAAAAGGATGAAAATATAGAGAGACCATGCAAACCGTAACCAAAAGGCAGCTGGAGAGGCTGTGGGAATATCAGACAAAATGGACTTCAAGATAAGGTATTTTGTTTGTGTGTGTGTGTGTGTGGTTTTCTTTTTTCATTTTTTAAAATTTAAATTCAATGAGCCAACATATAGTAGTACGTCATTAGCCTCAGAGGTAAAGTTCAATAGTTCATCAATTGTGTACAACACCCAGTGCTCATCACATCACTTGTCCTCCTTAGTGCCCATCCCCCAGTCACCCCATCCCCCCCCGCCCACCTCCCCTCCAGCAGCCCTGTTGTTTCCTGAAGGTAAGAGTCTCTCATGGTTTTTACGACCAGGTATGTTAAAAGAGCCAAAGAGGGACGTTTTGCTGAGATACAAAGATCAATTCATCAGGAAGATATAACAACCATAAGTATCCTTGCACTTAATAACAAAGCCCCAAAATACACAAAGCAAAAACTGCCCGATTGAAAGGGGAAATAGCCAATTCAGTGATAAAATCAGAGGATTCAATACTTCTTTCCATAATTGATAACACATCTCCACAAAAATTCAGTAAGTTACAGAAGAATTGAACAGCACTATCAACCAGCTTGATCTAACTGATGTATATAGAATTTTCTGGTATATCCAACACCAGAATACATGTTCTTAGGAAGCATGGATGAATTAATTTCTAGATCACAAACACATTTCTGTAATTTTAAAAGGTCGAAACGGTATAAAGCATTTTCTCTGACCGAAATCGAGTGAGAAATTAGAAATCAACACAGAAAAAGATGTGGGAAATCCCAGATTTGGGGAAATTAAAGCACACTAAGTCTCCAGTAGGCCAAAGAAGCAATCATGGGGAAGATAAAAATATCTTGAACCAAAAGAAAATGAGCAAAAATTCCTTATGAAAATAGTAACAGATCAAATTCTGCACTAGATAAGATGGACTGGATACTGTGACCAAGTGGGGTTATTCCAGGAGTGCAAGAATAGTGTGGCGTTTGAAAATCATTACTGTTGATAAACCCTATTAAGAGAATAAGGAACAAAACCCACACGATCTCAATAGATGCTGAAAAATCATTTGACAGACTCCAGCATCATCCATGATACAAACCCTCCAAAGATGAGGCCTAGAAATGAATTTCCTCAGTCTGACAAGGGGAATATACAAACCCCTACAGGTAAGGGGGCAGCGGCTGGTAAAAGACTCCATGCTCTTCCCTGGAGACCGAGAGGAGCTAAGGATGTCTGCTCTCAGCACCTGGAACACTGCGCTAGAGACTGGGCCAGTCTAGTAAGGCAAGAAACGGAGACTAAATGCAGCCATCTTGGGAAGGAAGCAGTAGAATCGTCCTCATTCTCCGACGACCTCATCTTTAATGCTAGGCAGTCCACCAACAACAACCAGAACCGGTAAGTGAGCTTAGTGGGTCACAGGGCCCAAGACCAGGTCATGACGACCTGTTGTGCTTCTGTCTACTAGTCGCAAACATTCAGAATGACATGAGAAAACAATTGTATTCACAGTATCGAACAGAGGGAAATACTTAGGAATCAATTCAACAAAAAGAGTGGAAGGCCTGTATGCTGAGAACTACAAAACCTTGTCCAGGGAGAGTAAAGACATAAGTAGCTGTAAAAATAGATCATGTTTGTGGATTTAAAGGCCTAAGAGTGTTAATATGGTAACATTCCCCCAAATAATTTCTAAATGAAAGTAAATCCCTATCAAAGATCCAACAGAACATTTTTTAGAACTAGAAGAAAACATGAGAAAATCTTGGTGACCTTAAGTTGGGCAAAGCCTTCTTAGACGTGACACTAAAGTATGATCTATGAAAGAAAAAAAGGATAAATTTTAACAAAACTAAAATCTTTTACTCTTCAAAACATGTCAGTAAGAGAATAAAAACACAAGTCATAAATTGTGTTTATGCAAATCACCCATCTGAGACAGGACTTTAATCCAGAATATATAAAGCACTATTACAACCAAGTAATAAGACAAGAACTGCAACATTTCGAAAGGGGCCAGAGACTTGAATAGATATTTCACAAAGATAATGTACACCGTTAGTCCTCAGGGAAGTCATTCCCACAATGAGATACTCCTGAATTCCCATTAGAAAGACGGTAATTGGGGCACATGGGTGGCTCAGTGGGTTAAAGCCTCTGCCTTCGGCTCAGGTCACGATCTCGGGGTCCTGGGTTTGAGCCCCTCATCGGGCTCTCTGCTTGGCAGGGAGCCTGCTTCCTCCTCTCACTCTGCCTGCCTCTCTGCCTGCTTGTGATCTCTCTGTGTCAAATAAATAAAATCTTAAAAAAAAAAAAAGAAAGAAAGACTGTAATCAAAAAGACTAGAAAGAAGCAAGTGTAGGCAAGGACATGACAAATGTGCAGCCCTCACCCCTCTCCAGGGGGAAATGCAAAGAAAGAAGTTTGGCAGCTTCCTTAAAAGTTAGACTTATGACACAACCCAGCCATTCTACTCCTATGTATCTATCTACCCAAGGGAGATGAAAACACATGTCCACACAGAGACCCGTACACACACGTGCACAGCAGCACCTGCCAACAGCCCCAAGCCAGAAACCACCAAATGCCCACCAGTCGGTCAATGAGCACAGTGGAATCCCACTCAGCAGCTAAAGAAGCAAACTATTGATACATGTAGCAACAAGGAGGAACCTCGCAACATTATGCCAAGTGAAAAAAGCCAACACAAAGAGCTTCCACTTAGGTAAACATTGCTAGAAAAGACAAAAACATGGAAACAGGGAGAAGAGCCCTCGCTGGCTGTGACCAGGAGTGGGAGTGGGATTCCCTGCACTTCCCGGGAGGGAACTTTTGAGGGGGGTGGAAATGTTCTAAGCCTGGACTGTGGTGGTGGTTGCACAGTGTGTATTACTAAAATCCCGTTGATCTGCACATTCCCGGGGGATGGATTGTGTGTTATGTAAATTGTAATTCAATAAGCTGTGAAAATAATAGTACCTAGATCCCGCAAACAATGGTTACACAGTCAAGGGTGCATTAAGAAAGGCTTTAAGGCTTACTGGGTGGTCCCTTCTTAAACAAATTAACTCAATTTTACCACTAAACTGGTATCAAGGAAAGCAGAAGTGTCTACACCTATCAGTAAATCCATCTGCAAGTCGCACCTGCGCCCTAGATGTGCGCCTCTGCAGGTGAGCCTGTCCTGCTGTGTTTGTCCGAGCGCGTGTGCACGTGCCAGCCACGCAGTGTGACGGGAAGCTTACAGTTCCCGGCTGCTCGGATGGTCAAGGTGCCAATGAGGGCTAGCCGTGAGTTCTGCTTGCCAGACCCTCTTTCCGTCAGGTGCTAAAGGCTAGCCGTGAGTTCTATTTGCCAAACCCTCNCTTGCCAGACCCTCTTTCCGTCAGGTGCTAAAGGCTAGCCGTGAGTTCTGCTTGCCAGACCCTCTTTCCGTCAGGTGCTAAAGGCTAACCGTGAGTTCTGCTTGCCAGACCCTCTTTCCGTCAGGTGCTAAAGGCTAGCCGTGAGTTCTATTTGCCAAACCCTCTTTCCGTCAGGTGCTAAAACATGTTTGGCTTGACACTGTCATTTGAGCACTATGAGACACCAGATGCAGAGTACTCGTTCCAAATGTCACCAGGATGGGCACGGTCGCGCTGGAGCTGCAAGGAACAGCCTATGACAGCATCGTCCCGACTCCCAGACAAGGCGTTCCACGTGTTAGCAGTGCTCGCCGCTGCGCATGCTCCTAAAACCACTGATGCTCACCACCGCTTCCCAGAAGAGATTTCACGGTTTCACCTGTAGATTTTAGCCACCATACTTCCAGATACTGGGAGGTAGAAGCCTTGGTGTGCTGGTACATAGTTAACAGGTTCCCCTGAGGATAAAAAGGGCCTAATGTGTAGCATTTGCTTTTACTTAAGCCTCTGAAATAAATTTAAAAGCATTCCAAATTTAATAAATTATTGAGTGGTATTCCTATTGTTTCTCTGTATTTGGTTGTTCTCTCCACAGATTTTGGATAGAGTCACTCACATAGATGTGTATTATAAGCAGACACACACGTCACAGGCATACACACGTATGGGTGCCTACCTGCACGTACATGCTGGAGTCCACAGTCTTCTAGCAATTAACAAGAAAATGGCTCATCGCAGATCTTAAATAATAGAAAATAGAGCTCCTGTTAACAAAGTGAATCACCCTATGGTTTGCCCGAAATGACTAGAAAATGCTGTTGTTTGAGGGTGCTGATTAATCCTACCATCATCTCACAGGTTCTGGCCTCGTTGAGAAACCCGCCCAAGAGTCAGACAGGGACCAAAGTAGCAGCCTCGGCCTTGGTAAAAATAAGGGCAAGAACAGAGGCTTTGCTTTGCGGCCAAAATGGATCGTCTCGTCCTGCCCCCAGCCTGCATCCCATTCACCTGTCGGGTAGCTGGACCATCACTACACATCTACATACTACATACTACATACTACATCTCTGACTGGAGAAACAGTAAGATCTAACTTTGTGTCATGCCCTGTGCTTCAAAGGAAGGCGAAGACCCTCTGATGTCAGGCTGCTGGTCTGAGACGAGCTCAGGTCCCAGCCCTATAAGGGTGATGTCAGACCAAGCCAGAGGGATTTGAATCCTGCAGCCAAGTCTGATTCAAGTTGTGGGTGAGACAGTAGTAGTCAAGAGAACTCCCATCTCTTATGTGTCTACCGTGCCAGGCTTTTTGTAAGCATTGCAGTTAACCCTGAAACAACCTGTCAGGTACGCTTACCCTCACGTGCTGACGTGGGCGCTCAGAGCCACGTGCCCAGGGCCACTCTAACTGGGAGAACAGAATACCGGCTCATGACTCTCTCACTCCACAGATCGTTCTGTGCAGCAAAATACTTCACACCTGGCTGGGATCCGGGAAGGTGGCTAGTAAGATGTCAGCTGTATGGTCTCAGGCACCAAACCTGGCCTAGAGAGGTCCAGCAGGAGACCCCTAGAACTCACCATAATCCAATGGGCATTTACCCTACTCGAAGAATAATTGAATACCTCGTGCACCTCATTTCACCCAATGCCCTTCGATGGAAGTATCGTCTCACTTTCCAGCTGGAAACCCTTCGATGGAAGTATCATCTCACTTTCCAGCTGGAAACCCTTCGATGGAAGTATTGTCTCACTTTCCAGCTGGAAACCTGAGACCTAAGCCAGACAAGCCAGCTAGGACTCCACGGTTCTGCCCCATCACCCTTTGCAAACGGTATCGTGAGTGGGCCCAGTATTGAGCTCAAAGTCCTGAGACATAACTGAAGGTTCTTCCAGCACTGAGGTTCTTGCAATTCCAAGATTATCGAGTTAATCTCGCTACTAGATGGAAACTCTTTTGTTAGAGGGCCTCATTCAGTTATGATGGCTTCTCTAGCCAGGGAGTTGGCGTTTTCCAACGGTGGTGCTGAGATCCATGTCCTCAGGAGCAACTATCTGAAAATTCCTAAGGAAGACCATGTCTTGTCTCTTTGAGCCAGGGACACATGGCAAGGGCTTGGCCAGCAGCCAAGGGCAGAGGAAAACAGGTCAGGATTAAAAGTAACTATGGCAGATACCCAAGGTCAGGGACTCACCCACTACACGCCTGCTTATTGATGCCACAGGCTTTAAAGCCCCAAGACTTGGGGGAGATCAGCAAGTCTGAAAGTCAAGACAACCTCTCACACAGAAGACAGGATTCACAAGATGCCCACCTCTATTTCCCCCAGGTCAGTGCTGGCTCCCGCTTCTCTTGGGAGCCGCCAGTGAGAAATCTTGGTCTCTGCACGTGAGTGGTGGTGGTGGATCCAGACATCAGACAGACACATGCTTTCCCATTATGCTCTGAGGACTGGTCGATGGCTAGCAATGAGAGACACATTTTTAGAGAAATGATTGACAAAAACTTCAAAGCTCGTGGAGAATGAGGACACTTGATAATTTTGTTGTTCTGGCTTGGCTGTGGGAGCAGAAAACCCAGCCACAGTGTCCTATAAAGATACTTTAAAATATAAAAGACATTTGTAAGCTAGATTTTGATCTTGAGCTTTCCCTAAACCATATGAAGAAAAACTCCCTTCTTAAAATGATCATTGCCAGACAGAGTTCCCAGAGGGGGTGGGGAACAGTGGTAATCAATAATTCAGCATTTATGTAACAGCTGACATCCACAAAGTGCTTTTCCGTCAGCTTTACCTACCTCTCCTCACAGTCACGGCAGGTGGGGGTCAGCAATGATCATTCCTAGCTTCTCAGAGAAGTAAGCAGGACAGGGACTTGATCGTCAGGCAAAGAAGTCATACTAGCCAATAAAGCTCAGAATAAGTGAAAACCATTCATTCTATTCAGCTTGCTACTTTTAAAAATTCTTCATAGAAGTAAATTTTGTCCTCTGTGTCAGTAGCAACGTGATGGTGTTTTCTTCTTATCACATAAGATCCAGATAATCAAAATTCGTATCTAAAAATACCACCAACAGCAAAGTCCAAAAAGAGCTACTGCTTTAATTAATACTTTGGGACATAGCCTTTGCTATTTAAAAACAGAGAAATATAAATTTATGTGTGCATGTTCTCTATGTTGGAGAGAAAGACCTTAAGACCACAATCCATAATTAACACAAAAAATGTTTTAAGTATTGCAAGATACAGAGCAAGCACATTATCAGCCAATGAGCATATTTCCCAGTCTTTTGTGCCATTGGAAATTTGAGAGACTACCCAGTGGGAAGAGACTCATCTTTGCTATATTAATTGAGCCCCTGCCTTTGGCACCATGCACCTACATGTGTGGCAAACCAGGCCTGCACCCTGCAGAGAGGAAGGACATCAATCAGTAACCCCATTTACATCCCATTTATATATTTATGAAACCTATGATAAGTGACATGGTGGTAGGCAACAGAAGAACCTAATTTAGTCTGATAGATCATGAAAGGCATTGCGAGAAGGCAACATTGAGCTGAAATCCAAATGTTGAATAGGTGTTAAGGGGGAACAAAGGGAGGAAGGTGGGAATAGCATGTTCAAAGGCCCTGTGGTGGCTGCATGATTCACTGCAGGAATTAAAAAGAGGGTAAAGATGCAGGGAAGAAGGTGAAGAGAGCTCTGATTTGCAGAAGCAGAGGCAGGCTTGGAAACCGATGACAACCCACAGAGGCTAGGGCTTAGTAGGTTGGTCTCTGGAGCCGAGATCAACTGCCACTTAGTACCAGCTGCCACTGACAAGTCCCTGAGGGACCTCTGTGCCTCAGTCTCCTCACCTGTAATCTGATTTGCCTTACAAAGTTGTTGCAAAGACTCAGTGTTCTGTTGCAATTAAAGTACTTTATATGCAATTTGATTTTTATTTAAAGACTTTACTGTCCCCTTCCTGACATCTTCTTACCATTTGACTGCTATGTCTTAGCCTCTATTCTGTGGAGCACTGCTTTGTAACATGCTCTGAGCAAGGGTATCCTGATTAAATGAGTTTGAGAAGCACTGCACATTGGCATACTAAGGAATCTGAAAGTCCCATAGTTAAAAAAAAAAAAAAACTTTTTCAACCAGGTGTGTACAAAACTTGACTACCCCATGCCACTCCCTTTTTGCTGGAGGAAGTGCTGTCACCTCTTAATAACCAATGTCCCTAAGTTCACCGAAGTTCCATGGAGACAATTGAGAGGCACCAGCCAAGACTGATTTGAGACTCTGGTTTGTATGTTTGCAAGACTGCAGCAGAGCGATTTCCAGGTTGTCACTTAGAAAACAAATTATTTCAAAGCTCCCGTTTATACCCATTCTGAAACAATCCTCATTTCTCCAGACCTCTTCCTGACCTATAGTTATATAGTTCAATTTATTCAGAAGATGACTTTCAGGGAACAAGTTTGTGTTACTAGAAGCTTCATTTCCTCTCTGAGCCTCAATATCTCACTTATAAAATGAGGTGATCTAAGAGCTCTTACCTGGTTCTGTGCTAAAAATCTTTCTAGGTTACATGTGTTATGTTCTTAAGTGATGACTGAGACCAGCCCAGTATCCGTATAAGTGAATAGACACACATCCAACCACAAATGGACAAAGCCTTAGGTCTTTCCCTCCTTGCTTCGCATTATTTTGTCCATCTCTTTGCTGGAGAATTTCACCAAATGCATCGTCATGATCACTTTTGTGATCTTTTATATGTACATTTTCTAGAAACACATCAAATACAGAGAAATGCAATATACAATAAATAAGTCATGGAAATGTGATGTACAGCCTGGGGAATATATAGTCAATAACATTGTATTAACTTTGCAAAGTGACAGATGGTAACTAGATTAATTGTGTTGACCATTTCACGTGTACAAACATAAAGGTATTATGTTGTACACCTAAAACTAACATAATATTGTATGCCAATTGTACCTCAATAAATTAGAAAAGAACAATAACTTAAAGGGAAAACACCCAAATGTTAACATCTGTTAAATCATGGATAGCTATGCCTGTGCATTTTTCTGTTTTTAAATCTTTCAAAATGTAAAAATTATGATCTTCAGTGAGTGATAAATTCCTGTTAATGGTGATCTCAGAGAAATCTTCTTATCTCTGCTCTTCATCATATCCTTGCGCTGTCTCGAGGCTTAAATTTATGATTGGAAACACAATCTTGCTGCTTGTCCTGCAGAGTTCAGGTTTGGACAATCATCTCACAGACACAAGCATTATTTACTTAAGGCCCAAAGTGATGGCAACCAGGAGCTAAAACCATGCCCAAGCTATGTAATTCCATTTCAAAATTAATTCCATAACTGTCAGAGTCTGGGGAAGAGACAGTTTCCCACTAACTTTAGCTGAAAGGGAGGCATACTTCAAATGATTCCACCTAAACTACCTTGAGAATGACCACACGCCAAAATAACTCTTTGATTTTATTGATAATAAACATTCAAAGATACATGGTAAAACAACTAAAACTCTGTCCCAATTATTGCAAATTTTGAATTAGGCCTGATTCTGGGTGGAGGCCAGCTGTGTTTACCTGTTTGGGAACACAGCTGTCTTTGTAGCCTTTAATCCTATACAAACAAATGAGACTCTAATTAAAGAATTTTTTACATCTTTTCTTTGCAGAGAGGAAAATTTGGAATATTCCACCAAATTTACACCAGTGTGACCCCAGGTTCCCTTGACCAAGATTAAGTCGGAGACCTCTGGAAATAAAACACCAAGGGATGGAGGTGGCACAGAGCTGTTTTGAACTCCAGAGAGGGTGGCTTGGGGCTGGGGCAGGGGCAGCCTGGGTGCCCAGGGAAGATCAGCAGTGGTGGGGACTCCAGAGAGCTCCACTTTCATCTCCCGGTCATTCTGTTGAGGCAGCACCTGCCCCCGAATCTGGGGTGACTCTGATCCTCGGTCCCGAGGCCACAAGAGGAACATCAGGACCCGATGCTCTGTGCTTACAGGAAGTTGACCACATGCATAGAGACTGATCAACTTTTAGAGACTGACCAATCTTCCCAGGAGCTGGTGAGTTCCAATCTCTTTCCCGGGGCCCAGGGCACTGGATCTGGGCCTTCCTCACACCCTTGGCTGACAGGGAAGCCAACGCACAGGGCAAAGGAGCTTCCAGCACAAAAGAGAAAGGACAATACTGCTGATGAGCACGCCATCATCAGAAGGAAAGCTTCCTGGAGGGCAGACTTTGCCAGGAGCGGAAATATTAGACCACACGTTTACAATGAAGCTAACACACATTTGAAAAATAGGGACTATATTAGCCATTGGAAACAAAAAAGAAAGCAATCAGAAAACAATGAGAAAACAAGAGATTGTGTGAAAAATACAATCTTTGAGAAAGAGAGTGTCATGATGAGCTAGAATAACAGGGTGGACCCAGAGGAGGAGTAAAACAGCTAGCAGAAGACAGTGTTGCATGAATACCAATCCCAGAAAGAGGAAATGACAAAGAGTTAGAAAATACAGAAAAAAGATGAAAGATGAGAGACCGTGGACTCTGAGCAACAAACTGAGGGTTATGGAGGGGAGGGGTTAGGGGGATGGGTGAGCCTGGTGGTGGGTATGAAGGAGGGCACGGATTGCATGGAGAACAGGGTGTGGTACATAAACAAGGAATCTTGAATCACTGAAAAAATAAAATTTAAAAAAAATGAATGATATGGAGAAAATTAAAAATGCACAGAAATCCAAACAGAAGGAATCCCGGGGCAATGGGGCAGGGGGGTGGGGAAAGCTAGTTAAAATGAGACTGAAAAATATTTGAAGAAATGTTAAAAAAAAAAAAAATTCCCCAGAGGTAAAAAATAAAAAGAACGCCATGGTTCATATCAACAGTTTCCCTGGTGTGCCCAAGAAGAAAATAAATTAAAGAATAAATTAAAGACACATGAATGAACTTTCAAAATATCAGACAAAAGGACAAATTGCAAAACCTCCTGAAAGGACACGTCATCTACTAAGGACCAAGAATTGGATCCACATCCAATTTTTCAGCAGCAACAATAGATTTGAGGAAAAAAAAATGGAGTGTTGTCTTCAAAATATTGAGTTGCCTAGGTCGTTACATCAGATGAGAATATCTTGAGGCTTATAAGGTCTTGGGGAGGTTGCCGCCCAGAGGTCTCAGTCAATGAGAGCTTTAGATGAAGCACTTCAATAAGGGAAGAGACAGCCAAGAAATCCTGCCAATGCTATCTGATGACATAAGAAATAAATGCAATCGAGTATCTCAGTGAAGTTTGCTGCTGTCTTTATTAAATCATTAACAACAAAATAAGAAGGTAAAATATGCCCAGAATAAGACAGAATTAATAATATAGATCCTCAGTGTCTAATATAAAATCCACTCACCGCGTGTGGCTATTTAAATTTGCATTAATTAAAATTAAATGAAATTTTAAAATCTGTTCCGCCATCACACTACCCACAATTTCTGTGTTTAGCAGCCCTATTTGGCTCTACTCTATCAGGCAGCATAGATATAGAACATTGCCACCATCGCAGAAAGTTCTGGAAGCCAGCCCTGAAATATGGAGTATCGGTATGACACAGTGTTTGTAGGGAACATGAGACCAGTGAATATGAGAGAGTACAAGAGTTCCGCTCTCGTTCCCGAAGAAATATAAATATCATTTTCTTCAAATGTGGAAAGATTAAAACTGCAAATAGGCTTTGCATAAGTTTCCCCCCGACCCAAAAAAATAATTAAATCACAATAATTAAAGTCTTGGCGTCCTTGTGTTGTTTTATTCCTCGCTGATTTAGGCATTTTTCTAGAACAATTGCATTGAGTTCCAAAAATAGCCCTTCTCGGGATAAAATATTAGTTAATAAATTCTTGCATATCAAAAGGCCCTGCATCTTCTAAATATTTTATAAACATTTGCCGGTTCACTTGTTTTTCTAAAGAATTTTTTCTTTATTATTTTTTCTTTGTTTAAAAAAATCCTGAGCTGTGAATGTATCATATCCTGGGACTGCAAGATAAAGGAATGTTTTTCTCCAACCACATTGTTCTCTACAACTCGATTTGCTCCACTGTATAACTCAATTCCTTGGCCTGGGGACAGCTGTCGTGTGGCTGTCACGCTTCGGGCCAAGCTGTGAGGGTCCGGGCTCTTCTGCTTGACCATCACTCCCATCAGCCTCGGTTTCTGCCTGAGACCACCCTCAGCTGAGGGCAAGCATCGTTGTTTGCATCTGCGGGTGGATCCAGGGAAAGGCGGACTCCTGAGGACCTGAGACGACAATTTGTACTTTATCCTCACCTGGGTCATGGAACTCATTTATTCAGAAAATAAATTTTGAGTATCAACACCGCTTCCTGTCCTCCAAGACGTGCGGCAGAAGCCGTGATGCTTCCACAAACAGCCTCAGAGGCTGGTGTGAGCATGGTATCATGGTGGTGCCCTGAGTTTCCAAATCCCATCCCATTTCCCACCATGACCGCAAGCTCCCTGCCCGCCCTTCCTTCCTCCGGTTTCCCTCCTTAGGTGTCACAGTTCTTGTGAATCTTTCAGCAAACTCTAAACAGGGGAGCCTGTAAGTGAGTACACATATCCTTTTTAGACATTCAGACCTTGGCACTCACTGTTTAGGATAAGATCCAAGTGTGCCTGGAAGCCCAACCATCACAGCGCCTCTGATATTTTCCCCTACAGACCACAAGGTACCTCCACTAAAAATGCAGAGTGACCTCCCTAAAACCCCAATGGAAGAGCAGCCACCGTGGTGCCCTTCACAGCAGGTAAGACCCACTATCTATCACCAAAGTGCATCAACTAAGAAAAATAACACTTGTTTAAAGGGTAACATATTCTAAAGCCTTCTTGTGTATTACTTCACTTAACTTGTAAGAAAAGTCACAGGCAAGCACAGTTGAATACTCCATGTATTCAAAGTGCTTTGTACATATTAATTATATTAAACGTAATGACTTGTTTATTTACTCACAAAACTCAATGAAGTTTGGTGCCAAGTTCTGGCCCATTTCACAGATGGGAAAAGTTAACTTGCTGTAGATACATTAGTGAGAATAGATGGATGTGTACCCAAGAAATCTGAGCGCAGGGCTCATTCTCAGAAGAACTAGAATGTGTCACTCGGCTGAAGCTACACCACCCGATAGGTAGATAAAATTTTGACTTATAAGTACAGTAACAACAAGTGTGATGGATAAGTACTGCCATGTATTTCTAGGGGTGGAAAGGTAGGATCAATCACTTCCAAACTGAGGGAATCAGGAGACTTGAGGATACATGGTGAGTGGTACCAAGCCACACGGGAAAGATAGAGGTAGAGAAATAATCCCCTCTGAAGTGGACAGCATGGACAAAGGGAAGGCACAGCGATCACAGGGCGTGGGAACACCCTCAACAGCCCGCTCCTGCCTTCACACCGCACAGAAGCCCACCACTATCAATCCTCGCCTCTTTCCCTCTCCCTCAGGGCAACCGATGTACTCCTCATTTCCAAAATGGAAGCCACTTGCCCTAGACCTTGCCGGAGCCACCACACACCATCAAATATTGCCCCATTCCAACTGGCTCCTTCTCTTCCATGCTAAAGGACTCTTCCCTGAAGTTTCTATCCTCTTCACCCTCTTACAGAAAAAAATGAGTCTACACATGCTCCCGGGTTGCATAAATAATCAGATACGGCTTTCACTGGCCTACATCTGTAACTCAGATGGTGAGAACAGTTCTTGAAGAATCACTGAGGGCGCCTGGGTGGCTCAGTGGGTTAAAGCCTCTGCCTTCAGCTCAGGTCATGATCTCAGGGTCCTGGGATTGAGGCCTGCATCGGGCTCCCTGCTCTGCGGGGAGCCTGCTTCCTCCTCTCTCTCTGCCTGCCTCTCAGCCTACTTGTGATCTCTCTCTGTCAAATAAATAAATAAAATCTTTAAAAAAAAAAGAATCACTGAAAAAGTATCCAATTAATCTGACACTCAAGAATGGTATATGTGGTGGGTTCAATGACCAGCCAGCCTGAAGAAGAAGAAAGGAAAGAACTCTGAATCAATGCGAGGAGTTTGGGCAGACTCAGATCTTACTCTATCTGTATAGTCCCTAGGCTGATACTTACTCCTTCAACCTCAAGAAATTATACACACCCAAAGCCCCAAAGCCCAGTAAAATCCCTCCTCCACCTACATGCCTTAAAGGGGAAATTTTTAAAAGGGAGAAACTCTGGGAATAGCAGTCATCAAAGGGCACTTACCTCACAGGCTACGTTAGCCATGCCATAACTTACAGGGAAGCAGAGAGTCTTTAAGAAATCCAGCCCCACTGGGAGCATATTGGTCCAAGAGGTGGAGAATTACACCACAATTCTGATGACGTTTGTTTTTCAGATTCCATTCTTTTAAAGACTACCCAGCCTCAGAAGGAAAATCCCAGCCTGTGACCATTGGAAACGCCTCCATGCAAGGTTTTTACAAGTATGGAGTCCAAGGACTACCACACACAATGGAGAGTCCTGTTGTGTAATCAGTTCATCCCATGATGGGAAAGAAACTCAAAACTTGTGCGCCAAACTTACAATTATAATTAGGATATGTAGGTCACAGATAACGCTCCAGCTCGCAAAATCCTAAAAGAAAGAAAGAAAGGGTAAGTTACTAAAATCATTTTTAAAGCACTGGAGAGCTTCGGGATCAACACAGTCTATATGAAGTCCCAGACAGAGAAAAATCGAGGACCCATACCCACTCCTCATGGAAACACCTTCCAGCTCTAAATACAAGCCCATTAATCTGACTTGGGCCATGTAGTGGCTGCTTCTGGGAAAGAGAATCCAGGAAAGCCATCAAGGGAAGTGGGGCTATCGTGATAAATCATACTTCAGGTGAGGGGTCTTTCATCCACTCAACACTGTCCAACTTCTCTGACTTGGTGGTCAGGGGCATGAGGGCTTAGGGTGAGGCCAACAGTTCCAGAAAGTGAGAGTCAAATTACATCAATCTCTAGGCAATTAGGAGACAAAGAACCTCTGTGGGAAGGAACTTGAAAAGAGAGCAGGCTCAAGAGGCAAGCCTGTGCTGAATGGACACCAGGACTGAGATCCACTCTACTAGGCACTAGACAAATTCAGGTCTATCTAGAGGCTGAAGATCAGGCTCGGACATTGGCAAAGGCTGCTATTGGGAAGCAGGAAAATCAGTAAAGATTTTGGTGTTCTGGAGGGCCCAAACTAGAGACTGGAGAGCCCCAAACCACCATTCACTCCATCAGGGCATTTGTCAAATTCTGATTCATCAGACTCAACCTACCTCTGCTCCCAGGGCTTGGACTGAGAATATAGAAAGTCTTTTCTTGCCCAGTTCTGAGGGTTTGTGGGTGATGCAGTCCCACTCTCCAGACCCCTGATGGCCTCACTCAGTCCTTGATTAAGTTTGGTTAACCATCTTCCTCTCTTGACCACCCTTCTCTCAGAGGAGACAAGGGTATTTCTTTCCTGGAACACAATATAGGTTTCTCCACAGACTTTTATATAGAATATTCAGCTCACACACACACACGCGCACACACACACACACACACACACACACACACACATTACTAGCCATGTGCAAAGAGAAGACAAAAATGCTAAATAATTCGAAAAAACCACAAAGGATTAAATTTGCAGATGACCCAGATACTAGAGGTAGCAGACAATTACTTTAAAATAACCCTGACCAATATGCATGAGAAAACAGAGGACAGAAGAGACAATATGGATAAAACGGTGGCAAATTGCAGTTGAGAATTGGAATTTAGTTTTCGAAAATAATCAGTATTGCGGAATTTTAAAATTCAAAATCCAAAATTAAGACTTCAACGAATAGTTTTAACAGCAGCTGGGACACAGAAAGTACCCAGAATGAATGAACTGGAAGGCAGCACGTTAGAAAGATACTCAAACTGAAAGATGGAGCTTAAAAAGGAAGAAAAAATAGTTTTTAAAGCTAAGAGACATGTGGGATATACTCAAAAGGTCTAAATTAATATAATTGCATTACCAGAAAGACAGGGGGAGAGAATGAGGTGGAAACAGTATTTGGACAGATAATGACTGAGAACCATGCAGACTGACGAAAGACATCAACCCACACATTCAAGAAATCCAGCAAACTTCAAGATAAGCAAATATACAGAATATCATGCATAAGCACTGCATCAATATCAGACTGCTAAGTCAAGCGAAAGAAGAAAATCTTAAGAGCACCAAAGAAATAACCCTTTATCCTCAAATAAGAAAAAATAAGACTAACATCTGACTTCTCAAGAGAAATAGTAGAAACGGAAAACAATGGAAATATAGGACTTTAAATGCACGTATCAAAAGAAGAATAAAGGCTGGAAAATCAATTACTTAAGCTTCCATTGCAAGAAGCTAGGGGGGAGAAAAGATCAAGTCGCACTTATGACAGAGAGAAGAAAAAAGATAAGAACCATGTGACTTTTCATCTCAGGGTTGAGGGTTCAAGCCCCATGCTGGGTGCAGAGATTACTAAAAAATAATAATAATAATAATAATAATAAATTTTAAAAAGATCTGAATTTCATTAAAAATTTAATTAAAAATGCTTCAAATCCAATAAAAAGAGAACAAAGCAAAAAGGTAGTTCTTTGAAATAAGTCTCAGCAACATAGAACAAGAATAAAACACAAATTGCCAAGTAAGAAAAAATAAGCTATAACTACAGATCTTACAGACTTTAAGGTAAAAGGATATTATGAACAAGTTTACTCCCTAAGATTTACCAGTCTGGGTGACATCCACAAATTTCCCAAAATACACAACATAGAAATTCTAACAGGAGAATACATAGAAAATACCGTCTGATGTCTGTTTAACAAAGAAAAGAAAACCACAAGGAAAACCCCAGACCCAGGTAGATAAGTAAATTTTTTCATTTCATAGGAAGAATGTTGCATTCACCACTGAAAGAAAATAATAAAGAGAGGGAATACTTCCCAACATTTGTGAGTAAATATCATGAATATATATTCAAAATTCCTAAATAAATATGATCAATTTAAATTCAGTGATAGATACAAAAGATATGATACCATGAAAAAGTGGGGTGTATTTCAGGAATGGAATGGCAATTTTGTATTCAAAAAGCAACCCATCCAATTCACAATGTTATCATCAATTAAACTGGGGAGAAAAAATATATATTTTTAATTCAACGGATGCAGACAATGAGAGCATTTGACACAATTAAAACTGATTTATGCTTTTTAATAACTCAAACCAGGGATAGGGACAAGACACGTGAGATTCTTCTGGGGGGCTAACAAAATACTATTTCTTAATGTGGGTGATCTTTGCAAGGATTTTTAACTTCAAATAACTCACAAATCTAAAAATGTATTTTTAAGAAGTAGGAAGTTAGCAAGGTAACCTGAATATCATGAATCCCATTAACAAGTTTTTCCAAACTGTGTTTCTTCCTGTGTTCGGAATCGGAAATTCACCCATGTGTCCTACGTTACCTTTACAGCTAAGCAAAACAACACTTACAGAATCTTATTTTGCAAAAATGACTGTCTAAAAGATGAATGGATTTAGTAGGCAAAAAAAAAAAGAAGTATTACCTCCTTCAATTGTGTGTCTAAATTGCAGAACAAGTAAGATTTTATTTTATTTTTTAATTTTATTTATCTTTTTTACAAGTAAGATTTTAATCT
Organism: Ailurus styani; assembly: GCA_002007465.1. Classification (NCBI taxonomy): domain Eukaryota; kingdom Metazoa; phylum Chordata; class Mammalia; order Carnivora; family Ailuridae; genus Ailurus; species Ailurus styani. Next base: position 1,501,673 of record LNAC01000118.1, read on the forward strand.
GAAATTGGTATTTTTCTGATGGAAAATCTCTTCATCTCCATGAAGATGATGGAATACAAGATTCATTTTAGGTGTTGGCAAAACTGCCTGCTTGAAACTTTTATTTATCAAAGGTTTTCTCAAATTGACCTCAACCCATCATGAAAGTAGGACAGAGGTAGTGACACCCTTGCCACCGGAAGACTCTCATTTCCAATAAGCACATGGTGGTAGCCAACGGCAAGGCATCTATAATAATATTCCCCATGGCGGTAGAGAACACTTTACAGGACACTTCCATGTAGGAAGAATATAAAAAAATGAATACCAAACTCTGCCAAAGCGATGCAGGTATCCAGGCAAAAAAATGGCTTCTTATGCAGAGAACAGTTTTTTTGTTTGTTTTTGGTTTTTTGTTTTGTTTTGTTTTTTCAAAGAATAGTTTTTTTAAATTCAGCTCCTATTCATTTAAATGAAATATGACCATCATAAATGGACAGTATAGTCTTATGTTATCCTTGATGTTGTCCCTTGAACCTGCGATTTTTGATAGATCTGTGTTTACTATGTGTGTGAGTGTGCATAATCTGTGTCTGGGTGTGTGTGTTTATCGGTGTGTTGCACGTGGATGGGGCAGCGTGTGTCTGTGTGGTGTGTGTGGAACTGTACTGTGTGTGTGTGGTGTGTGGTGTGTGTGTTGGATTTTATGTGTGGTATGTCTGAATTGTGCAACATGTAGGGAATGTCCGTGTGTGTGTGTGTGTGTGTGTGTGTGTGTGTGTGATGTGGGGGTGAGGTGTAATGTGCAGTGTGTGTTGTCCTGTAGGATTGTGTGTGTGGAGTGTATCTAATGTGTGGTGTCCATGGTGTGGGGGTGTAGATAGGACTGTGGTAGTTTCATTGCAACATGAGTCTCTTCTACAAGCCGCCGGGACTTTCAGACCTCTGCCAACACAAGTGCACCACGCTCATGAAATCGCCAGTCCAAGGGGAGGAGGCCTGATTGTTTGGAACAACCGGAGATCAAACCCCACCTGTCTATTCTGATGTAGAATTTACAAAAGATCCGCTATTGTGGAAAAACAAGTCATAGCTCAATCTGGGTGAACCAGGCGAATGTTCTTGTGAATCTCTTATGAAATAAAAAAAAAAAAAAACTCAAAACACTTGACAAGTAGTATTTTTGTCTGGCAAACAGCATGTGTGTGTTGCCCTTTATTGACACAAGGAAGGGACAGGGACAAAGCAGCAGACCACCATAGAGCGGGCGAGAACCGAAGCAGTGTTCGGCCCTGCCTGGGGTCCCTCTACACGTGGTTGCTGATTTCCCTGGAGAATGAAGTTCACTCTTTTCCGATGATAAATGTGTTGATATGAACAAAGAAAATCTGGAAACGTAGAAAGAAGAAAAAATATCCATTCCATAACCCCAAAATAGCCAATTAATTTTTGACTTTATTTTCTTGGGCACCTGTGTGTGTGTATATTAACATATTTGTCATTGCACTTTATATAACACTTTTGATTCTGATATTTTCATATACACTTTGAAAGTGAGCATTTCTGAGATGTCTAAAACTAAGTAAAAAATGATTACAAAGGTTTAATGTTATATCAGAATATAGGTGAATAGGTTTACTTTTTTTCAGAGAAGCATTTGGATTCTTTTTCTTTTTCGTCTTAAAAATAATACTAGTGATCTGCTTCATGTAGGTTTTTACTATGTTTCAGTTTATTGCCTGAGGTTAGATTCTTAAACATGGGCTTAACAAGTAGGTCAGAGGTCGCGATCACTCGAAGACTTGATCACATTGTCGGATTACTGACACCACACTGCCACTAATGGACGACGAGATGGGAGGGCCCTCAGGGCAAGGCTGAGGATGGAATGATGGATTTCTTGCTTAAATAACAAGAACTCGCTTTTGCAGAGCCCCTCATATGTAATCACATGTACAATCCCATTGAGGAGAGATGGTACCAACCGCCAGGATCAACGCAGCCAACCTGTGGATTACAGCATAAATAAAATGGAAGCATTGCTGATCATGGGATCCTACGACAGGCTTGTTGAGTACTGTAGCAGCAGAGAACACCCCGCACAGCAGCGTGGCCAGCCGTGGCTGGCGGTGGAGACGGTGAGAAGTCGGGGTGCAGTCATAAAGTCAGTGACTCTCTTCCATCTCACAAGCTTTCTACGTACTGCTTGCGTTAAATAGGCGACAAGCTTAGATTACAGAGTTGTGGCCTTTCCACTTTTCCCAAAGCAGCCAGAAACCCAGAGAAACTTTGGAAAATAGAGTCATTAGCTCTAACTATATAGTTTTCAAAAATCATCTGTGAGCACTCATCTTATTGCTCCAAAACATAAGGTTCAGCTTGAGCAGGAAAGGCAGTTCAGAGTCCATGGGGTTGTACCTTGGAATCCGCGGGGCTGCCCTGGTGTACGTCAGGATGCACACCCATAATCCAGGTGTGGTATCTCCTGCTTCCGTCCGTCTTGCATGGCACCTCTGGCTCCTCCCACCCCCCAACCCCCCCGGGGACAAGAGGGCTGGGGCAAGCCCCCACAATGCCACATTTACCACTTGCCCGGCACAGCTCCCGTTGTCTGTTTTCTAGGTAAAAGTACAGAGGCCAAGTTTATCTTTAAAATCAAACAGCTCCGTTAGATCTGAATCCAATGACCATGTCATTCTGCACATCGCCTCAAAACCAAACAGATTTCTTGTGGGCATATCTCCTGTATTCCCTTCCTCCCTAAGGTCCTCACCAGCATTTCAGAGGTCAGATGCCACAGATCCAAGTTAACACTGTGTGTTAAAAATCAGCAATGAACCCAGAAATGTTCCTGGTAGCTTTAAAAAAATAGCCCCAAACTGGAACGAACCCAAGTGTACGTCAAGAGAAAAGACGAATCTGTTCTGGTATATTCAGACAATGACATAGAACACAGAGCCTTTGTCAGCTCAGGCTACTAACAGAATAGCAAGGACTGGGTGACTTAAACAACAAGCCTATGTTTCTCACTGTTCTGGAGGCTGGACGTCCAAGATCAAGGTGCTAGCAGAGTTGGTATGCGGCGGTGCCCTGCTTCCTGGTTTGCACCTGGCTGACTTTTCGCTGTGTGCTCATGTGGCAGAGAACAGAGGGAGAGCTCTGGTCCCTTCGTCCCCTGATAAGGGCACTAATCCCATTTATAGGGCTCCATCCTTATAACCCAATAGCCTCCCAAAGGCCCCCCGATACCATCACATTGTGGATTTAGGCTTAAACATACCAATTGCATTGGGGGGACAGATTCAGTCCATAACACACCCAGGAATGAACAAGAACCACTGAGCCACAGCAGTGTGGACGAGTTTCAAAGACATAGTGGAGTGAAAGAAAAAACAACAATGAAAAAGATACGATGTGATGGCACTGACCCCAGGTCCAGGACAAGGCAGAGCCAATCTACGACGATGGGGGTCAAGATAGACATTGCTCTTGGGGTACAGAAGCTAGTGATTGAAAGGAGGATGAGGAGGAATTCCGGGGGTCTGGCCAACTCCATGACTTGCTCGGGCTGGGGCTTCGTTACATGGATGCACTCAGCATGTGAAAATTCATGGATCTCCACACGCAGGGGCCAGGGAAATAGACAACGAATCCACGAACTCATCGGGAACTTTGAAACTCCATGCAGGCAAGTCCCCTAGGTACAGGGATAATGCAGTAACTTACAATGCTGTGTGGGAAGATTTTGTGACCTCGAGCACCATTAGGGATCCCGCAGGATCATAAAACACTAGGACCAGCCAATCTAAGAGATGATGTAAGTCAAACTCTCCATTTATGGCTTCGGAAGCCAACCGAAGGCTCTGAAGGTTCTGTGAATCAACACCTGTTACCTAGGAAGGCAGATACCTGTTATCTAGGAAAGCAACACCTTCAGTCAGTGGAGCCCGACCCTGGCTACGCCCCAAGAATGCTGAGAACTTTATTTTTTTTTCAAAGATTTTATTTATTTATTTGACACAGAGAGAGAGATCACAAGTAGGCAGAGAGGCAGGCAGAGAGACAGGAGGAAGCAGGCTCCCCGCCGAGCAGAGAGCCCAATGTGGGGCTCGATCCCAGGACCCTGAGATCATGACCTGAGCTGAAGGCAGAGGATTAACCCACTGAGCCACCCAGGTGCCCCTGCTGAGAACTTTAAAACACGGAGAAGATCCGGGCTCGACCCCAACCCAATTAAATCCGGATCCCTGGGATGGAGGCCCCAGACCAGATTCACAGGATCTCAGGTGAGCGCGAGGAGCAGCCAGGGCTGGCGAAGGACCACGCCCCCATCTCACAGGGCCCGCACCTCCTGTTCACTTTGGGTTAATCTGCCCAGCCCCCTGCAGAGCCCGGAAGCAGCGGGTTCTGGACCGGTAAGTTCTGCTGGGCTTGCAGGGGATGGGGAAGAGAGAGAGCCCAATGTGTGGGGCCGGCCGCAGAGAGAGGCTCTAGAGGGAAGGCATCCTCACCCCCACCTGGCCCGCACCCCGCCATCACCAGCTGCCTGGGTGCAGGAGTAGAGAGCTCTTCCGAGAGCCGGGTGTGAGGTGTCCGTCACTCCCTTCCGACTCACATCCAGTGTGGTGCTGGTTGTGTAACCCGAGGAGCTGCTTTCTTAAAGTTCAAAGTCTAAATGGATCTGACACAGCAGGAAATTCAGTTTAAATATAGCGAAGCTCTGCATCTCTCTCTCTTTCTCAGCAGAGGCACGGCTCCAACACAGCTGCGCTCTGCAAATACACACGAGGTTCACACCCAAATATATGACTTCAGCCCAACACGCGCGGGGCGACGTCTGGGCCATTTCCACACCGCTCGAGAAGGGAAGGGCTGGTGGTGTCCTCGGACCCCATCTCCGGGGTTTCTCTACCTGTACGAAGATGCGGCCAACAAGAGCATTGGCGCATCCGTGGGGTGCGGGGGCCCCTTCCCCCCGCCGGCACGTTCTCATGCAGAATCAGGGAGGCAGCTGTCAGATTTGTGACTGAGACTCTCGCAAGCCATTTGCTAATACTTTGTACCAAAGTCTCAAACCCACTAAGAAATTACCCAGAGATTGGTGGCAGCCTCTGGGTTTGGATTCAAATCTTTTGGGTTATGGAGACTGTGTTTTCTTGAATGTTCCACTGGTTTCTACATAGTCTTTCATTAGAACTTTAAGAGATGAAAGATGAGTTAAACGTTGTTTTATTTAACTCCTTCCTTCTTCAACGGGCTTCCAATGAGCACCCATCACGTATGAAATACTAAGGCGTTGGGGTCATTGGACATAATAGCACCTGCTTTTACCCCCTCCGTTTGGAAAGAGAGTGCTCAGCTGGGACGGAGGTCCAGGTGTCAGGCTGATGTCAAGGCCAGGGGTTGAGGCATGCATGCCCAAGGCCCCCCAACCCCTGTCTTCTCTGCGGAGCAGTCAGAGCAAGGAGGTGACAGAGACAGCAGGGGTGCTCGCTGATGGACCGTCCTCTGGGAGACATGGCAGAGGGGCGGCACTCCCAGCGGGCACTCCCAGCGGGCACAGTGTGGTCAGTGCCCAGGGGAGGAGGGGAGGCCTTGCCCCCGGCCCCCGCAGCGCCCACGGCCGGGGCCTTGCCTGAGAACGGCCACATCCTCCTCCCGGTCCCACTTGCAGGCATCGGTCTCTCTGCGTGCCACTTCCTGCGGTCAGCCCGCTATTTCTGTCTCCAGCGATGCTTCTAGACTCCAGCCCGCACCCCCGAGTCTTCACTTCTTCCTTGTCCAGCGTCAACACCAGGGCCCAGCATTTCCACTCCACGCAGTTCTCTCGCTCTGTCCAAGTCACGGAACCGCAGCAGGGCCCAACACCCCAGCCAGGTTGGGAGCGTGCGGCACGTGAGGACGACCCCTCAGTCAGTCCTGGGACAGGCAGGGAATCGGGCCGTGGGCACAGGTGGGGGAGGGGCGGCGCACGCACCGGACCCGGGGCGGGGTTTCCTGGCCGAGCCCCAGGCGCTCCTGGCCGGCCCCCAGCGATTCCCGCGCCCTCCTCGGCCGCTGAGCCCCCGTCTGGTGCAGCTGTCAGGCCGAGGCCCCCGGAGGGCAGGGAAGGTGGGACCATCCCGGACAGGCCGGAGGCAGGTGACCAGGGGTGGCCAAGGAGACGCGAGGGAAAGGTCGCTGAAGTATCTCCTTCCTGGTTAAAGAGCCTGCGGGGGGGGGGGGGG
>LNAC01000118.1:1517326-1549224 GCA_002007465.1 Ailurus styani
CCCCCCCGGCAGCCACCCCCCAGCCCCGCCTGGCTCCACACACCTGGGCTCAGGTGCACAGGCCGGAAATGGCTTCACTCCCAGTTGCGGGGTCGAAGGTACCAGGCTGAGATGAGGTCCTAACAGAGGGCCCTGGAAGCCGGGTCCCTGGGGGCCACCAGCGCGTCGCCCCACCTGGGGCTGCTCCCGCCCGCTAGGGCTAGGCCTGGGGGTGCGCACCGGACCCAGTAAAGGAGAACAGCATCGCTGAGGCCGCCCCCGTCCATCCTCGTGGTCTTCTCACTCCTGCCCGCAGGGCTGGCGGGGCTGGCGGGGAGAGACTCCTGGACAAGGGGCAGAGGGAGGGCACCCCCCGGCCCAGTAGGGGGTCTGTTCTCTCACGCAGGAGGACCCCCCGAGACGGTGTGGGGCCGCCTGCCCACCTAGGTCCCCTTCCTCGAGGCTGCTCCCTCCCCTGCTGTGTGTTCTCCGGGGAAGGCAGAGCCCTCTCTGGGCTGCCAGCCCCACCCCGCGCTCCGGAGCAGAAGGGAAGATGGTGGTGCGGTGACCCCCTGTGAAGGCAAGGGAGGGTGGGGCTGCTCACTGCTCACACAGAGACACACAGATGGGAAGCTGGCGGGCACATACGATACTTTCGGGGAGAAAAATCGCCTAATGCACAGCTGTCCTTAACTATAGTTTCATTCCGGGAATACTACAAGGATACATTCACGTCACTTATAAAAATAAAAGATCCACCCATGCCCTCTCCATGTTCCAATGTGCCATTTTATGACTTTTTTCCTTACCAGTAAACAGGTCCTGGGTATTTTTCCTCGTCCCTAAGGGCCCCAGAGTGTTCCCAGGGTCCGGGTGCCTCGGTCTATCTCACCATCACTCCCTGGAGACGTCTCTAGGTTGTTCCCAAGGTTTCCCTGTTTTAAAGGCAGAGGGATCTGACCCTGGAACCACCCCGGCCCCTGGGTGGCGCCCTTGCTCCCAGGCCTCAGGAGGGGCAAGTCCTCAGCCAGGTGGAGGGGCCTCTGACCCCCACCCCGCACTCCAGGTGCCCCCAGGGCCTCCACCAGCCTGGTGGGGGCTCGTGCAGAGGAAAGCTGCCCTCTCCCCAGAGTCAGGCCAGTTCAACATGGCAGTGCAGCCCCCACGGCTTCCGGAGCCGTTTGCCCAGCGTTCTCCGGGATCTTGTTCCGTCCAGTTGATGTTTCCTGTGCATATGCTCCGCTCAACATCTGCCAACATGTGAGTTTGTGAAAAGCTCTGCCTCTCGAGTAAACAAACAAAGGGGCACTTCTGGAAGGGTTTGCAAGGCAGGCTGCACTTGCAGACACTGTGCCGGGGTCCCGAGCACCCTGAGATCGAAGCCGCCTGTCAATTTGACGTGTCACCCTCATCTTTTCAGAAGTGCTACTTTTTGGCTGACAACCAGTGTGCTCTTAAGTGCAGTCCCACACGGCTGTGAGTGGCTGGTTTCCGTCCACAGCTCCTTCTTGCACAGAAACCGAACTGCCACGCCTTCTGGGTGCTCGAGCCCTCTGTGGGCAGTGTGGGCAAGGACGAGAAGGCAGCCGTCACCAGCCAGGACCCAAGTCTGCCGGTGCCCTGACCTTGGACGTGCAGCCTCCAGAGCTATGAGAAATACACGTCTGCCACGGAAGCCACCCAGCCCGTGGCATCCGTTCCAGGGCCAAGCTGACCAGGGCGGGGGCAGTGAGCAGTGGGTTGGGGTACAAGGTTGAACAGTGTCCTCCAAAAAGTCATGTCCAGGAACCTCAGAATGTGACACAGATTGGAAATAGGCTCTTTGCAGAGAGTGATCAGGTGAATTAAAATGAGGTTATCCTGGGAGATTACGGTGGGCCCTGACCCAACACGGGTGTCCTGACGGAGGGAGGGAAATTGGGACACAGACACAGAGGGAAGGTGGCCATGCGGACATGAAGATGGTGATTGCAGTGAGATGCCCCCGGGGCAGGGACCACCAGGGACCGCCAGGCCACCATGACAGGCTGGAAGAGGCAAGGAAGGATGCCCCCCAGAAAGAGCACAGCCCTGCGACCCTTGGATATCAGATTCCTGGCCTCCAGAAGTGTGAGGGTTATGTTGGCGCCCCCCGTCTGCAGCGCTCTGTGCAGCCCGAGGCCGCCGATCCTGCCCCCCGTGAGTGACTGTGCAGGGCAGCCAGACAAGCCTGGCCTTTCCCTCGCTGGGTCTTCCACGTGGACGGAGAACCTGCCTGGGCTCACAGCAGCCCTCATGGCCTGTGCATGTGCTGTGCGAACGGGAACAGAAGTGGCAATCCGGGAGGCCTCCGGGATGGAGGCGGAACATGGGCCTGGAGCCGCTGAGCTGGAATCCCACCGTGCTCACTGCAGCTGGGGGTCTCGGGGACCAGGGGGCTCATGCGCAGTTGCTAGTCCCCCCAGAACCGCTGATACCAGCAGCGCCCCTGCTGGGCTTGCAGCCGGCATTTAAACACATCAGCAGGAGCTGAGGGCTCAGGGGTGCTGGGCGCACAGTCGGCTAGGCTGTTCTCTGCGGGGCCAAGGGCAGGGCTGGGCCAAGGGCAGGGCTGGGCCTCCGACTGAACAGCCTCTTCTCTGGAGCCTGAGACCCCAGACATGGAGCATGTCCTCCTGCCGCCCAGGTGCAAGTCCTCCTCAGCGGGGCCTGCTGCATGTCCTAAAATCAATACCAGTCAGGAGCCCTAATTTCCCCATTGGTGTCAAGGAGGGAAAGGTTAAGTCAGGATGAAAAGGTTACGTTGGAAAGATTAGAAGTGTTCCTGTCATTTTCTAGGTCAGATGGGTTCCACTCGGTCCCTTGTCAAACAGAAATTTAACTGAAATTGTTTCAGGGAGAAAATGTAACTATAGGAAGGGCCCATCGCAAGCTGCTGGGTGACTATGTGACAGGCTCCCCATGGAGTTTAATGGTGTATTTTCCTGCCATACTCATGCGCACCCATATAGGTGTGTGCGCACATACACACCGCTGAGCACTAACACCCATTCCACCAAATTCCATCATTCGCGCCCTTCCCAGACCCCGTCACTGCAGCAAGACGTTGTCCCAGGCAGGTGGGCATTTCTTCGTGGAGTTACTGATTCTCCCCGCGAGAGTGAGGCTGGGAGCAGGTGGGCTGCATGGAGAAGGCGGCATCGGGTGGGTCTTGGAGATTCGGTAGAGCTTCCAGATGGACGAGGAGAAGAGCGCCCATGTGTCAGAGGAAGACCATGGACCTCCGGGTGGAGGGGACAGGCACTCTCCCGCAGCCCTGCCCGGACCTGTGTCCGTACAGGCCAGGCCCCTCACCAGCTCTCGTGGCCGCAGCAGAACCGCCATGCTTGACTTCCTCATCTCTTTGGGGGGGTCCCTCCTGTCACCATCCTCCGGAGGCGCTGAGGAGCCCACCTGTTCCTGGAGGCCTTCACGCTGAAGCTGTAGCAGTGGGTGGAGGCGCAGCCAGGGACCGGGCAGGCTCACCTCCAGGGTGCAGAGCTGCCCCCCCGAGGCCACGCCCGGCTCCCCACTGCCCCTGCCCCCCCAGTCCATGGGGCGCGGTGAGAATGGGGAGGAAGTACTCCTTCCTCCAGGCGGGTGCAGCTCAGCCCGAGGTGCTCCTAAGCAGGCCCCAGTTGCACGGGACAACCTGCACAGCCCAAAGTGGTCGGGGAGCCCATCAGTCTCCCAGGTATTGAAGGGTCTTGGAGCAGACATGTTGGGGGGTGCCCAGCAGGGGGTCAGTGTCACCGTAGCAGAACAGGGCAGTCCTGTACAGTGTGGAGGGCCAGACATCCAAACCTGAAGAGCTGCAGGCCAAAGCCGAGGGAGGGCCAGCTCCTCCTGGAGGTCCTCAGGGCAGAGCCTGGGCCTGGCCTCTGCCCGCTGTGGGGGCCACGCCCTCCAATCTCTGCTTCAAACATGGACTTCTGTCTGTGGTCAAACCTCCCTCTCAGGAGCTACTTGTGATTGTCCTGAGGGCTCACCCAGATAGTTCAAGATGGTCTCCCCATTTTAAGATCCTTCATTTACTCACCTCTGCAAACTCCCCTTTGCATGGTCACATCGCAGGTTTGGGGGACCGGGACATGGGCCTCTGCTAGAGCCTGAACTGTGCCCCTTCGAAAATCTTCTGTTGGAGCCCAGGACCTCAGACTGTGGCCTCAGACTGTCGTCGCTGTAGCTAGCTGATAGGAGGTCACACTGAAGCGGCGACCCTGACCTTACAGGTGTCCTTAGAAAAGAGGCAATGTGGACACAGACTCATGCACACAGGGAGAAGCCCACGTGAGACAGAGGGTGACAGTGTGAGGTCTCCAAGCCCAAAGCCCCAGCTGAACAAAGACACGCTGCTCAGGCAGGACGTTCCAAGGGCTTGGACGTGACCTCCAGGAAGGGTTGAGGACCACACCCTTCTTTGTAGTGTGCAGGGTTTGGACAAGCCAGGCCTGCTGGGTAGGCGCTTCCCTGCTCGCCGAGACGCCCAGTCACCATGGATCCTGCTGGGGATCCGGCCGGGCAGATTCTCTCTGCAGATCTCTGGACCCAGCCTCTGGGATCCGGTGACCCGGACAAGTTCCCATGCCTGGATCGCGCTGGATTTAACCTGCTGTGGACGCGAGTCCACACCTGGACTCCTGAGCTGATGGGGTCCCTCGAGATCCCTTCCAGACCCCTGGAGGACCAGCCAGCCCTTCCCCTCCAAGACCTCTACGCCCCAACCCGCAGGCCCCATCTTCAGGGACTTGAATGGCAAGAGCACGAGGAGTAAAAAGGGAATTTGCTCCACCAACTCTATAATTTCTCTAGTTTTTCATGACAAATCAGTTGTAAAGTTTTATAAAGAGAGCAGAATAAATTCAAGGGCAGCATAATGAATATTGATGACGGCCACACCACTGTCCCTCAGGGCTGGCTTGCCCGTTTTCGTGGATTCTGAATCCACAGAAAATCTTTTACTACATTAGGGTAAACTGGAAGGAATTTGGGGCATTGAAATGAAGCTTGGTTAAAAATGGTGAAAGCCTGGTTAAAAAATCTCATTTTGCATATGACAATTTTATAATGAAATACAACATATGGAGATGTTACAAGTTGAATTTATGTAAAATTTCCAAGTAAAATCTTATGCCATGTTTGCAATAAAAAATTTGAGGTGGGGCGCCAGGTGGGCTCAGTCGGTTAAGCGTAGGATTCTTGGCCTTGGCTCAGGTCATGATCTCAGGGCCGTGAGATGGAGCCCCACATCCGGCTCCCGCTCAGTGCAGAGCCTGCTTGAGATTCTCTCTCTGCCTCTCACCGCCCTCCCCGATCCCGCTCTTGCACACGCTCTAAAATAAATAAAACTTAAAAAAAAAAAAGGAAAAAGAAAGAAAGAAAAGAAAAAATAAGAAGCTTGAGCTAACTTCTGTGAACATCAATTTTTTGTATGGGTGTGTGATCCCAGATCAAGATGTTTTAATGACGACGTCTTCACATTCCTGTGACCGCTGTGGATTAGCGGATTAGCACACTTTGATGACAAAGCACGCGAGAACACTTTCGGCCTCCATCAGCCTTGACGGCAGCTGAGCTAAGGGTTCCAGAACCTGCCATGGCTCTCTCTTCCCCAGTGGCCGCCATGCGGTTTTCTCCCGTGACGACGCTGGTATCCATGAGCCCAGGGAGGACCGCAGAATGACAAAAGCTTTCAGCTCCTGCTTGGTTAGGACAGTCTCCCTGAGGCTGGCTTTTGGGGCCTCCACAAGGGCACATCTCCCTTCAGCCAGTGACAAAAGAGTGACATGGGAAGTGCAGGTGGGGGCTGGGAGCAGACGGGATAGGGATCTGAGCCAGCCAGGAGGCCCCAGCCCACCCGTCGGCAACCAGAGGCCCCTTGGGCTGGGCAAGAGGTCCGAAACTCGCCCTTTGTTCAGGACGGGTGAAGCTGAGGTGGACTCCAGGGTCACGCACACTCACCGCCCAAGCAGAGCACAGGGCACAGGGTCAGGGACCCCTGTGCGCCCCTGTGAGCTGAACACCCAAGTGTCCCCAGCACCCTTGATCACTCAGGGTGGCACTTCCGCGTGGGAAGCCTTCCTGGCTGAGGCAAGGGGTCAGGCCATGCTCACTGCCCCCAAATACTTTCTGGGTCCAGGGTATTAGATCTTGGTGTCCCCTCCTGAAATCTCATCCCCTATTCCCTAATTCTCAATATTCAGGAAAGCCCACTCTCCTGTGCAAACAGAACTTCCTCATGCCTGCCCTCCTGGGTCCCCCTCACATCTGCCATGCAGCCCCCGGGGGGCGTGGCCTGGGTGCCGCCTCCACCTTTGTCTGAACGGGGGAGGGGCGGACACCATCCGCAGGGGTGTGGGGAGACACCCACCGGAGCCCTGTCTGATGTGTGACTTGGAGCCTATCACCAGAAGCAAGGAAGAGCTGGACACTCCTGAATTGAAATAACTTTCACAATCATCAGGTTCAAACTGTCGGAGTAAAAAAACCTGGATTCTGGGGGCGAGCTGAGAAAAAGCAGGAATTTAGAGGCTCCCTGGGGGACTTTGGGTCACGTTCACTGGGGAAGGGAGGAGCTGAGCCCTGTGTGGCCTTCCATCCCCGTGGAGTCTTGGCCTGTCGCCTGCCACCGAGGGGAGGGGGGGTAGGAAAGTCCAGGGACAGCCGTGGACGGGCCTGGCCTGGGGGAGCGAGAGGCGGCTCCCAGAGCCCTCTGGCACGCAGGCTCCCCGGGACCTAGGCAGGCAGACGGCAGTGGCTGGTGCCAAAGGAAAAGCAGAGAGACTTTGACTCAAGTGTCGGGCTTTCCCGATGAAAGAAGACATCGATTCACCACCAGCGTAGCTTCTCAGTGTCAGGTGACCGGTCACCAAAATTGCCGTTCTCAGGGGGGTGACACGCTTGGAGGTGAGTGGCCCCTCTTGTCCCCAAGGTGGTGGCGGTCCACCCGCACGGCTCACCGACTCCCCCCCACCGCAGAAGCCCCTCCATTCCCCCGCCCACTCAGGTGGCCTCCCCACCCCGCAGTAGGGGTAAGCTCCCTCCCCCGCTTGCACGGAACCAGCACCCTGTTCCCTGCACAACCTTTTCCTGAGCCCGGGCGGTGCCCGCCGCTCCTTCTGCACCTTCCAGGAGCCTCTGCCATGAGGCCTGCCCGGCAGCTTGGTGCCAAGACAGGGAGCCCTGGGTAGGGCAGGAGCGGGAGGGGGCAGCTGTGATCAGGAAGCCCCGGCAGGAAAGGCTGGGGAGCGGCGGGCAGAGCGCACAGGGCTTCGGGCGCTTTGCAAAGGGGTTTTGTGGAGGAGTGCACGTGTGGGCTCCCTCCCCTGCTCCGGGCGCAGGCTGCAGCATCCCGGTCCAAGGAGCGTCACTCACGGGCCTTGTGGGGCCCACGGGGCTGCTGACGGAGGGAGACAGAACAGGAGTGACCCAGCCCGGTCGGCAGCCCCTGCCCTGCTCCCGGTGCTCCCGCACCCGAGTCGCCCCAGAGTCCCTGGGGAAAGGCGCAGCGTGGGGGGCCGGGGCGGCAGGCTCCCTCCCAGCACACTGGGGACGAGGGGCACCCGGGGGACCACGCATCCCCCTGCTGGGGCCCGAGCACAGCGGGGCTCTGCAGAGAGTGGGGGTCCAGTCACCCCCATCAGAACCACAGGCGCCCCCCAGGGGGCAGGCCTGGCCCCAGCCCCCAGCCCCTCCCACATCCGGGGTCTCCAGCTTCTCCCTCGTTGCCCCTGTTAGGATGCTACAGATCTTTCCTTTTTTCGGGAGAAGAAAAAGTGCCATCCTTACTTCCCTGTCCTTTTTAACCGGAGCTCACGGTTTCTGTTCGAATACTAACTTAATTCGCAGCCTACGTGGGGGACCACCCAGCCACCTTCGAGGACCCGCTCCAGCCCGGGGTGACGGGGTGACGTGCAGGTGTGCGCTGAGCTCTGCAGGGAGGGCGGCGGGGAGGCGGGATCGCGGGTGGGGGTGCGCAGGGCTGAGGAAAGCAGCTAGCGAGGCAGCAGCGCCCCCTCTCTTCCGGCGTGAGCCACTCCCAGCAGCCGGCTCGGCTCTTCTGGAAGGGCCGCGGGGACCCCTCGGAGGGCCGGGGCCTCCATGCCCGCCGACAGCCCCTCCCAGAGACGGAGTGCTCAGTACACACACCGAGTCCGGGAGCCAAACAACAAAACAAACGCGGGCAAGGACAGGCTTCCCTGCGGCTTCCTCTTTCCCGTGCTGACGGCTCCTGCTGGCCGTGACGGCGCCCAACCAAACCTCCAGTCACAGCCACACGGCGGACTTGACGTTTAAGAAATGCTGGTACGTATCTAGATTCCAATTTTCCTACAGAAAAAAAATAAAAGACACCTCGTGTCTTGAATCTAGTTGCCACTGCTTTTTTCTTACCATGAAAAGTTCTTTTCGGGCACCTGGGTGGCTCAGTGGGTTAAAGCCGCTGCCTTCGGCTCAGGTCATGATCCCAGGGTCCTGGGATCGAGGCCCACATCGGGCTCTCTGCTCAGCAGGGAGCCTGCTTCCTCCTCTCTCCTCTCTCTCTGCCTACTTGTAATCTCTCTCTCTGTGTCAAATGAATAAATAAAATCTTTAAAAAAAAAAAAAGAAAAGAAAAGTTCTTTTCATTCACTGCAGTTTTGCTGTTTATTTGTTCCGGACTTTCTCTGGCACGCAGTAACAGATGCGAGGGAGGCGTGATCACGTACCCGCACGCCGGTGAGCGTGTCAGGCAAGTTCCGGGTGTCTGGCACGGTGCGGGCCCGGTGAGCACGCAGGCACACCCTCCAGAAGGCTTACCATCTGCCCCGAAAAGACGATAAACGTACTTTCTGACCATGATACAGCGGATGTCGAAAAGAAGACGTGATTAATTGCTGAATGATGATTCCAGGACCCAACACTAGAAGAGAGAAAAGCAATTCTTCTGGACTGTTCTGAAGGAGAAGGGACCCACAGGACACGGATGAAGGGGCTGGTCCTCAAAAGGGAAGACAGAAAATCCAGGAGGATGGGGCGACCCCCACGGATGGCCAGCATTCACTCTGTGCTCCAAGGTTCGTGGGACACAGAGAGGTGGAGACCAAACTCAGGCAGGAACACCTTCCCTGCACCAGACCTATCCCCAGGGCCTTCGAAAATTTGGCAATGAGCTGAAAATTCAGGATGTCAGTTTTGCCCTCTCTGTTCCACAGGTTCAAGACTGAATCCGGCACCACTCGGTATACCGTGACCACGTGAGATGCTTCGCAAAGGGCCAAGCCCTGTGGACCCTGTCCGTCTGAGTTTCTCTCCAACAGCAGCAGAGCATGCTTACCCTGTCTGGGCCTCAGTTCATTCCTCTGGAGCCGGGCAGGGCCCCTGCACACCGGCGGCAGTGCTGGTGCGCACAGGGCTCACGGTCGGCCGGGCCCCCTGAGGTCATGAACTCACACGGTGAGAGGGTCCGGGCCAAGCGCCGCAGCCGGGCCGCCCGCTGAGCTCACCAGCCTCACCTGTGGCCCCGGCCCGGCGGAAAGCCCCAGCATTCCTCACCCTGTGTGCAGGGCCCAGGGGCCGGCAGGGCCCTGGATGCAGGGTGGGGTCTGGTCGGGAGAATGCGACTGACACAGCAGACTGAGGGGTCTGAGCGCGAGGTCGCTTTTGCAAGAAGCCCGGGCAAGTCCGCATGGAGCTGAGCCAGCTACAGGTGGGGGTAGAGAGAGTGCTCGACGCGGTCCCGAGCAGCCGGCTCGTGACCACAAACACTGACCGTGAAAGCCAAGGCCAGCAGCCAAGCTCCACGGTTCGTGAGCCAAGAGGTTTTGTCCTAACCACGCAAAGCACCCAGCCAGGCGGCTCTCGGCTCCCCGTGGTGGCCACGGGAGGATTTCCACAGTCCATGGAGGCTCGGCCCGCAGGGAGCCACGGGCCAGGCCACAGTCGGGAAGCTCACGGGACTCAAGGGTAACGTGAAGTGGAGGTTTTCCACCCAATCTGAGCAGCGGCTTGCTGGCGTGTCCTCGCCCCAGGGCCGAGCGGCTCCTCACGCTTCCGTCGGGGCTGAGGACACGCCTGTCGAGTGGGCTTGGCTTTGGCCACGGCCGTCCACAGCCATCACCACGAAGACACTCAGGACTTCAGGAACCACGGGCAGGAAGGCCTCAGATCTGCCTTGTCACACGCTTGTCCCCAAACCCGTAAGTGACCCACAAGAGAACCTCGTATGACCTTTAACGCCGTTGGTGCTGTGAACGTTCAGGGTCAGAGGTTATGGACAAAGAATGCAGCGTCTGGAAGAATCCTCGTGCGGTTTATTGATCTTGCCTGGAATTCAGTCCAGGGCCTCCAAGTCACGGGCCGGCCCTGCCCCAGGACCCGGTCGTGCCGGGAGGCTACAGGGGAGCAGCTCCACCAGCTCGGTCCAGGGGTCCTTGTGACAAACCCCTTAGCGACGGCCCTACCATGGAAAGCCATGGAAACACAACTGCGAAACCGCGTTTCCAGCCACTCCCGGTAAGAATTAGCCCCGAGTGTGGGATGTTCGGGGCTGCTGTGTTTCTCGGGGGCCACTTCCCTTCCCTAGATCACCCAAGTTACCGAAGGGCTGGCAGGGACTTCGCAAGTTGAAGAAGCTGAGGACGGACTACACTCCCTCGTCGAAACTGCAGTTAGGTCATCACAGGCTGATCAGAACAAAGATGTGTGTGCACGGGAGCCAGCGGGTGCGTCCACACTGCGGACGACACCGCCTCCCGTGTGCACCGGCTGCTGGAGCCCCGGCCTCCCACGCTGGGCAACACGGATGAAGGTGAGCACGACCCTGCGCAACTCGTAGACTTAGTCACGGAGACCCGGCCACCAGGGAGCAAATTCGGAATCCTAGGACTTCCGGGGACTGGAGATCAGTGGTGACCTGCAGGCGATCAACTCAGAGTAGCACGGACGGTGTGAGCCGTGAGCGGCCGTGGGGACCCTCCCAACACACTGGCCCAGGGAGGCCCGGGGAACACGGCCTCCTCTCCCCTGTCCCGAGCCTGCGGTGGGGGAGGCCTCCATCCTCCCGGGGGCTCCCAGCTCACAGGTGTGACTTACCGACTCAACAGGCTCCTCCTAGCGGCCTGGGGCTCCGGCACATCTGCCACACCGAGGGCCATGGGCAGCACCCGACAGGGAGACCAGGGCCCCCGCACCACCCCCCTCCGCCCCCGTCCATCAGTGTGGCCTTGTCAGCCCCACCCCACCTGCCCAGGGCCCCCCATGGCGGTCACTGCTCACCTGCACCACCTCAACACCGTCTCCAGCTCATTCTCCAACGAGTGGCCACGGGGACGTAGAAATCCTCCGGCTTCATGTCTCCGCTCCCCTCCCCCCAGCCTCTGCCTCTGCACCTGCTCCCAGCCAACCGGCCTCCTTGCTGTGTCACCAACGTGCCAGCTCCCTCGGGCCACTTGGTCCCAGCCCAAGGCCTCTGCAGTGTCCTATCCATAGACACAGCTGTCACTCTGCCTTCAGCCACTGTTCACAGCACCGACATGGGCCACATTAGTTGCTTTCTGGGGTTCTCTGCAGCCTTGTGGGAACACAGGTGCTGAGTGCAGAGGGCCTGTGTCCTTGGGGCAGTACCTGCTGGGAGCCCTCTGGAAACCCTTGCAGGAGATGTGAGGGTTGGGCCAGGCTCTGTGGTGGAGCGTTCTAGCACACACACTCCCAGGGCCCTGCAGGCTGAGACGCGTGCTTCTGTCACTCCCTGCGCTGTGCGACTTCTTAGATAACTCCTTAGAAACTCTAAATGGTCCATTTTAAGCTACATTTTGATGGCTTCGCTATTTAAAATGTGTTCTTTTTAGGGGCGCCTGGGTGGCTCAGTCGGTTAAGCATCTGCCTTCTGTTCAGGTCATGATCCCAGGGTCCTGGGATCGAGTCCGGCTCACTGCTCAGCGGGGAGCCTGCTTCTCCCTCTGCCTCTGCCCTGCTTCCTGCTCGTGCTACTTAAAAAAAAAAAAAAAAAAGCATTACTTTTAAGTGATCTAATTTGACCTAAGAGAGATGTCAAAGGTCCGGTTTCCCCAGAAAGGGTCATCGGTGGGAGTGAGTCCCTCCTGGCCCAGAACGTGAGCAAACACTGTGCTTCAGCTGTAATTCCTCCGTACACAGCGCAGAACCACGACAACTCCGAATTCCCCAAACCAACGAGAAGGGAATTTTTCACTGCTCTATGTGGAAGGCTCAAGAATATGAAATGGTAGAAGCTGCCCTTCCTCTTGAGAGGAAAGCAAACACTCCAACACAACCACCACCTGGTTTCCAAAGTTTATTAAAAATCAAAGAATAGAAAAACTTTACATAAAAATATGTCAATTTTAGCTTACACGTTATTATCCACACACACAAAAAAAATCGAAACATGGTATCGTTTTGTTCAACGTGTAGCGCGTGACCACAGGGGTGGCCAGGCCAATTCATTCGGTTCACCATGACGGGGATGGAGCATGGCGCCTGTGTCTGTGAAGTGAGCTTTAAAATGCACCCCCACGGGACCCACGCCCCGCGGTGGTTCCTTATGTACGCTGACAGTCCATATTGCTAATGTGCGGAGATTAGTACAGGCCTACGTATCAGTTTTTATAAATATTTCTTTATCAATAGATTCACAATTTAAATATCTTTAAATATTTTTGATAACTTTCGATCATCAAGAACTGCCAACATGTGCTACTTTCTTCTGGAAGGCCCCCGGAGAAGCTGCAGCCGCAGCCGGCAGCCGTCCACGGAGCTGGGGCCCAGTCCCGGGGCAGAGGCCGGCCGTGCACACGGGGAGCCGGCCGGGACCCCGCCTCTGGGCCGCACTCCGGAAATGCCCGCTCTGCACATCCATCAGGTGTCATGGTGGTTCGGTCTCTCGACTCGACCTTCTCCACGGGTGGACTTCAAAGACCAACCTACCTGTAGTGTTCAGCGGGGCTGGAACCCCCCCGCTGGAAAAACGGGAGGTCAGGGGACCTATGAGACGCACGTAATACCCAGGACAAGCACGGAGCTCCGGAGACTCAGGGGGAGGCCGCGTGGGTAAATTCTTGTTCAAAAAAAGGTAACGAAGACAGCGGTTGTCAAGGCGGACTGCACTTGCATAGTTTACCTGTCTGCTTCTCCAGTCGGGCCCAGCCCCGCGCGGGGCCCGCCTGCGACGCGTGGAAGATGCGCCCCCCGGGCACTGAGCAGCTGAAGTACTTCTCGGAGATTTGCTCTTAACAGAACGAATGCATACTGCTACACAGATTCCTCCACGGAATCAACATAATTCCTTTCTCCACATTCCTAAAACTGGGTACCCTTGTCCGCGCTGAGAGTCACCGGACCATCCGGACAAGCTGTGGGACCAAAACGGACCGAAGCACTTCAGAGTTCACATTTTTTTTTTTAAGGTTTTATAATGTGACCACCCTTTCTCCCCTTAGAAAGTTATACTTCTGGCACTTCAAATGCTGGATTTGTTGTCTACTTGAAAAGAACCGAAAACCGAAACGTTAAAGCTCTGCGGTCAGAGCGGGCCGGCGGGCAGCTGGTCGGGGGGCTCGGGGGCCGCGGGGCCGCTCGGCTCCCCCGCCTCGACTGAGAGGCCGCGGGTCTGGCCGCCAGCACAACCCGAAGAGAAGCCCCGAGCCCCTCACTCGCGGGGTTGGTAGCGGTGCTCCTCAGACAACCAGCCGACATGATGAACCCAACTTAGAAAATGCGACTCGGGAAAGGACTTAAGCTTGTTTAAAAAACCTCCTCCCTTCATATAACTTATGTGAAAATATGAATTAAATAAAAATATCTGAGTTATTGCACAAATCATAAGTTTTCAATATTTACATAGAAAAACAGTTCTGAACGTTGAAACAAAACGTGAGGGCAGTGACACACGGCGACCTCCCCCCACCCGCCGGGAAGGAACGAGAACGGGGGCCGCACTCGGCCGCGCCGGCCCCGAAGCAGGAGCGTCCCCGGGGAGCGGGCGCCGCGCCGACGCATCGTAAGGCTTCACAGACGGGCGCGGGGGGCTGTTCCGCACGATGGACGCGGCCACCACACGAGGAGCATGCAGAGTGGCCGGCGGCGGGCGGCCCCAGGGGCCCAGGCGCCGTGCTGGGTGCTGGTCTCCGTCCCCGGCGGGGCGGCGGGGCCGGGCCGGGTGGCGCCCCGGGCTATTATCTGCTCAGGCTGACGGGCAGGCTGTCCCTCGTGTGCGTGTGTTTTTTCCTCCTCCAGCCGGTGCGGTTGTACTGGTGGTGTCCCCGGTTGCCCACGGGGGGCCGCACGCCTCCGGTGCCCACGGAGCTGTAGGCGCCGCCCTGGCCGTGGCTGTGGGAGCCCTTCATGGACAGCTTCATGCCGCTGTGCTGCTGGAGAGACAGAGAGGGACGGCGACGTGGGAGGCGGCCGGGCTCGTGCGGGGGCGGCTCCGGGTCCCCGAGCTGCACCCCCAACCCCCGAGAGCAGGCCCGCCGCTGGCGAACGCGCACAGGGCTGCCCACCACGGCCACGCGCAGGGTCCACGTGATGGCGGGAAGGGGCGGAACGCGCGCCACGCGCACGTGTCACGGCGACCGCTACACCCAGGGCACAAAGTCTGGCGCCCACGCGGCGCCCCACCTGCCCAGAGCACACACGCCGCCATCTGCAGACACGAGCGCCACACTCCCGAGTGGCCCCGTGCGTCCCCAGGACGACTTCTCTCCGCCGCCGCAGCGTGTCCAGCAGGCCGACGCCCCCGCTTCAGGGCCAGGGCCGGGGCTCGGGCTGCCGCTGCCCCGCAGCCCCACGCGAGGCACACTGGGGGGCACAGCGGCTTTCAGAAGCTGCGATCAACGAAGGAGCCTTGCCCTTGGAGAGGTCTTCCCCTCCCCTGCAGGCCGGCGGAGATGCCAGGGTGCGCTGAAACCCCCCTCGCAACCGGAGGCCTGAACCAGGAGGAAGGCTCTACCACCTCGCTCCAAATAAAGACGCCAGTCCGGCCGTCACGACACGGCCTCAGAGAGCCAAGCCTGGAGCACGACAAATTTCCTGGCAAAATAGGATCAGATGAGCAACAGAGGAACCGACTGGAGCCATCGAGCTGAGTGTCCCCGGGGTCGTGAGAGCCCAAGGCAAACACTCGCCTTCGGACACTGCACCCCGACTCCTACGGGCAGACAGACGGCCGTCACGGCGCTCAGAACATTCCGGCCCTTCGAGGGCACAGGGAATGTGTAACCCGCTGTTTTCCTACCACAGAACAGCATCCCGTGGGCGGAATCTGGACTCAGGGAAGCCATGGGGGCACCCACAGATGGATTCACAGGGACCCCCGGAACCGAGAAAGCAAACCCCCCGCAGCCCCCCGCTGCCCCGGGGCGCCCAACACGAAGGCAGGGAACGGGTGAAAGCACGCAGGCCGGGCGACACCAGTATCTGTTCCCAACGGTATCATCAAAGCACCTGTCATACAAGTTAATTCAATGAAGAAGGAAGACAGATGCTTAAACTCTATTATATTTGAAAAGAACCCTTTCAAAGTTCCACGCACCACAAAGAAAAACAAACGTGAACGTGAATGAGAAAACACGTTCCGCTCTAAAGCACATCCGTGCAGCACCCCGTCCCTGGCGGAGGGAGCAGGGGGCCCGGGCCCCGGCCGGGGGAGGCCTACCTTGTGGTACAGGTGAGGGCTCGAGAGCGGGTTGGGAGACGCAGACGGAATGGCCGGGGAAGACATGTGATGGACAGCTTTCAACGCCGGAGTCCCTTCAACGCCGACTTGTCTGCAAGGGACGGGGGCCACCCCCAGGGTCGGTGGAGGGATCGTAAACCTGGTCTGGGGACAGAAAGAGCAGAGACATCGGTGAGGCACCAGGCCGACAGAGGTCAGCGGATCTGGTGCGGAGCCCGGAAGGGAGGCGGCGGCTTTGGCACGGCCGTCTGCAGACGGGCTCGTTCCCGGAGTGTCCGCTGTCCTCTACGCTGACAGGACCTATTTGGCATCAGAAGTATCCTACATTCCGAAACAGCAACTACACTAGAAAGTACACCCAGCAAGGCAGGTTGTAAAGTCTCGTTATTCACTGAAGACCAAGCCACAGTTCAACGAATCGGTCCTCAGAGTAACACCTGTCCTTTGATCTCTGCAAAGAGCGGAAGTGTCCCTCCACCCCCCACCCCCAATCCTGGATGGGGGGCCCGACGCTGGTCAGGCGACGGCCGGTGGAGGGATGCCGGCCCGCAGAGGGCTGCCGGGGAAGGCCGGCCCCTCCTTGCTCCCCCTGCCCCTTGGCCCCTGGACTACTTGTCTCTCTGCATCACGGTGCCCACGAGCACGGGGCGCCGGTGGGAACCTCTCTTGGACCTCCGAGAACTGCACGGCTCACACCTGGGAACCCTATACATCTGCCCTTCTGGAAACTAACTGAGGCCTCCACCCCAACAGCAGGGATGGAGCAGGAGCCGGGGTGTCCCAGACGAGGCTCCAGAGCCCATGCAGGGAGCCTTCCTTACGCTTGACCAGAGGTGCCCGCCGGGGGCTGGAGCCCACGCGGCCTCTCCCCTCAGTGGGGTCTTCCTCCCCAGGAGCAGGAGCCCGCGTCCCCGGGAAGAACCCGTGCCTGGGTCTGCCAGACTCACGCCCCCAGCTGTTGGGGCCCACTTCCTCCCGCAGGGGCACCTGGTTAGCCCGCGAGCTGCCAGGGACAGAGTGCCGTGATGGGCCCAGCGGGGGCTTACGGAGTTGCTCCACTGGAAGTCAGGTTTAAAGTTGAGAAATAAAATGACAAAAGGGGGCCTTGGGCCTTGGCCTACAGCGTAAACGATCTTAGCTTTAGCCTCACCTGCTGTTAGCAAAGTGACAGCTGAGACCAGGGCGCCAGCAGCAGTTTGTGACCTGTCCCCAGAACATTCCTGGACTTCCTGCCGGAAGCACGCACACAGCACCAGCTGGACCACTGCGCGGCGGCCACACTGGCTCTCGGGGACCCGAGCCCCCGAGTGAGGACATCACGGCCAAGTGCCTCAGCGTGATGCCCTCACGCACGACCGACAAGTCTCTGCTGGGCTGTCCTGCCTGCCGCTGCCGGCACCGCGCGTCAGGGGCGCGCTGCTCTCCACCTGCCCACAGGCCCGGTGCCCCGTGAGGGTGCCCTCCCAGGGCCGAGAGCCGGACGACAGACGGAGGAGCCCGCAGGTCTGCTCGTGCCCACATCTCTACGCTCAAACCACAACCGGCACCGCAGACATGACTTTCCTTTGCAGGAGAATTAATGCGGCAGGTTTTTACACATACGTGTTCAATTGTGTGTAACTGTGCGTACCAGACTTCGTATTTTTTAAATTACCGTTCAGCCTTCTAATTTCATCTAAATTGAAAAAAAAAAAAAAGAGGAGGACATATTATAATAGAAAAAACCCTACAAATACTGCCTAATGAATAACATGAGAGAGTCAAAGTGAGGATAAACGCTGACTTTATACTAAAACTTCTCGACAGCGTGAATGAGGAGACTCTGAGATGAAGCAGACGGTGGTCCCTTCCCGCCGGGGGCCTGGGCGCAGGTAGCACCGGAGTCCAGCTGACGCAGCCCCAGGACCACAGTCTCAGGTTGGGTGTTGGTCATTTTCATTAAGACGCTGAATCCCGGGGCGCCTGCGTGGCTCAGTGGGTTAAAGCCTCTGCCTTCGGCTCAGGTCATGATCTCAGGGTCCTGGGATCGAGCCCCTCTTCAGGCTCTCTGCTCAGCAGGGAGCCTGCTTCTCTCTCTCCCTCCGTCTGCTGTTCCCCCCTGCTTGTGCTCTGTCTCTCTCTCTCTCTCTCTCTGGAATAAATAAAATCTTAAAAATAAAAAAAAGGATTAACCAAGGTTATCTAGAAATGTTGNAAGCTCCCTCAGTGCTCGAGAGCCAGGACCCCCTGCTGCCAACACGGCACAGAGTGGGCCTCGATGACACCGCCCTCACGGAACGACAGGGTCACATTCTACTTGTGCACAAAGGACGAGGACGTCCTATGAGCCAGGGATGTACTTCCAAAGCCTGCCGAGGGTCTGCTGCTACATTTACGGGGCCAGTGGCTCCCGGAGTCCCGGCCTAGACATGGTTCCCAGGGGCCCGTCTCGGGGAAGGGCGCCGGCCCGCCATGTACCTGCGTGTTCGTCGTCATGACCAGCGTTCTGGAAGCAGCAGCCG
Organism: Ailurus styani; assembly: GCA_002007465.1. Taxonomy (NCBI): domain Eukaryota; kingdom Metazoa; phylum Chordata; class Mammalia; order Carnivora; family Ailuridae; genus Ailurus; species Ailurus styani. The sequence continues at coordinate 1,535,495 of LNAC01000118.1, forward strand.
GAGCTTTGCCACTCGGCATGGGCAGGGCGGCGGGGAGACTGGCCAGCAGGGGGGTGGGCGCTTGGAGACTGAACTGGTAAACGCTGGGCGTCGTGCAGGGCGGCGTGTCAGAGTCCTTGGAGCAGGGAAACGAGAGGGACGGCCGTCGAGCGGCGACCACCGCCACACGCAAGGCCCGATGCCGCAACGCCCGCCTTCCCTCGCCAGCTCCCCGCGCCGCAGCCCGTGTGGGGACAGACCCTCCCCGAAACGTGCCACCCGCACACGGGCGTCAAAACCGCCGCCCGGGGCAGCGGCGACAGCCATGTGCATGGCAGGGACGGGTCGCCGGCTGCCGGCAGTGGCCCGGAGCAGGGACCGTAGCGCCGTCGAGGGGCAGCCGCGCAGGCAGCCACGGAAGGGAGGCCACGCGGCCCGCCACATGCCCCCCACGGCACACTCACGATGTCGCTGCCGGAGAGCGAAGACACCGAGGAGGCGGACGAGCCGGACGAGAGCAGCTGGGGGCTGGGCAGAGACAGGGTCAGGCGCTGGCTGAAGGGGGGCTCCGGGTCCCGGCGCGGGGGCGGGTCCCCGTCGCACGCACTTACTCGCTCTTTTATCTTAATTCTGTTGTCTGTGGGGGCAAAACAGGCTGGCTGAGCCACTTGCTAGGACCGACACGCACGTGCCACCGGACAGCCTTCGGCCACTGGGGCCACCGAGCCTGGACACGCTGCTAACGAGACTCCCGAGCTAATTTCTGATTCACCTAATTCACTTAATTTTAAAGATTATACTTTCAGTCATGAGACAACCTTCAAACGTGTCTAGAGCAACTGAATGTGGAGCCAGTTTTCTGCTGTGAATCGTAGGGAATCTAAACGCAGGGCGCGCCGTGCACACCGTGTCTCAAGGGCACCAGCCCGGGGTGGGGGTGGGGCGGAACTACTCCAAGACTCTATGTGCTGATACTATTCTGAATACTATGTTGAATAAAATACATTATTAAAAGGAATTTCACCTGTTTCTTTTCACATTTTTAACGCACTTCCTAGAAGGCACTGGAAAGGTCTGCGTGGGGCACGCACTGCACTCCCACTGGCCTGCACCTCGCCGCTGTCAGCTCGCGCAGAAAACGAGGCATTTCTCTAGTGGGAACAAGCAGCACCGAGGGACAGACAGACACTCCCGGACCCGCTCTCACCAAGCTCGGGCGCCGGGGGGGCCTTGCCGCCCCACTTCTCCTTGATCCACCTCCGGTAGTCGATCACTTCCTGCGTCACTTTGATGATTCTTCCCAGGGTGCTGCGAAGGGAGGCCGTGGGGGATCAACGTGCTGCAGAGCGACCATGGAACCCACAAGACCTGCTGACTAGTTCGTGTCTTTAACAACATGTCACTTTGCCAAGACAGAGGAAAAAGCTGAAATAATTTTATGAATTGTGTTATGATTTCTGATGCTTGAGCCCAAATGTGCTCTGAGATCACAGTATAGAAAAAGCGAGTGCCCTTGTGTAGACACCCTTGAACCTACAGCTGGCTACTACAAAAGACTGTTTCAACCTAGTGCCTAAGCAGGGGAGCGCCCCCCACTCCATTGCCCCAGCACTCACGAAGGTCTGGTACACGCAGACGGTGCCAAGACTCCAAGCACCCTGCACAGGCCCACAGCCCTGCCGGAAAGCCGCGAGAGTGGGCGGAGCCACAGAACCCATGGAAAGCCCACCGGCTTGAGCGCCAGGCCTCAGAATCCCCGTGCCGCACGGGGTCGGCGGCCCCTTGCCACCATCTCACTATTCTTCCTTTCCACTGGCTCCTCACTCCCTCCCTCCACCTCCCAATCCCACCTCCTCCCAATCCCTCCACAAGTATTTCTCACTACCAGTAAAGGTGCACAGCGCACAAGTGAGCTAAAACGCAGAATGAGGGACAGGTTTGCAGGAGAGAGGCAGGGTGGGGCCCGCGGACCCTTGTGCACTCTCCCTTCAAGCTCATCATGTGCATTTGGAGGACAACCTGAAGGGAAAGCATCACATTCCAAAGTGTGAAAAGGCCAGCAATTGCTTCCCCAAAATAAAATGCCCTGAAGAAATGGTCAACTCCCCAAATAAGGAATTTTCAGTGCTCAGCCTCGGATGAACCAAACGTGGCCCACCTCATTGGTAATTTCAAGTTCTACTAGAGTGTGCCGGCATACCCATTAATACATCTCACGGAAGCCAACGACCGAGGCCAGCAGCGCCGGCCACACAGAGGCCAAGGCAGGGAGCTGCCAGGCCACCGGGGCTGTGAGCCCAGAACAGTGACACGTGACCTGTATTACCTTTCAGAGTCTCTGTTGGGATAGGACCTCGCGAGGGGCGACACGGCGTGACTGAGAACAATGTAGGCGTAGTCAAACACCTGCTTCACCTGCATGGCCCCGTACGAACTGCGGCCAACATCGTTTCCTGAAACAGAAAGGCAGCTGTAAGAGCCTACAAACACCGGGCCCCGCATCCAGACGTGTGTGATCGTCTCACGAAGTTCTCCTGCGGCGGGCCCCTGCCACGGACACGCTCCCAGACCACACCAGCAGGGCCGCAGCAGGTGCGTGCGAACACACGGCTCATCGCCCACGCCCATCTCGTGACGGTCACGGGCCGAAGGGCCTGACCTGCAGCCTCAGATCCGGGAGATGTCTGTCCTTCACAGAGGCAGACTGACAGGTCACGAAGAAAGTCCAGGGCCTCCCCAGGTGGCAACCACAGCACAGATCTGAGGCAGCGGCCTCGGTAAGAGTGCGGCGTGCTGACGGAGAGTGTGCTGCGGTGGGCACCGGGCCCGGGCACCTCGTGGTTCGGTGGCCCACCCCCCCGGACCTGCGGGGAGCAAGTCCTTCGGGGCAGAACGCGCCGGGTCTCCCCTCTCCAGTTCTAAGGACCAGACGGCGGCAGATCAGAGGAAACCACCGTCAATGCAGTCACCCAGGGAGCCCCAGTCGAGGAACTTAACTTGTAATAACAGCAGCGTTTCGCATTTTAATTCACATTAACTCATTCTTCACAATTCAAGGAAGCAGGATGTTTCAGGAGCCATTCTAAGTACTGGAATTTTCTCTTTTCCAGATCTGATACTATAATCCAGTGATAATGTGGGCTTCCATGTTTCAAGTACATTTAAACAGACACTGAAGAAGACCCTGCAAACCCCTGTAATTTAACTGATCCAACACAGACAAACGGATATGAACACACGCTCCTGTGCTGCTGGAAAAAGCCGTACAGATAAAGCGTGGCAACGGTCCTGCCACTTGTAAACCATAGAACCTCAGCGGGTTTGCTGTCACAAGATTTTTAAGAAGTGAATTTCACACTCCAGCAGCCATGAAACGAAACAAACAAAAAAATCATTAAATTTAAGAACATTAAAAAATATATAAGAACTGAATTAACAAAACCACCAAATACAGATGCGAGGGACAAACTGGGAAAGAAGGGCAGGAGGATGACGAAGAGGTAGGATCTCACCAAGTCACTAGGAACACAGCCGGGCAGACAGACGGACCAAGCAGGTGCATGTGCCCAACAGGAAGACAGGGGCAGTGCACCTGGAGCCAACATCCTCCACCACCTTTTATGCCCCCTGTCCGTCCCTAACTTTATCACCAACGGTAACAACAGTGTTTCACCTAATAGCTGCTCAATAAACATGTGTGGAATCGATAAACAAGAATTTGCTTCCCCTCACTCATCATGAAAGAAATGCAAACTCAGTGCACGTGTATGTTGCACGGTTCTATCAGATCGACAGAGATCAGGAAGGCTGTCTCGGATGGAAGGAGGAAGGAGCACCCTCGCTAGCTGTGCTCCTGGGGTAAAACTGGGGAAACCGGACACCACCTCCGGAAGGTCAAGGCAGCAACCCTAATAATGGAACACGCCTTACACTCGCAGGGAAGGGTTCTAGAGCTCGTCGTTGACTAAAACACAAGTTGCAAAACTGTAATGCGTGATCTGCTTAATTACTAAGATTGCAATAAACATTAATATCCATGTAGGGGGAAAAATGGAGAAATACACACCAAAATGGAAGGGGTCTGTGGCCTACTTTGCTTTTCTATGTGACATACTTCTTGGAAGTGAATGGTTTATGATGAATATGTAACAAATACTTTCCTGATCAGAAAAAATAAACTTTTTCCTTAATTTTCATTTTCTACATTTTTCTGGTAAACGACAGAATGTAAACACATTCCAACTTCACAATAAGTGAATTAGAAGGCATTAAAGACAGACTTCCGAAGGTGTCCCCGTTAACTGTCAGGACGGTGGGGCCTGCATCGAGGCAGAGGAGCCTAGGCTGGGGGACTGCAGACACACCTCCCTTCCCTTGCGCCGGGCCCCAGCCACGCCCCGGCCGCACGGCCGGTGAAGAGCAGGGCACCCTTACCAGGCAGCAGAGGGTCCTCAATGCACAGCATCGATGGTCGGTACCCACTGGTCATGGCTTTCATGATCTCTTCTTTGGCAATATAGGCACCTCCTTCTTTTATTCTAATACCAGTTTTCAAGTAATTAAAATTTCTTCCGTAGAGTTCAAAAAATTCTACCAGAAGCATTCCAAGGTTTTCATCCGCTCTCCGGGCATCAATTCTTGGATGCAACTGTAAAAGCAAAGGGTCCGCCGTTTGGATTCAAGTCATTTTCTAAAGAAGACTGCATGCAACGGAGTCCGCTCCCTCGTGGCTCTCCAAGGACACGCTATCAGTGACACCTGCTCACTCACCAACTCCACGAGGACACTCGGGCGGCAGGTGGAGGCACCAACAGGGCCTGGAGAGCTCTGGTCAACATAGAGCATTCGAAAGGAAGAAAACCTTCAATCTGAATTTTTTATTATAATTCCCTGAAACTCATAATCCATAGAGAGTCCTCCTACTAACACAGACATCTGATGAGCCACAAGTTACCAAAAACGGATCCGTAAGTAGACCGTATCCTCAATTTCGAGTCCTCTAGATGTCATGTTACAGGTTGGAACCTTAATCCCATTATTCCAAAAGACAACCCATAGAGGGCAGTATTAGACTGAAGAGCACCAGTGTGACAGACCAGGACGTGGAGAGATTAATTTTAACTGTGTACAGGTGATTAGTATCGTGTCATAATATTTACACCGAATTTACATCCCTGCTTGTCACACTGATTAGTGCCAGCCTCAGCTGAGTGCCACGTTTGCTTCGGGCAGGTGATGGGCCCATTCTGAACCTCAGCCTCCGTGTGCTGAGGCGCCCCGACCCAAGAGGCCCGCGGTACAGACCTGCGCGGCCCGTGAGGACAGCCACTAGCCATAGGTGGCTATTTCTCCTTAAGTTAATTAAAACAAATTAATTAGGAACTCAGTCGGCTGGCCACAAGGCAAGTGCTCAGTCGGCACGTGTGGCCTGGGGCCCCCTGCCGGGCAGTGCAGACGAGGGCTCACCAGCGGCCCGGGACGTTCTAACGGACGGCACAGGTCTGGACCCTGACGGTCACGTCCAGGGGAGAGCACAGCTCCCGGCGGAGACAGGAGATGAGAACTTACAACACATGGCGCCCCGAGGAGAGGCCCTCCTGACGCTGACCAGTCTGGGGCTCACAGGCATTTGGCTTCTGAGGAGCTGCATGGGCCAGAGACACAAGGGCAGCATTCTCACTTCGGCCTTCTTGTCCAAGTCAAACACCTGAGAGCTCGCTGGCGCGAGGCTGGGCCCTCTTACCTCGGCTGAGTCAAGAAAGGCACTCAGACACCACGCGAGGCACAGCTTTGAGGCAGGACAGGCAGGGCGCCAAAGGGCACGGTCAGCCATCCACTCTACGTGTGACCTCCTGTGAGGTCACAGGACTGCCGCCAGGGCCCCATGGGATAAGGGGACAGGAGGCACTGAGCCCAGTGCCCCGCACTGTAAACATAAGTAGCAGGTGTGAGAAGGCTATCGAAATAATGCAAATCAGGAAAAACATGAGCAAATAAGTCAAGAGCAACAGGTTGTATTTAGTTCAAAAGAAATGTCCGAAAGTTAGGGCAGAATGTGTCCAAGGTCAGCAGCACAGAGGAAAACACAAAGGGCAAAGGAACGTGATTGCACTGTGCGAACACAGGTGCGGGACTGCGGTCTCACTATCCTTCAAGTATCTCTGGCAAATATCGTCGTGGAGTCAAGATAATGAAAGGTGGTATAACCACTACTTTCATCAGCAGCATCAATGAGAAAAATGGCCAAATTGTGGATATAAAACCCTAAGCACAATCATAAATACAAAGTTAATGATAAACATGGAGGACCAGCTAGAATATACGGGAAAGATTTTGTGAAGAACAGAGTATCCTTCAGATATGCAGAAACTCTCTTATGTGTTAAGTAAATAACATATAAATAAGTCTATACATTAAATAAAACTGTTTTGTGTGTCAAGTGTCAACATCACAGCATCTAACACGGATGGGCAGGTTTTCTGGTGATACGTTGTTCCCCGTTACTCAACTCAACAAAGTAAGGGCAACAGGAAATTTAAGACAAATATTTATGTCTTGTCAATCTGAGAAGAAAGGCTCTCTCTTCAGCAATTTTTTTTTACCATATATGGTTCCTAATTGTTTTTCTGAGACAAATCTTCCATAAATCACAGTCAGTAACCAAGAAAATAATCTTTCTGTTGTCCATGGAGGCATGAAGGTCTGCACACGGACACGGTCCTCACGTTCCAACGGGCCCATAAACCCGACGGACCGGGAGGGGCTGCCCTCCCCCAAACCGTTCAATCAGCTACAGAAATAAGCTATAAAGGAGAAAACGGAAAGGACTGTTCATCACAGTAGTTTTATTAGGACAATCAGAAGTCAGCTTCTACTAAACGCAAGCGGAAGCGAGCAGGGAGAGCAAGGGCTTCGCAACGTCAAGGGAGAACACAGTCCTACGTAAGCTCCAGAGAGAACGCACACTCACCTGCAGAAAACTAATGGCCATTAAAATGAGGCTGTATGAGCTAATTCCACCTGTAAAAACTTCATTCAGGTCCCTCTGCAGGAGGAACTGTTTCAATACTAAAATCAAGTAAGGCAGCAATGAATATTTCTGTAAATTCAAGAAAAAAAAATGAGTTAATAACCCTTTAAAGATCTGTCACAGCAGATTTCACAGTAGAAAGAAAAGCTTCCTCAATCCTCTTACCACCCAGAAGGCTCTAGGCCAATCGTCCTCGATTTTTAGGGGCCTGAGAACGAATTACGTGAGGGGCTTGCCAAGCCCCCACGGGGAGCCACAACCCAGGCCCTGGCTCAGCAGGGACGGCCCTGGCGGAGCTCCTGCAGCAGGAAGAGCTCAGAGAGACTGAAGCGAGTGTGCTCCCTCATGTCATTTCCCGGGGCCCAGCTTGCGCCACGACAGGTGCGGACGGGGGGCAGGAGGAGAGGAGGGTCCTGGAACCGAGGCGCAAAACTCCAACGCCCAGAGGCCCCCAGGAGAGGAGGAGTCGGGGGGACGGGGGGCGGCTCATGAGGCAGGAAGCCAAGAGGCAGGCTGACGGTCCCGGGGAAATGCAGGGAGGCTGGGGAAGAGGGCTGGAGGGCAGTGGAAGCTTCTGCTGCTCTCATGTTCTGCGGGGCCCAGAGGTGAAGGGAAGCAGTTACGGCCGACAAGCCTGCTGCTGCAGAGTTAAGGGGAAGACTGAAGGAACGAGGTCCTTGAACCTGTGGGAAGAGGCAGTTTGCAGACTACGAAGCTGAGGTTGCCTCTGTGAAGGATTTCACCCCTTTCCCTAAAACAGGAGGGAAAGACCACCTATTTAACTGGACCACACACCTGGTCAGCTCAACGAACAAATCGGCTATCCCATCGTTAGGCCCTGAGACGATCCGAAGTAAGCAAACTATATCCTGATGTGTCCCACTGCCAATAAACTAAACTCGCAAAGCAGGCACACTGAGCTCTGGGGACAGTCATCTTGTAATCATGAGAGAGAACATTTTCACACACTCTAAAATAACACTAACTTTATGGAAAGTCAATCTCCGAAACAGCTATGTAATTTCAAAGTATCTCTAGAAATAATACTGTAGGATAAATAATTCAACGGTACAGTCTTTATCGTTAACGACTACGATTCTGTTTAAAGTTCCATAAGATGCCCAACCTAACAGGCCCCCGCGTGGACAGTGCTAACTCGCTGACAACAGCACCTTCATGTAATTCTTGATGAGCTCTGCTGCCCGGACCCCGGTCTCCATGTTAAAGCTGATGTCGACTTTAACTTCAGTCTCCTGGTCTGTGAGTTTTATTATCGGTACCTGCAAAGATTTAATTGGGAAAAACTATGCTTTAATGGCCAACATTCACCGCAGTCTGGCATCAAAACGTTTCCTATGTTGTATAGACAGGTTTTCTTCCTAACTCACAAAAGGGCTGAGAGCTCATGAACCCGACTTTAACGACAAGAAGAGGGATTTTCGCCAGTATCGACCTCCTTAGTCCGGGGAGCCCAGGCCCCCCGCCCCCGAAACCAGCTCATGCTCACCTCCGCCCAGCCCTCCCGGGACACTCAGAAGCAGCCACTACCTGCGGGAAAGCCCGGGCTCTGGGAGGAGAAGTCAAGTCCCTGTCCCCCCAGGGGTTCCTGTCAACGGAGAGGGGCTCCAGGTCCCCCAATTACGTTTGCAAGAATTTCTGAAAACACTCACGGTAACTTCAAAGCCAGTTTTTCAATTCTGTCTTGTGCTGATGTTGTTTCTCCAAACAATTCTACTTTGGGTTTTCACTAAGACAAATTTAACTAGAACCAAACCAAACCAAACCAAAAAACCACTTCCCTGTAAAACCAGAGAATGAGATGCTATTTTGGAAATATTCTCATCAAGAAGACTCACCACCACGAGGTGCTCCAACCAGCCTCATCAAAGCTGCCCCAGCTGCCACACAGGCCACACTCCTCCACATCCCCCCACACAAAACTCTGTTCTTCCAGGGACAAAAGGCAAGACTTTGCTTCCCTCAGCCTCCAAGGAACGGAAAAAAGATGTTCCCTGAGCAAAACAAGCGAGGTCTACTCAAAGGTCTGGGACCCCTCACGGAAGCCAGGGTGCACGCCTACGGCAGCACACGGCCAAGGACGCCCCATGACGGGGACGGGCAGCAGGGGTGACGGTGACTCCTGGACATCACCAAGACCGCCGGGGCCGCCAGGCACAGTGAGCCCGGCCAGCGTGGTCCAGGAAGGCAGAAAAACAAGAGGCTTTCCCGAGGAACTTACCACAGACTGTTTCAGAAGGAGCCCATGCCCCCACAACATACTCCCTCCTCGTGAAGAATTCCCACTCCCCGTCGCCACCAGGCACCTTCCTCTCTACACTGGCTGATGCTTTCCCAAAACCACCCCTGTGATCGCCTGCCCCCGCCCCCGACACACACTCTCCTACACACTCCCGGGTTGAACCCCAGATCCTAGACATTAGAAAAAGCACCACAATACTTATTTTTCGGCGGCTATTCAATATATACAACCTTTCTCCTTCGACACAGCCGTCACGCTGGGCTCCGGGGCCCCGGATGAGAGGAGGCTGCCTGGCACACAGGGCCGCCCAGAAGAGCTGGCGAGGAGCGAAAGGAAGCGGAAGAGCAGTGTGGCACGGTCCCTCCCGTCTATGCCGGCCCCTAGCAGCAGAGGGGACGGTGTGTGCACGGCAGTTACTGCAACACCTACCTGATGCGGTCTGTCCTCCAGAATGCTCTGGAGGCGGGATAAGCAGGACCGGCCTCTGCAGCTCCTCTCTACACCGAAACCACGATACCTGGTCAGAGCGCGCCACCGCCTCGCTCTCACTGAGAGGTCAACACCACGGGACCAATGGCAGAGCCCCAGGAGCACGGGGCTCAGGGTGCTGATCATGACCACACAGCGAGCAAGGGCCTTCAGGTCCTGACCGTCTCTAATCTTGGGCTCAGATAAACCTCAATGAGCGCACATCAGAGTGCCCTCATCTTCCAACGTCTCCCTAAGAACGAAGGTTTTTATTTGGATACAATTTTGAATGACGAAAGGAATAGGCAAGTTTTGTTTCTAAAATAAACTTGGCAAACGGTAATCACTTTGTGTGCAGATGGCAGACTCTCACCATCCAACTACACGTGCCCGAACAGGCAGCCCCCGAACGCGTCCTTCTCTCACACGTCCTAACCAAAGTCGACCTGTCATATTTCAGTGCCACGTGTAGTGTGATGCTCTCACAACCTGCAGTCATTTGGATCATCGTGAAATATGTTCTCAGCTGGTGACCCTAATACTCTAAACAAATACAAGTACACTTATATCAGAAGGAGAGAAGTCTCCGTTCCACAGCCTAAGCTGAGGCCACAGCCGAACCACAACCGCCGGCAGGTGTGCGAGTGCCCGTGCGGGGCTGCGGGCCAGGCCCCCACACTTACTGTAGCTTTGTCAAGGACTTTGATGGAGCACGGCTCGGCCACGTTGTGCTTCCGAAGAGCTTGCTCCAACAGCTGCAGAGGAGGGCGCTCCCACTTTCCAAAGACCACTAAGTCGATGTCACTGGACAGAAGAACAAGGGAGCGTGAAGCCCAGGCCCCCATCTCTCTCCAGGAACACACGCATCTGGGGCGGAGCAGTGCCATGGAGTGCACACACCCACCTCCTTCCTGGGCCACCCCCCCCACCCCGGTGAGGCACATCCCTCTGAGGGAGGGAAGACATACTTTATGAACTACTGGTAACACAAGGAAGGAGACCAAAAGGCTGAGTCCCCAGCATCCCCAGGGAGTCAAGAAGGTGGAAATGAAAACATCTGCCCCGGGCGCCTGGGTGGCTCAGTGGGTTAGTCTTTGCCTTCAGCTCAGGTCATGATCTCAGGGTCCTGGGATCGAGCCCCGCATCAGGCTCCCTGCTCAGTGGGGAGCCTGTTTCCTCCTCTCTCTCTGCCTGCCTCTCTGCCTACTTGTGATCTCTCTCTCTGTCAAAAAAAAGAAAACATCTGTCCCTCTGAGGCTTTGCGGCTCTTCTTCCTGTGCCATTTACACGGCAGCACTCTTGCTGACCTGGGCTTCCCGGGCACCTGGAATCTGGTTAGTTCCCTACTGGTCCTGCCAAGGCCAACCCCAAATCCTGAGGTGACAGCCTCTTCAGTGTCCAAATGTTAACAGTGGGTTAGGACAGAGTAAGCTCTTAAGGAAACAATGCACATTAAACTGATTTGGGTATCGAGATAGTTCCTGACAAGGAAACACTGAAGAACAATTTTATAAGATGCAAATTTGTTGGATGTTTTTCAATTAAAAAATATAAAATACTACTTAAATAGAATTTTGCTTAAATCTTCACTAAAATAGAAGATCAATTTTCAAAACCGTATCCAAAACTTTCAGAATATCTTCCACCGCATTTTCTTCCCATGACTCTCGCACTGGTCTTTATGTCTCTAGTGTCCTGCATTTTTGCAACATACTTCAGTGTGAAGTGCAAGAGGAAAAAAACAATTATCATAACACTAAATTAAATTTTATTTCCTGCGACTTTTCCTCTGTACTCCACAGGCTCTTCCTTCAGCTCACGTTTCTAGCCTGAGAAACCGACTTTGAACCCTTGACACACGTGCAGACACGGCCCACCCCAGCCGCATGCGCGTCGGCACTAACCGCACGGTTCAGGTGTGGACTCACCTGGTTGGGAGATAGAGGCCTGTACTAAAGCTGCCAAATATCTGTACCTGGAAGAGAAGAGCGGTCATCACACCACACAGGACAGCTCGCGCCGTCGGCCTTCCCCTGCTGCTCACGGGAAGGCCACACTCCCACTCTGGGGCCGCACACACCTGCCCTGCAAGTTGGGGCCGGGGCCGGGGTGCAGCAAAGCACCATCAAACAAAATCCTCTTCACCTTTACATTAAAGACCTACTCCGCAAAGGAATGTTTAAAAACTTGAATTAAGAGATGAAACTATTATTGGTGTTTCCCAAAACTCCCCAAAGCGGACACCAATTTTCAAACCTGTAGCGAAGGTGCAGAGGTGAGGCTTTGCCCCAGGGCATTCAAGCTGACAGACAAAGGTGTGGGCTGGCATCGTGGAGAGGAAGGGGATGGAGGGGGTGCCCCTGCCCCCTGGGGGCACGCACGCCTTCCCCAGCCAGCTCCTCTATCCATCAGTGGGCGGTCTCCAATCACCGTCACCACCAGCAGGGCACGCTGACCGATCAGGACAGGCGCCCCGGGCCGTCATCAGCTTGGTCACAGGGCATATGCCACTGCCTATGCCACGCACCCTAAGTGCCCATGGCCCCCAGCTCAAGGAACACACATTCACGCACAAAGTGCAAGGTAAGGAAATTCTTCCCAGTTCTACAAAAAGGAACATATGCTGCGTGTTGTGTAATGAGGGCAAGGGGTAGAATTTCTAGCCTCAAGGCAAATTGAAAAGAATGATAATCACACTACTCCAGAAACAAATTTCATTCGGCCCACGGTCCCCACACACACCCAGAGGGCGTGTGGAACACGGGCCATGGGCGCTGCTCAGGAAGGTGCGGGCAGGGCCGAGGAACGTGCTGGTCTCCCCAACTCCCGGGTGCTGCTCCACCACCGTCCCCAGGACGACACCTGCAGAAGCCCTGCCTCGGGGCCACGAGGGCCAGGCCGGAGACCCAGGCCCAGGGACACCCTACGACCCTGGGCGCTCGCCGTCCCAGGTGTGACCCAAGTGCTGTAAAGAGTGAACCCACATCAGCCGCTGGCCAGAGGTCTTTAACCACGGTTTCGATCCGCTTCACCACCTCCCGTCTCATGGCTGCTTCTTCAGGACAAGGGGACATGAAGTTATAAAAGTCAATGATTTCCTCATGAAGTCTGGCGGACAAAAGAGAAAACACACTCAAGTTACCGTTCCAGCCAAGCAAGCACGCCGTGCAAGCAACATGATGGCTCTTGCACCTCCGCAAACATCAGGTTAGACAGAAGCCCCGCAGGAGACCACCCGGCGGCAGATAACCCGGCGGCAGACCACCCCACAGGAGACCACCCAGTGGGAGACCAGCCCACGGGAGACCACCCCGAGGGAGACCAGCCCGCGGGAGACCACCCCGAGGCAGACGACCCCGCGGGAGACCACCCCAAGGCGGACCAGCCAGCGGCAAACCACCCTGAGGCGGACCAGAGAGCGGCAAACCACCCCGAGGCAGACCACCCGGAGGGAGACCACGCCGGGGGAGACCACCCCGGGGGAGACCACCCCGGGGGAGACCACCCCGCGGGAGACCACCCCGGGGGAGACCACCTGGAGGGAGACCACCCCGAGGCCGACCAGCCCGCGGGAGACCACCCCGAGGCCGACCATCCCGCGGGAGACCACCCCGAGGCCGACCACCCCGCGGGAGACCACCCCGAGGCCGACCAGCCCAAGGCAGACGACCCCGCGGGAGACCACCCCGAGGCAAACGACCCCGCGGGAGACCACTCCGAGGCAGACAACCCCGCGGGAGACCAGCCCGTGGTGGACCAGCCCGAGGCAGACAACCCCGCGGGAGACCACCCCGAGGCCGACCACCCCGCGGGAGACCACCCCGCGGGAGACCACCCCGCGGGAGACCAGCCCGAGGCAGACAACCTCGCGGGAGACCACCCCGAGGCCGACCACCCCGCGGGAGATCACCCTGAGGCCGACCACCCCGCGGGAGACCACCCCGAGGCCGACCAGCCCGCGGGAGACCACCCCGAGGCGGACCAGCCCGCGGG
>LNAC01000118.1:1551749-1576512 GCA_002007465.1 Ailurus styani
CCACCCCGAGGCGGACCAGCCCGCGACCGACCAGCCCGCGGGAGACTTTCCCGAGGCGGACCAGCCCGTGGGAGACCACCTCGAGGCGGACCAGCCCATGGGAGACCACCCCGAGGCCGACCAGCCCGCGGGAGACCACCCCGAGGTGGAACAGCCCGCGGGAGACCACCCCGAGGCGGACCACCCAGAGGGAGACCACCCCGTGGGAGACCACCCCATGGCTCGCTGCGGCGTGGACGCACGGGCCAATCCTGCCAGTGGCAGGATGGACACTTGCTCTGAACACTGAAAGCTCTGAGCACCGCATTCACGACAGTCACGGCGGGGCCTGTGCTAGGAAGCCGAGGGCAGCCCATCACTAGAGGCCAGAGTAGGCTACCCGCTGCAGTCCTCGCGTCCAGGGAGACCCTGCAGGCCGCCAGCCCCCTGGGGCCACCACTCGGCTGTCCTCTCCCGAAGGCGCCAGCCACCCGGAGGTCCCCGAGCCAGCGTGGATATGCCGCAACGTGTCCAGGCCTCTCTTCCTAACAGAGCCCCAAAGGAAAGCGCTCCCAGCAGAAGAGGGAGCTCAGAGAGCCGCCGGGCTCGCACTCACTCTCACCCTAGCCCTCAGGAGCCACCTCTCCCATGGTCCGCCCGCCCCAGGCGAGAAAGGCCGTCCTGGGGCAGGCCCGGGCTGTGGAGTTCACTTTCAGGGCCAAGGACCTACACGGAAGGCTGCTCCTGGGGGAAGGAGAGATGGCCATCCCCAGTCAGTCTGAAGGATGAATCCTAGGGGGCCAAGTCATCTAATCCCGGAATTTAATCAAATCAAATTCACCTGCTTCCACTCTAAGTTTGATTAATAAAGCAAAGAGAATATAAAATAAAATTTGCTCAATGATTATATAATGATGTTAGCTCAGCAGCTAGCAGAACAGTCCACATACCAGAAAGGAGTACTTCTTAACAGGACAATTAGTGTCGGTGACAAAGACAAGGGGCATCCCATCACCTCACATATCGCACTGGCCCTTCTCGTTCTCACCTGAAGTGCTGCCCACACCCCCCAAATCCGCACGGGGTGACCACTCCTAACCCTCAGCAGCAGGTCTGAAGGGGCCTGGAGGCCACTGAATGCATTCACGGGACTCTAGGGGGAAATCGATCCTCAGCACCCTTGTTCTTGGTACGTCTGCAATACCGATGAGGCTATCACTGGAACTTAAAATTAAGTTTATGTCTAATTTTTTAGAAAATCCAGAAGAGAAAACCTCGCCCAACTCTGATGGCGATTCAGCCAGCCACGAGGCCAGTTTTTAACAAATCCAAAAAAGTTAGAAGTCATATAACATTAAAATGCAGCAATTTTTCCCAAATCCCTATCCAATGCCAATGTTTGGGGAGTAAAGCTTGTATCACACTTCAATAGTTACTAAGCACAAGCACCAACGACGCCGTCAAGTACTGAACCGCACGGCCCCGCCAGCAGCTCAGAAGCCCACGTGAGTTTGACACGTCACCTACAACTTGCCATCGACTGGCCGCGTGGTTAGCGGGACTCAGGACATCAGGTTAGCGGGGTAGTGCCCGTACCAGGAAGAGCCACAGGCGACCCGGCCGGTTAGCAAGGGCGTCTTGGGGGGTCTCCTGTGTCAGTCACTGTCACCGTGGAGACCTGTCTGGACGGGGTCGACCAGCCATCCCCTGGTCCGTGGGAAGCACAAGGAGCACACGCCCTCCTATGACTCCTAGTACTGCTAACAGTATAAAATTTAGAGACAGAATAACAAAGGTAGAGGCCTAATTAAACAATCGGCCCAGAGTCATCGAAGAATATCAAAGCTAGCATGCTAAAATTCTACCCACACCCCACAAATTTAATACATGTAAACGTCTTGTAAACAGGGCATAGCAATTTGCCCAACTGTCACCGCAGCTCAGCACCTACAGACCAGAACGTACCACCGGCTTTCTCTTCCTCTGCGTGCATCTGAAATAACAACATCACACTGCCCCCGGCCCTGGCCAGCTTCCAGGACCCCCGCGCTCAGTCACCCCCCACGCACCAGGAGAGGAAGCAGCACGGAGGGAACGCGTGCGCCGGTCGGCACAGACACAGTCCCACCAGTGGGACACAGGGTCGCTTTTATCTGATGCCTGCGGACGGGCTCGTGACAGAAGGGGCTGCTAAGCGTGTCTCCCCTGTCCGTGCTTCAGGAGGGACGAACAATGAGGTCGAGGCACATCCACGTTCCCAGAGCAGGAAGTGGTCAAGGGGAACACGCAGGCCTCCTGATTTCAAGTGTCCCGTTCCGCCGGTAAGATGTGCTAACAACACACTTACCTGAAATGAGTATGAGATCGGGCCTAAAAGTGCCCTGCTGTAACAAGTACCAGACAGGAAGGAAGGGTATGTCTGCTTTGCTTTCTGGGACTAGAAGGGGCGCTCCCGGCCGACTGGGGGGACAAGAAGCCCTCACTGGCCCTTCCCCAAGGCACGCAAGGTTCAGCGAGGAGCTGCCCCAGGACCATGGCGCTCTGGGGTGTGAGGGCACCATCAGCCCGGAAAGACACAGGGAGGTCTGACCATTGTGACATCTGGGTGAACTCCAAGAGCTCCCTTGGCTGCCTGCCCCTGCGCAGGGGCTCCTCAGCGGGACCCCCCCCCAACAAGTGAGGACGCACCGAGGACTGGGGGAGGGGCAGGGCACTCGAGCAGGGAGGGGACGGCTGCCCACCCCGGGAAGAATGGTGCAATCACCCACAGCACACAGGGCAGGCAGCACCCCTGCCCCTCACGCCCCTCCCTCCCCCCTCCCTGTGCCCCTGCCGAGCGCCGTGCGGGGCTCCCAGCTCACTGCTTGATCCCAGCACCAGAACAGTGCCTGCTCACGGACACCATCTGACCAGTGGGAACGGATGAATCAAAGCACGTTTTGGTTAAATAAATATTTTGCTTATGAGCCTGTCATTTAAGATCTACATTCCCCGTAAAGTAAATCCCTACTTCACATCCCAAACAGTGCTAAATAGCCTGCATCATTTTACTTAATACTAACGTTACACGTACCTATCATCACTTTAAGAAGTTGCATTTCGTTTCTGACGACACACTTTCACAGGTAAGCGCTATCAACCACATGCCCAACCGCAGGCATCAGTACAACATAGGTCATTTTAAGAGTCTATGACTTCTGATCCCGAATACACCCACATGTTCAATTCTCCAAAGTGGTTCACAGCTCATGTCCATAATCATTTATGTCCACACGATCGTTACTGCTCAGAAACAAACACGAGGAAGCTCACTCTTCTCACATATCAAAACCTCAAACGTATTTCACAGCTGACAAGAGATGTGCATAAAACGACACTGAAGTCTCCTTCTCCACAGTGAGCGGCTGCCCCTCAGAGCCCCATGTCAGCCCCCAGCAGTCCGTCTCCAAATCCTCCAGGACAATCTCTGTGCTATGACCCGAAGACTCTCCTCTACAAAAGATCAGAGGTGGCGGAAGCTGGCTGTCCACCGGGATGCTAAGGGGCCCCTCCCATAGCCCTAGGTGGCCAGCAAGCCCTGGCGGGGGCCGGCAACACACTTCATCAGGTTTCTGAAGGGAAGAGGGGCCCGCATGAGCCCGACAGAGGCCCCTGGTGCAGAGCAAGGAAGGCAGGCAACACAGAGGGATAGGCCCACGACCGAGCCTGGACCGCCGACGCTCCATTACTACTGTTCTCTGTAGCCAAACCAAATCTGGACGCAGGAAACTAAAGACAACAG
This sequence comes from Ailurus styani, assembly GCA_002007465.1. Taxonomy (NCBI): domain Eukaryota; kingdom Metazoa; phylum Chordata; class Mammalia; order Carnivora; family Ailuridae; genus Ailurus; species Ailurus styani. Next base: position 1,555,510 of record LNAC01000118.1, read on the forward strand.
CGTGAGACTCCTACCTGGTTCTGCACTTGAAAGTATAACACAGATACGGAGCTGAATTTTTCAGGTGAAAAAAAATCCAAGAGAAGAAAAAGCCCACAGGGAACCATCCACTATCTTGGACTTGGAGGAGGCTTTCCCAGACTCCGGTATAAAACAACGATCATGACACGAACACTGAAGAACTCTATCCCAAAACACGCTGAGTGTAAACAAGGTAAAAAGCAAACGACAACTGCACATGGCAGAGACAGGACAAATGTGACTCTGCACATAGACCAGGCCCTGGCCCACTCTGGGGTAAGCGGACAATTTCTCGCTCCTGGGAACCTGGGACAGGACACCCAGGAATCCGCAGCGCGTGCTCACTGCGGGACCCCTGTCCCACTCGGGAAGAACGAGGAAGAGGCGTGTGCGCCGATAAGGAAAGATGCCCCGGTGCAGACAAAGACACGGCCCCGCGTCCATGTGAACGTCTGGCCCATATATGCACCAAATACATGAGAAGGTCTAAAGGCCACGTGTCAGCGCCCCAGGGTGTCCCACCCCAGAGAGTGGGATGGGCCGCTGTGGGAACACTCCACTTTCGACTCCAGATACTTCCATACCGCTTGACGCTTTTGTTTTTTATAAGAATGCGCTCATCATATAACTTAAAAAACTAAACGTGAAAAAGTCGACTGCATTTTAGAGGACAAGACTGTGATTTTTATATTGTTTTTGATGGCGTGCATTCTCTAATTTTAATGATGAATATAGATTCCTTCAAAAAAAAAAAAAAAAAAAGCAGCAGCATATCGAGTTAGTCAGGTTTCCAAACCCTGATGCCTCTTCCCAGCCACCTCACCCAAGGTGGCTTGTTCGGGCCTGGGGTCAGGAAGCAGGCGCTGAGCATAGACAGCGGAGGGGTGCACAGGTAGCAAGCCCACCGCAGGAAGGAAAGGGGAGGGGAAGGGAGGGGAGGAAGAGGGGAGGAGAGCCGCGTGCTCTCCAGCTAGGTGCAGCCCACACGGCTCGCCGGAGGATGGACGGGTTCTGTGCATGGGGCTAGTGAGCACCTGATGCGTGCAGTTGGGGACGTGGGTTTTTCATCCGACTTCATTTAAATCTATACAGCCACCTCTGACTAGTGGTCCCTCTCAGACCGGCAGCTCTGGCTGCTTCTTCCTCTGCACCTGAGACCAGTCAAACCTGAGAGAGAGCAGAGAGGGGCAGCCCCGCGAGAGCTCACTTCTCAGGCTTCTCCAGAACTGGACGCCTGGGCTCTGTCCCCTCCCCCAGGTCCTCCCTCCTCTCATCCTTGCAGGCCTGGCAGCTCACAAGAACAGAAGTGGCCCGCTGCGGACAAGGCTCACTTTGGGGGCTCCACCACTGTACATCCCCGCCCCCCCGCACGGAGGCCAACTGGATTAAAAACACACTATTGCAAATGACGCTGCAATAAACACAGGGATGCACATAACTTCAAAGTACTGTCTTCATTTGCTCTGGGTAAATACCCAGTAAAATTACTGGATGATATGGTAGTTCCGTATTTTCTGAGGAAACTCCGTACTGGTTTCCAGTGGCTGCACCAATTCACGTTCCTACCAAAAGTACACAAAGGTTTTTCCTGCACACCCCCCAAAACACCTGTGACTTCTTGTCTTTTTGATACTAGCCATTCTGACAGGTGTGAGGTCCTCTCTCATCGTGGCTTTGATCTGCATCTCCTGATGACGAGTGACGTCGGGCATCTGTACGAACAATACGTGGAAACAACTCAGGGTCATCGACACAAGAATGGACAAGGACGCGGCCTACGTACACTGCGGAATCTTATCGGCCACGGAAAAGAATGAAATCTTGCCATTCGTAACCACACGGATGGACCTAAAGGGTATTACGTAACGTGAAATAAGTCAGATAGAGACAAAGAGCATACGATTTCACTTATATGCAGAATTTAAAAGAACAAGCAAACAAAAAAGCCCAGAAATGGACTCATAAACCCAGGAAGAAACATGGTTCCCAGAGAGGCACAGGGTGAGGGACTGAGCAAATAAGCAAAGGTGATTAAAAGATACAAACTTCCAACTAGAAAGTAAGTCTCGAAGACGCAAAGTACAACACGGGGAATGGAACGTGGGCCACATCGGGGGAGAGCTGGAGCCTACTCTGGGGGTGCGCCGGGTGACAGAACTCCATCAGCGTCGTGCACCTGGAAGCAACGGGACACGGTGTGACACCTATACCTCCGTCAAAAACAAAACACCTCCGAGTAGGTCTTGGGACGCTCTTTACCAAGCTTCCTCTAAAATAAACTCTTGGGACTAAATGTGGACAAAAACCATGTCTGTTAAAGCTGAATGTTACAGCTCTTGATGTAACTGAAACACATACTCCCCGCTACATTTACGAGGCCATGCTTTCATGGCTTAACAAGAGGTTCGTAACAATGGTGCCTGATGAGGGCATTTTCCAAAGAAGCTGATCTAATTACGGAACTGGGCAAAGACGATTCTTCCCTCTTCACTAGAAGGCACTAACATGTCTGAAATTGGGAGGCAAGTTTCAATCAATGGCTGGGCATCAAATCAGTTCAAAATTAAGCGTTTTTCTTCCTTCATGGTACATTTCACAATGGTGCATCTTTTTAGGTCGGCGGATGTCTACAGGAAGTTGTCGATACAAAGTTTGTATTTCTGATCCACAAAAACAACAATTTCAAGTGGTTTAACTTTTTGCATGCAATGGCACCCCGGATTCAACAAAATGCGGGCTTAGAAGTTGACCGCATGGCGTGTGGGGGAGGCAACAAGAGTATCTGGCCAGGACCCACGCGGACGTGAGGCCCACTCGGCCACTCTCCAGCCCCAGAGCCGCGAATCAAGTCAGGAACCTCTGCACGGCACCAACGTCCTACGAAGCCAAGAAGCCAAGTGTACAGGCCAGGACCCACGCGGACGTGAGGCCCACTCGGCCACTCTCCAGCCCCAGAGCCGCGAATCAAGTCAGGAACCTCTGCACGGCACCAACGTCCTACGAAGCCAAGAAGCCAAGTGTACAGGCCAGGACCCACGCGGACGTGAGGCCCACTCGGCCACTCTCCAGCCCCAGAGCCGCGAATCAAGTCAGGAACCTCTGCACGGCACCAACGTCCTACGAAGCCAAGAAGCCAAGTGTACAGGCCAGGACCCACGCGGACGTGAGGCCCACTCGGCCACTCTCCAGCCCCAGAGCCGCGAATCAAGTCAGGAACCTCTGCACGGCACCAACGTCCTACGAAGCCAAGAAGCCAAGTGTACAGGCCAGGACCCACGCGGACGTGAGGCCCACTCGGCCACTCTCCAGCCCCAGAGCCGCGAATCAAGTCAGGAACCTCTGCACGGCACCAACGTCCTACGAAGCCAAGAAGCCAAGTGTACAGGCCAGGACCCACGCGGACGTGAGGCCCACTCGGCCACTCTCCAGCCCCAGAGCCGCGAATCAAGTCAGGAACCTCTGCACGGCACCAACGTCCTACGAAGCCAAGAAGCCAAGTGTACAGGCCAGGACCCACGCGGACGTGAGGCCCACTCGGCCACTCTCCAGCCCCAGAGCCGCGAATCAAGTCAGGAACCTCTGCACGGCACCAACGTCCTACGAAGCCAAGAAGCCAAGCGTACACACTGCCGGGGAGAGAGTGCACTTCGGCTCACTGTGCGGACGCCTCGTCCTCATCCTAAGTGGGTCACCGACTTGGGCGCACGCAGTGGCGAAGGAGGTCTGCTGCCCTGTTGTGAGAGGGGTCTGTGAGCGACAGTGAGCAGGCACGGCACACCCCGGACGGCCCGTGTCCGGAAACCCGAATGTGGGTACTCCTGGTACAGGTCAGGTCCGACTGAGATTCGATCGCGGAGAATCTTAACACTGACACATCACAGTGGAGTGAGCCCTGAATGATTCATTTTCTGGGTATTTAAGATGGAAATGGTGAGACCCGTTTGCAGTAAATTTCAGTTTTAATCGTGAAAGTACTGGACTTCTGAAGCATTATTTTCCAGTGTACTTTTAAACTAAATCCTAGGGTAGTAGAAAATAAAGTTCTGTGATGAATGAGAAAGACGTTTCTCACCTACTACTACTGCTCTCTTAAAAGAATCCAACCCCATTCAAAAGGTAAGTACTGCTCAATTTTCAGTACATTTTCCAAATTAATTTCTGCTTCAAATAATGAAGGTCAGCAACATTTTAGTGTCTATCTTATGAGAACCTGGTATGTGACTGCTATAAATATTTATGAAACCCAACTCCACGGGCTATTTTACAAGGTGAAAGATGTATTATTCAGTTAGCAAACCTAACTACTTGATTCACAGCAAATAGAGCTACTGACGAACACAGACGACCCACTGCACGAGGGTGATTTTTTATTTTAGAAGCTGAGCTGGTGGAAGCTGAGCTTCCTCGGTTCTCAGAGCCGGGGGGCGGGGGGGGGCGCTGGTTCTGCAGGTGCCCCAGGCGAGCACCAGACAGAGCCAGCGCCCACCCCTCTCCCAGCCCCAGCACAATCTGCAAGTGGCCCAAAGGGGACTTCCCTGTACTGACCAAGGAGCACAAGTGAATGCGCTGCAGCAGGTAAATGACACAAGCAAGGGGCCCAGAGTGAAGACAATGAAACGTATTTTAAATAAAACCGCAGGGGAAGAAAGGGGGCAAAGGAAACACTGACGGTGAATGATGCTGGCCTGTGAGGGGAGCAGCACAGGGGGGTTTGTCTGCTCCCCTAGATTTTAAATCCCATTGTTTCGTCTAAGGAAAGTGATGGTCAGGGCAGACGTTATGCATCATTTTTTCAGGGGTACAGGGAAGGCAAAAGAACACGTGCCGGCCTCCAACACGGCCTCCAGCTTTTAGCACCCGACCCTCCAAATACGAGCTGCGCTCCCAAGGGTCCCCGTGCTGGACTCCCCCAGCTCCCTGAGATCTTAAACCCTCTACACTGGTTCCCAGGGCCCCTGTTCATACTGGTCCCGGTTTACCTGGAACATCCCCCATGAACTTGGTCGATTCCAAATGCTAGGGGAAAACCAAGCTCTCCATTACAATGGAAAATGCATCAGAAAATACTAGAAACTATCTTCCACTGTTAATTTATTCCACCGCCCCCCTCCCCCACAACTCTTCTTAAAACCCTTCCAAAGCCTTAAAAAGCCAGTGGTTTCTCAGAAGCTGGCGCTCCTTCCCCTTGGCTCCACAATGTTCACGGTCTAAATTTTTGCCCGAAGCAACACCTTCGGGAAACCACGTGGCGTCACCCACTGGAGTGGCATGGACGGTAAAGAGTGCGCCGATGGGCATGCGGTGGGACGAGGGACTCAGGCTGCCCACGGCGGGCACAGGCGCGGACGCAGAGCCTAACTAGAAAGGGCGGGCTGCTGAGCCCACAGCAAGTGCAGACATCCATGCGGGGACGGCGGACTATTTCTATTTTCAGGCATGAACAGTCCTCTTTAAATTACCCATGTATGGATACAGTTAATGACATAAATCATTTTTTTAAATTTTTAATTATGTTACAAGGAAATTAATACCTGCACCAATTACTTGGAAAACCTTGAGGAGGACCTTCAAGGGGTTTTTTTTTTGTTTTGTTTTTAAAATAAAACCTCAAAAATGGAAGAAAACTGAAACTGCAAATTAGAACACAGTGTGTTTCCAGAATGTTCCCTCACTTCTGCTGTTACGGTGGCAGCTGCACCCCCCAGGCTCCCATCAGCCTGCTTTTAAGGGCCTGCCCATGAGCAGCCCTCCACTCCACACACCTACCTGGGCACCCATTTCTCTCCAGAAGGCTTTGAGCAAAGCTACCCTTACAAGTGCCTTTAGCATGTTCACGGAAGAGGGACGCCCTTGGGAGAAGCTGCTACAAGGGAAGGAGGCTGAGAGCAGCAGCAAGGAAGAGGGAACCTCCTTAGGGAGGGGGTACGCAGGATGGGCTGGGAGGGCACCGCTGCTGTGGGGCAGGCCAAGGCCAACCTGGGTTGAAGAGCCTATAACCATCTAAGTATTCACAAAACAGCCAGGTCAGAAAGCTCCACAGTTTGGAATCATCGATGCTACTGTAACTCTGGTCCATGCACATTCAGCTCCCAGTAGAAGTGAGCTCTCTGTTCCCTTCCCACCAAGACCCCTCCCGGGATTGGTCACTTTGAACCCTGGTGAAGGAGGATGTTTGAGGGAGTTTCAGAACCTAAACTGAAGGCCAGCAAAGGAAATGACACTCTTCTGCCTTAGCCAAGGAAACCCAAGCACACTCTAAGTGCAAGAAAAGGCCCTGGGGCCACCCAGAAGCCAGAGAACCACAGCAGTCTTCTCTTCCCCTCAGAACAGAGAGCAAGAACTCAGATACCAGAAGCCTATAGTTAAGCTATGACAAACTTTTTTTGGGTTTTTTTTTTTAACATCTCTATTTTGTTTTACTTTTTTCAGTACAAACGTTAATTTAATGCATTTCTTCTCAATCTAAAGCTAGAGAAGAAAGGACGTTCAACCCTAGTGAAGCATGCGGGAGCAACCTGCCGACCAGCCTGAAGCTAACCCAGCACTTCACAGCCTGCATCCACAGTCCCGCGGCGGGGTCAGTACTTCTCAGAAGCATTTTGCATTATAAGCCCCCAAACCACCCCACGCTGCAAGGACCAGCTAGAGAAAAACCACTTGCTCAGCATGTCCACAACCCATCACGGGGCAAAAATGATCAAAGGACTCAGACTCCTGACGCTGGTGTCCCAGAGAGCCCACAGTGCAATCTGGGGCCTGCAGGCCTCTGGAGGCGCTCACAGCCAGGAGCCCTGCCTGGGGGGCAAGGAGGGGCCGGGAAGGCACTTGACTGTGCCCTTTCTCTGGCGCTGGTTCAGGCCACCTGCACAAGCTGTGCATGGCGGCCACCGCCTAACTACCACCCACTGCGGCCACCTGGAGGGGACCCCGAGGGAACCACGTGGCTACGTCGAAAAGCCAGGGTCCCCAGCCTCATCCGCCAGCTCAAGCAGCTGCATCATTTGTGAAATGAAAATAGCTGCGTGTTCTGTCGTCTTTCCAGAGAGCCCTACCCTCGACGGGAAGGCGAGCTGGGGAAACCTTGTCCGGAAGATTAGTAAGAGTCTGAGAACATGAATGTTCTGGAGAATACCACCCGGTACCATCCACGTGACCAGGGTTTTCCTTAGAGCCCCCTGAACGGTCTTCAAAGCAAATACTGCTGTCTCCATTTCACAGAGGAGAAAACTAAGCATTCACTAGGCAGACGGGAACCAGCCCAGTGTCACGCAGCCAAGACTCAGACCCAGAGCTGTGCAGCTCTAGAACTTGAGTGTTTAGCCACAAAGCTGGGAAGCCACACTCAGGGGAGCCTCATACAGAAACCGTGCAGAAACTCACTGTGGGTCCTTTATAAAGAGTGGAAAGCTGTAGACAGAACTCTATTTAGAGAATCATGTACATCCACGTAGCATTCTTAAATCGTTTAAAAGAGCTTTTCAAAGACTGGAGGAACGGAATCAGATTTAAACAAATGTGAGATGACACCTGTGATATATATTTAGAGGAGCATTAAAAACCATAGAAAGAAATATGCTCAGGGGTGCCTGGGTGGCTCAGTTGTTAAGCATCTGCCAGGGTCCTGGGATCGAGCCCCACATCTGGCTCCCTGCTCGGCGGGAAGCCTGCTTTGCCCTCTCCCATTCCCCCTGCTTGTGTTCCCTCTCTATGTCTCTGTCAAATAAATAAATAAATAAAATCTTTAAACAAACAAAGAAATAAGCTCAAAAGTTAGCAGCAAAATTATGGCTAATTTCTCTTCTGTATTTCTTCAATAAGTACATTCTTCAATAAGTACGTTACTGCTTTTATAATCATACCCCCCCCAAAAAAAACCATCACTTTGGCTTTAACTGACACCAACTTTACCTCCAGAGGTCACAGGGCAGACTCCTCTCCGTGCCTGTGTCAATTCTCTGGTCTCTGGCCTCTCCGTGAGGGCCACACCAGCAGGCGCATTTGCTTCTGGCTCCATCCCAGCCCACGAGTGAGCCAGGCCCGGCTCCGTGGAGGCCCGGGGGACCCCGCTGGACGGCTCAGCATCAAGGTCCAGCAGGCGACAGGCCCCTTCAGCCCTAAAGTGCTGGCTCTAGTGGCACCCGAGCCCCTGATTCAGGAAGGGACCCCAGGGTGCGGCCCGGGCTCCCCCAGCAGACAGGGCTCCTAGAAACTCTACCCCACGATCCCAGAGAATCCTCTGAGACGAGGAAGAACAAGCCCGGAAGAGACCTGAGGAAGGGGGTGCTCTCTCAAGAGCCCGACTCTGTGGCCATAGCACGTCGGGTACGGTGAACGGGCCTCCTGCATGGTACCCGCTCTCACCGCAGACACTGCTGCCAAAGAGCCGGGCTGGGTAAGATTGCGAGGCGACATTTAGACGAACCCACGACTCGTTGGGGAGTGAATCCTGTCAATATTCTTCTCATGAGCTGCCGTCTACCAGCTGCCGGCCCTGAGCAGGCACCGTACGGCACCCCGCGCTGGGCACCAGCCTGGGAGGAGCGTCGGCGCCCCTCCTTCTGGAAGGCTCGGCACTCGAAGCACGTGCCGGAGCCGCGTGTCTCGCACCAAGAGCTCAGGCAGGGCAGCGCGGCGGCCGTCGGCTCGCTGCAGACCCCGGAACCCGCGCGCTCACCGCCTCCGCCGCACGCTGCTCCGTCCCCCCCGGTGCTGTTGTCCCGATGGGGCGAGTGGTCCCGGTGACCCTCCGGGGGGACGTGGCAATCAGCAGGACTGGTGAAGCCGTGTGGCCCGCGGACACGCACACAGTGGGCAACCCCCGCCGGCCGCCAGCGCCCCCGGAGCCCGGGCCGCCCCCCACACCAGCGCAGCAACTCGTCGGGAAGTACACCCGGAGGAGGCGCTCTCACCTCGCCGTACCCGGTACGTGTGTACAGTAAAGTTCAAGTCGCACCGTCAGAAGAGTAAAAACTGATACGACACACTTACCATCCAACCAGCCAGGATCGTCTCCAACTAGTTTAAAGGAGGAAAGAAGTCACTGGCACCCACTCTCCTGGGCCCAAACTAGACACTGCAACCTCTTAAAGTCTCAGGAAAGGGGTGCAGCACTCAGCAACCTCCCACAGCCCCACCCAGATGACCAGGAAAAAAAATCTCAGAGAAAAGACAACAGTACTGGAACACTGCCACAAACGGAAAGGACAGGAAAGGACTTCACGGATCCAAAGGTTCGAGGCGATACGGAGTGTGGAGAGCAGAAGCCGCTCCTCTTGCTGCGGCGCTTTCCCGCAGCCCAGCTGTTCTGATCCCGGCTACGGGGCAGCGAGGGCGACCGGGGAGGCCCGCGCCCTGAGCTGGGAGCAGGGAGATGATAACCAGAACGGGACAGAGAGAGCAGCGTGCACTCTCCAGCTTCCAGCTGGTGGCCCACGGCCATGCCCGTGGCCCCTTCGGGCTGGGTGGTGAGGGGCCGGTCCTGGCACCTGGACAGAAGAGCGAGCAGCAGCCAGACACGCACAGGTCGGGGGACAGCAACCCGCGAGAAGGAAGGGCCGGCCAAGGCCCCCACAGCAAGGATGAGCCTGGAGGCTTCGGGAACCAGGAGGAAGTCCACATGGCCTAGGGAACAGAGGCACCCTGAGTCAGGGGCATAGAAACCTGGGCTGGCTTTGGGGCGATCAAGACTGCCAGGCTTCAGGAGAAACCCAAGGGCCAGGAAGAGGACCAAAGAGGCCTGAGAAAGCCAGAGTCCTTCGGGAAGGACTGGGCCCTAACAAAGGCCCCCGCTGACCGCCGCAAGCCTGTCCCCTCTCCCCACGGGGCTGCCAGGTCCCCGAGAGGCCAGCCCAGAACACGGCCAGCCTTTCAGGCCTGCAGCCTGGGCTGGAATTTCTCAGTGAGGTGGAAAGGGCACGGCAGGAACACACGTATGCCACATGAGCAGAAAGGCAGCCTGCGAGGTCTGCCCTGGCAGCAACCCCATGAACAGGCCCCAGCAAACAGAAAGGAACAGGAGAGAGAGGAGCCCAGCACATGACAGAAACAACACCCAGCACCGAAGAAGACACACGAGCCAAGACCGGGAAAAACCCGCTCCAGGGCCTCGTTCTACAGAAAAGCAACCAGGGTAAGAAGGGGTCCGTCACGTCGGGGTCCCCTGATGACAAACAGCAGAATGAGGGCACAGGGGAGCTACTGTGCTAAGGACGCACACCGCAAGCCAGGGCAACAAGCACCCAGTTCAACAAGATGAACACAGAGGAAAAAGAAAATGATCCAAGTCATCCAGGGGAAAAGGTCTCCCTGGAGGCAGAGGTGCTGCCAGCCGGCAGAAGAGGAACCCAAAAGGCCCGGCCGAGTCTCAGGAAGAGGCGGTGCCCCTAAAACAAAGGCAGAGCCCGCTCTGTGGGTGGAAGGGCAGATGCACTCCAGGCGGGACGGATGCTGGGGGCCCACACTGAGCCAGACACCGCACCAAGGGCCACCCGTGGACTAGAAGGCAGCTTCGGAAAGGCGCTAATAAATTAACCAACACTGACGACCTTCACCAAAGGGGGAATGAGTCTTGCCTCCAATTCCTGACAACATTCACAGCCAGAGAGATGGAGCAATTCTGAGGTGGAGAGACGGGTATTCAGGCACACAGCAGGCCTCAGGGAGTGTGGCACCAATTAGCTCTCTCTAAAAACCTGACTGAACACACACAACAAAAAGACACTGACACAGGCTTCCCTGTGCAGAGCTGGTGAATGAGCGCAAGGGCAGGAGCCGGGGCCCCAAGTGCTCGGCCGAGCTCGGGGCCAGGACCACAGGGAGCAAGGCCAGGGTCACGGCCAGAGGAGCACGGTCTGCTCCTGCAAAGCTCATTCCAGCACAGGCAGGCCAAGAAGACAGCCCCGCTCGTGCCAGCTCTGCCAGCAAGGACGCACCCTCCACGCAGCCCACCAGACACAGGGACCACACAAAGAACTCCGAAATCTGAAGGAGTCCCGGGAAGAGTGCTGGTGGGGAGCGGGACGTCTACGTAAATACAAGACGAATCCACAGCACACTGCTGTCTCCGGCGTCCAGGCAACGCTGCAGGGTCACCAGGAACCCAGACGGCCTGGGGTCAGAGGTCCTGTGCTTTCCAGCGACCAGACCTTGCAGGATGCGGACGGTGCCTCCACACGGCACTGTCCTGAAGATTTAATGACTCCAGACAAAGTACTCGGACTAGGACCTGGCACTCCGTAAAGGCTCGATAAATGGCAGCGATTGTAATTACAGAACAAAATACAAACGCTTAACTCACGGTGATGAATAATGTAATGGAAATCAGGAGGTAAAGATATAGAAAAGGGCTATTTCAGTCTGCTCAGGCCACTCTAACAGGACACCGCAGACCGGGCAATTTTGACAACAGACATTTATCTCTCACAGTTCTGGAGGCTACAAGTCCAAGATCGGAGCCCCCTTCCCAGCTTGCAGACGACTGCCTTCTCACTGTGTCTGCAACAGGGCTGACAGCCAGTGAGCACTCTGGCCTCTCCTTAGAAAGACACTGATCCCAGGACTAGACCCTGCCCTTGTGACCTCCTCTAACCCTAATCACCTCCCAAGGGCCCCTTCCCCAAGTATCATCACGCGGAGGTCTGGGGCTTCAACATATGCACTTGGGGACACACTTCAGTCCGCAGCAAGGACTAGCAACAGCTCTACCCCACACAGCAGTAAGCAAACAGGTATGATTTCATCCAAACTTTTACTTTTGATTTTTTTTGCACTCAGCCACTTAAGGTTTTCATCATTCTTTAAGGAGGGGAGGGGCAGAGGGAGAGAGAGACTCTCAAGCAGACTCCACACCCAGAGCAGAGCTGGACGTGGGGCTCAATCTCATGACCTTGAGATCATGACCTGAGCTGAAACCAAGAGTTGGTCACCTAACCAACCGAGCCCCCCAGGCGCCCCTCATTTTTTTATGCTCCTGGTCTCAGCAATACCTCCTAGAAACTAACGTTTCCACCTGAGAGGTTCCACGTTACTTTCACTTCCAAGCAAAATTAAAAATGTAGTAAACTGTATTTAAAGAGAACATGGATTGTAACGGAAGTATTTCCATTGATCGAGCCATGCATCTGCCCACCCTGGGCTTCAAGAGAGAGGTCCACAGTGCCAGCTACCTAATCGTACTTTGGTTATTTGTGGGGCGTGGACCCCATGATTTTTAAGCCTTCTCTTCATAAACACCCACATGCACACACACACACACACACACACACACACACACACGCACTTCATAAAAATAATTATTTAAAAGTCAGCAGAAAACACTCTTGGACACACCGCTAACTACAGCAATCCACGCACACAACTGTAGGGGGCTCAGCGTCCCATGCAGTTGGGGGTTGTCACCGGCCACCTAAAGGAGTCACTCTCGTGATGCAGGGGGACAGAGCCAGGCCGCATGCCCAGTTTGTGAGACACTCCCGCCGACCCCTTCTGGGGAGACTGGGACGCACCACTCAGAGCCGGGGCAGAGCTTCATGCTGGTCTCTGCAAGCTGGGAGGTCCTGCCCTGTCTCTCTCCCTAGGGACTGGAAGTCAGTGTCATCTTTTCTTCCTATTGCCAGACCTCTTTGAACAAGCCCCTCTTTGCTCTGCACGCTGGCGGTTTAGAAGATGGGCCGCGGCATCAGACAGCCTGGGAGCCGAGGCGGCGCCGCACCGAACAGCTGCGTGAGCGGCTCGACGGGGCAGGGACGACGAGGACAGTGACAAGTGCTGAGACCACTCGCGTGACGGGAGCGAAGGAAAAGCTGAGGCGCCCCGCTGCGAAGGACGGTCCTGAAAACAGTGGGCCTCTTCCCCAGCCCCAAGCCGCTCACTTCCGGTGGTCTCACCCCAGAAGCACTCCAAAGGCCACTGCTCCTCCTGACAATTCTGTAAGTTTCCGTTCACTCCAAACCCTAACCGGTGACCGTTCTCGCAGGTTCCCGCTCTTTGGAATTCGGTCTCCACGCTGTGCTCCTGCTGACGTCATGCCTGCCCGCGGGCCGGTACCTCGGTCTCTTGTGAGTCCGTCTGGACGGAGCCACGAGCCCTCCAGACGGATGCATCGTCAGCTTCCTTCCACGAGGAACTTACCACAACGCTTCAGGGTCTCCGCACGTCACAGGCCATGGAAGGTGTCTCCTTGGTGTGCTGGCCATCGCTTCAGAGTTCTCCCTCGAGTTTTAAACATCCGTCTGCTCACGTTTAGAGAAGATGCCTACAACCAGAATACTCGGCCGCGTCGCGCTGTGGCTCTCGGCTCTGCCGGTTCGCCACGGTGCCGCTGACTGGAGCACGCCCGTGCCCGCCCGGGGAGGCAGGGGTGAAGCGCACGGGCTTTCGTGGCCGGCACGCCCTCTGCGAGGCTGCAGCTCTCCCGCCGGCTGGCTGCAACGTGGCCAGGGTACCCCATCCAGTCCAGTCTGCGCCCTCTTCGAGACGAACTAGCCACAAGGAAAAACGGGAGCGAGCCAACAGACGCTCACTGGTCTCGGTTCTGGCTCTCGGCGGTCTTCGGTTAAGACGGCAACTCATCGACGGCTCCGTTTTTCCTGGACAGCAACTTGCCAGAAGAATCCCGATGCGAGGGCCGTCTGCAAGCGCGGGGACGTCGGCGGACGACAGCCGCGGGACCCGCGTCCCCAGAGCCCGCCCCACGGAGCTCCCCCGAGCCCACCCCCGGCGTCTTCATCCTCGGTCTCTGCCTGCCCGAGTCCTTAGAGGACCCGGGTTCTCCCGCTCCCTCCACTGCTCTCTCTGCAGAGAAGCAAAAAGGCAAATGGCACACGCAGCGAGGCCGGCCTGGCGGGGTGAGCGGCCGCGCCCCCTTCCCCCGCGACGGGACGAGGTTCTCCTTCACCCGACGCCGTCTGCAGCTCCCTGAGGTCAGCGCCGGGGAGATGTCAGGGTGGCTAGGCTTCCGCCTTCTGTCTGCTGGTACCCCCTTCCCAGGCCTGCTCTGGGAACACGCAGAGCAAACCCGCCGAGCCCCGCGCTGGGAGCCCCGCGTGCCCGAGAAGACGGCCGGCTCTGCCACTCACCGGCAGGCAGAAGTGCCACCCCAGCACCCCAAGGCCGGCCTGCAAGTTCGGAGCCCAACCGAGCCGCTCCGTGCCGCACTCGGCCGTGACCGAGACCACGCTTCGTGTGCTACTGAAACGGCAGCCCTTGGGAAAGGATTTCTGCCAAAAGCTCAGAAACGCCATTTCTAGAGCTTTCCAGGGCTACCTGCTGAGCACCACGACTTTTGCTGCTGTTCCAGTTTGGATTTCTTCAGGCAGCAGTTATGGAACCAAATACCGTGTCTGGAATAAGGAGTCTGAAGTTCCTCTAGGATGGCGCTATCCAAACATAAGGCTCCTTAAGTGTTCATTAAAATTAAATGCAATTAAAGTTCAGTTCCACAGCTGCATCAGTCACACGGCAAGCGCTCCAGGGCCCCACGGGGCCAGCAGCTGCTGCGGTGGGCCGCATGAACCCAGAGCCTGCCCACCCTCACGGAGCGCGCCACAGCGCCCCGTCCCTCACTGGCGCTTTCTTCGCCGTTCACAGAGCCCAAGTCAGAGGCCGCAAAGAGCTCAGAGAAAGAACATGCACCCCTACTACGCGCACGGAACCAAAAACCCTGAACGACCTTCCCCAGGGCGCGTGAGTTGCCCCAGCGGACACAGCAGCCGGGCCCCTAAAGCTCCGGAAAGATGCTTACTTTAAAACCTACAGAACACATTACTTCGGCGCTGCTTAAATTTTTCAAATCAGGAAAGAATGTCTCGACACCACAGGAGAAGAGTCTCCACAACATCGCACGGGCCCCTGAAGACTCGGAACTTGAGGCTTTAGCAGTTTCTCCAAGAAAAGCTCTCGCCTGGGAGGGAAACTTGTATTTTCAAACCCAGAGCAAAAGGCTTTTTCTGTCCAGTTGGCAACGAGCCCCGCCTAATTTTTGGTTTCAATTTCCTCAGAGAAGAGAGGAGAAAAGGGAAGGAAAGGAGTGGCCTTCTCAATCCTCCACGTCACAATTCACACGGCACTTCCAAGCCTCCGTTATTTAGCACATCCTGCCCGGGGGGGTGTCGCAGACCCAGCCTCCGGGTGGGGAAACTGAGGCTCAGAAGCCAGAACCCACCCTGAAACCACTCACGACCAGGCCCGTGCATGATGCTCCAGGGGTGCAGAGTGCAGGCAAACCAGCGAGCTCAAGGCCACAGGCAGACCGCAGCCAAAGGCTTCCAAGCAAAAACGAAAGGATTTGCTTTTTCATTTCCCTTCCACTCCCGCATCCCAGCCACTGCTTCAGATCCACCAGATTCCAGAAACACGACGATCATCTGAAATCTCTCTCAAATATGGAAAGATAGAAACCACCTACATCCACATGTTATCACTTAGGAAATTAACTCCAATCTTAAACCACAGGAGGACCTAAATGGCTCTACAGAGCAGCTCACTGGGAATTAAAAAGAGCACAAACCCACAATAAAAAGGCATGTTGCTGACAATGAAAGACATTCCCTGCCAACGGGAACCTCAGAGACACTCCCAGCGAGTCCACCCGTCAGTGTGGAGACCTGCTGAGCCGGGAGGGAGATCCGGCGCCGCCTCCTTGCCGCTGGGGCCCGGAGCACAGGGCCCGGGGTTCGGGCCAGGCCCAGCCTGATCCCAGGACACTCACCAGGTGGCTGAGGGACAGGCAATGTGTCCTCATACCTCCCTGAGTCTTCTAACTTTGCCACGGTTACATATGAATTTTATAACAACAAAGAGAAGCCTGCTAAATCTAAGTGGCAATGCCTTTCAAATACAGAATTTTTTGAAAGCTTTCTGCTTCTGAGTTCTACACTGCAAGATATAAAACTGGTTTAACCACACTCTTTGGGAAGATAAGCAAATAAACTACAATCAATTTTACTTTAATGTTCTGCATTTAAATAACTTCAGAGTTAGCAATCGAATCTTCAAAAATCCTGAGACAACAAGTTATCTTCAGCACCTGATCTAAACTACCCAAGTGGCCACCCGCATTTGTTCATGTAAGCTGGCAGACCCCTTCACGCACTCATTCACCCATTCATCAGACGCTTACTCGGAGGTGGCCCGCAGCACCCACTTGGCCCTGGGAACGTGGCTAAGACACGGCCCCTCCTCCCCAAGGGGAAGCGGGAGACCAGTGGTCAGTGGTCAGCCATGTAAGGGCGGCGGTCACTCCATAGGACGGGGCCAGGGAAGAACTGCGTGGGAGTGAGCTCGCTCTGAAGCGAGGGTCACAGCCCATGGCAGGGAGGGCCCCCCACCCCCTTTAACTTGGGCTGCTGTACAAGCAGTGTGGGGTCTTGTGCAAAGCAAAGGTGGACTGCTGTGTACTTCGACCTAAATTCCAGGGGCAACTTGAGTGAAAATCATCCGGCCCCCCGCCTACCCCTGCCCCCCAAGAGGAACAACAGCTTTCCCAAGCTGGCCGATGCACGGGCCTCATGAACAGGACTTTTCGATCGCTGTGGCTCTCACGTTTTCATTCGCGTGGCTTCACATACACTTCTCTTAGGTGACACAGGAGAGAGGCACAGAAAGGCCCTGAGAGCTAGTCACTCGGTTGCCTGAGTTCAGGCGTGACAACCAAGCCAGAGGACGGACCAGCAATCTACCGGAGTCATCACAGTGGGCTGGAGTCCAGTCAAGGGAGAGAAGTGCTGGAAGAGAAAACCATGTGGTCAAGTCTACCTGAAGGAGCCTGCCTTCAGGCATGGAAGGAAGCCTGCAGAAGATCCCATGCCCCGATCCTCAGAACCTGTGGCTGACACATGATCATCACTCCTAGGATCCTGCTGTATTATCACATGCCCTTAAAAGAGACAACTACCTGGCTGGGCCTGACCCAAACACACAAGCCCTTAGAGCAGAGGGCCTCCTCCAGCTGGCAGAGACACGGCCAGAGAGGTTCAAAGCTCTGTTGCCAGTGTGAAGATGGAGGGAACCACAAACCAAGGAAGGCAGAGATGGCTTTAAGGAGCTGAGACAGGCCCCCAGCTGGCAGCTAGCAAGGAACTGGGGACCTAAGTCCTGCAACAGCAAGGAACTGATTTCTCGAACAGTTTGCAAGAAGAGCCTGAGCTCCAGCCAAGAACGCGGCAGCCAACACCTTGCCTGCAGCCCGGTGAGAGCCTGAGCAGGAAGCCAAACCAGCTGTCCCAAACTCGGCCATGCAGAGTCCCTGAGACAGTAAACGAGTACTGGTTTAAGCTGCTAAGTTAGTGCTCATTTGTCACAGCAACACAGAACAACTGCTGCATGGACATCTTGGAGTAAGACATTTAATTTGCAGAGCAAATTGCACACTGTAAGAGATCACCCCTGACCACCTCACCTGGGACACGTATCGGCATGGGGGACAGGTGTCTCGGGCCACTGTCTCAATCACCAAGGTCACCCATCTGCCTTACGCCGGTGCCACACTCACTCGGCAGCCTTAAGACCAAAGCGCCCAGAGGAGCCACGGACATGGCCAGAGCCAAGGCCAGCAGGAGTCTCCTCGGGCTCCAGCTAGCAGGACACCGCCACCCCTCACCTGTCAGCCTGCGCCCTGGTGCAGCAGCACCACCAGGTTTCTCAACATCAACATCACAGGCTGCCCTTTGTTCTGTCTTGTTTTTTAACAGCCTCTTTCATCCTGTAACTTAAAAGATAGATTCTAAACGATACTGACCTAACCAACGTACAGAAAGTCCTCATTTCCCAGGATAACCACGATGCCTCCTCCCCTCAGACGCACACCACTCCATTTACCATGGGGACCCAAATTTCTCATTAAATAGTGACTCAAAGGAAGTCTGAGGCTTTGCCTGGAAAAATCCTCAAGTCATGAAAAATTGATATTTTAAAACATTTACTTAAAAATTATTTTCCCAGGCGCTCAATCACAGGTGTGTTATTGCTGAGGAGCAAACGGCTCTGCTGGGGTTCTGCTCTTCCCTCACAAGCTCCCGGCAGCGCGACGGGGTCCGCTCCACCCCACCGGGACTTCGGCAGCACGAGCATTACCAAGGTCATTTTC
This sequence comes from Ailurus styani, assembly GCA_002007465.1. Taxonomy (NCBI): domain Eukaryota; kingdom Metazoa; phylum Chordata; class Mammalia; order Carnivora; family Ailuridae; genus Ailurus; species Ailurus styani. The sequence goes on from LNAC01000118.1 coordinate 1,573,613, forward strand.
TGCAAAAAAACACCTGAGGTCTCTACCTTCCCCAAGGACTCCTGCAGCCTGTTTCTCACTGCCATGCTTTTCTAGAGCGTCCGCCCTGCCCTCCTCCTCGGCAACCCGTTCTCCGATGGTCGGCAGTCCTGGGTCCGTCTCCACTCACCAGCGACTGGGCGCAACTTTCCCCAAGTTCACCGCAGCCTGCAGCCCGCGCTAGATTTTCCATCGCACTTGGAGTGACAGGCCGTGGCACACCAGGCAGGAACGAGTGATGCTGTGACTAAGGGGGGAGGCACCTCTGAGGAAGAGCCAACTGGCTACGGTCAGTGCAGCAGCACATGTGTGCACGGCTTCCACGCACATCCTCATACCCGGGGGGGAGGGGGGTTCACAGATGACGAACACTGACACAACAAGGCCCGTGCGTGCCACCGTCACTTTGCAGGACGGGTCTCACACTACCCTCTCCCATGTGTCCCGTGATGTGTGCAGGCGGAGATGGGACTGAGAGGACCCAGCAGGAGCGACGATGCTGTCCTCTGCCACGGGCCCTGCTGGGCGTGCACCTGCCCTCCCACCGGGTCCCCACAAGGATGCGCCGGGGGAGAGGGTCCCCTGCGTGCTACTTTAGGCAGTGCCACGTCAGGCCGCAAACACAGAGGGAGAGGAGGGATCCTGACTACTCCTCCAGGCTCTGACTCTCCAGAGTGAAGACAACACACATGGAGTCCGGTGGGGTGTGGTCACCATCCTATGAATGACATGGTCTGTTTCTCACCAGCTTCAGATGAGGAGCTGATTTTTGAGTGAACAGAAGACTTCGAGAAAATAAACACTGTTTGGCGCCCTACAGAAAGGACGCTGCATGATCACCTCACACTCAGGCAGCCCAGACAGGACAACCTGCAGAAGGCCAAAGGCCGCACAGAGGCCTGGTCAGGGCCCGGGCTACAGGTGCCCGCCAGAGGCTGGGGACCTTCCCTCGTTCCATTAGGCTCTTCCCAGGGCTCCACAAGGCACCAGTAAGGATGCAGTAACACACCTGGGGTCCAAGCTCCCCCGCCACCCCCCTCACTTGGGAATTTTCTTTGCCTTTAAGCTGACGAGGTTTCTGAAGCAGTTAGGACTGACCAGGGCAAAGTGATAACACGTCGTCGCTGGGCCAGGGGGGCGGAGGTGAGGGCACGGGAAGGTGGCAGGGGCCGGAGGCTGGGAAGCGCAGGGCCCAGGAGCCCATCCACACCTGCCCACGTCCCTAAGTCAGAAGCCTGAGTAGAGAGTAGAGAGCACACTTCACACGGTTCCCAAAACAAAAGTTTGAGATTTCAATGGAAACACGGAACAGCCGCTCCAAAACGAACGCTTCCCCTTCACCACCGCGACGACTCCGGTTCGGATCCCTGTCCTCCCCTGGCTTCGTCACCTCCTCGAGGGTGAAAGCAGACTGGCAACCCTGTGAAGCCAGGCCACCGGCGCAGTTTCGAAGGGCAAAGCCCCAGAAAGAACAAACAGCGCGGGCTGCTCCACGGGCCACCACGCAAACGCCCCACTGCCTTCGGCTGATGCTACCTAGCCCCCAGCGCATCGGGCACCGGCTCGCCCTTCCAGAAACACCCGTCCTGGGCCAACACAGTAAGTCTGAGCCACTGCTCACCAACAAGGCTCCTTTCTACTGACCGGGCCAACGGCTCTCTGAGCACAGTTCCTGCCCCTCCGAGCTACAGATGAAACACACGGCGGTGGCCTTCCGCGTCCCTGGGTAAGCTGGTGGCCGCCGGCAAGTTCTAGACTTATTTCTGGATACCCAAAAGTTAGCTGCCCTAAGCCCAGCGGCCCTCCATGGAGATGACCGTGAGGCGCACACCTCCACAGTTCAAGTGCTCCTCTGGCTCACCGCTCCTCTGCTCCAACCCTCCTGAAACGGTGGCCTGCGGGTGGCCTGCTAGAAGTGGTCCACGTCGCAAACCCAGACAGGGCACCTACCCTCCCAGGCACACGGCAGGCAATCCTAGCAGGCCCCTCCTCCAGGCAGAGGTGGCAATAAGTGCACAGACCCCGAGGGGCACACGTCACCCACGGAGGCAGCCAAGGAGAAAAGAAGGGGCATTACCAAGAGCGTGACAGCACCAGCTCCGTCTGATGCAGGTAAGTTAAAACGTGGAGCCCCTGGCTGGGCTGCTTCCGAAGCTACTCTTCAACCCTACACGCGGCCTCTGAGCAGAAACCCCACAGGCCAGCAGGGGATGGCAGGGCAGGACCCTCAGCAGGCCCCAGGCAGGGTCCAGAGCAGTAGCGCCCTGGAGGCACGCTCAGAGTCTCGCGCTGTAGTCTTTAACCTCAGGAGGACCACAGAGATGCTATCACGGGGTTCTAAAGGGCTCAGACCTAACCAAACCTGCTGACGGAGGAGATTCTCCCGCTGGCAGCTCTGGGAGAGGCCCAGAGGCCGGCAACAGTGTGTGTAAGGACCACGGGCCACAGGGGCAATCTCCACTAGCAGTGACAAATGTGCACAAGGGTAAAGAAAAGGGGCAGAGGATCTGAAGAAAGACTAGACCGGGGAAACAGACAAGAAGGAGGGAAGATCGGCACAGCTGGACAGGACAGACTGTGCTAGTGTGTGGTGAGCAGAGGCATGCATACGGAGCGCCAGGGGTCAGAGTTAGGATCAAGAGATGAGCGTCTTCCAGGCCAACCACTGCCTCAGATCCTAGCAGAGAATCTGGTACTTAGTGGGCTCATTTATCAATAAAAGCAGCAGCAGGGGCACCTGGGTGGCTCGCTCAGTTAAGCGTCTGCCTTCGGCTCAGGTCCAGATCCCAGAGTCCTGGGATCAAGCCCCAGACTGGTCCCCTGCTCAGCAGGGAGCCTGCTTCTCCCTCTCCCTCTGCTCCTCCCCCCCCCCCCCCCCCCCC
>LNAC01000118.1:1580053-1590422 GCA_002007465.1 Ailurus styani
CCCCGGCCGCGCTGCCCGCCAGCCGCCGCCCCGGACGCAGCGGGACCCTCCTCGGCGCAGCTCCTTAGAGGCATGTTCGCTTCCGTTTAAACATGGTTTCCTATGCCGAGAATGAAGTGGAAACTGCCGTTGGCTCCCGGGCACGGTTTCCCGAGGCCGGCTCGGCCGCGCTGCCCAGCGGAGCCGCGGCCACGTGCTCGGGGGTCTGGCTCACCGCCGGCTCGGTGCCGGAGCTCCTGCCCGCGGGCGAGTCCCCGCTGCGCCGCGGATGCCCAAGCCCGGTTTGGCCGTGCTGTCGTTAGGGCTCCGCCGCCAGGCGCACGGGCTGCGCGGTCCAGGCAGACGCCAGTGTCCTTATATAAGCCTGCTTGTGCCCCGTGAGCCTAGCCTGCGCGGTGGACACCGGGGCCCCTCCGGAGCCCGGACCTGCCCTGGTCCCCGCCCAGCGGGTGCAGTCCCTGGCTAGGCGACTTCGAGGACGCTCCGCGCTCGGCCGGCCTTCCTTCTAAACGGACGGAAGGAAGCCCTCTCCAACCTGCTCTCGAGTTTCCCTGTGTCCTGGGTGAGTACACGCGCTCGACGCTGCAAGACTTGGTGACAACGTGAAAATCCGTGTATCGCCTACTAAGGCTTTTTGGCGAATGGTAGTAAAACTACAAATGCCTGTTTTGGTTCAGGCGTCTTGTATTGTCCATGTGGAAATTACGACCAAGGTTTAGAACATGTGCATTAAATAAACTGGAGAAAATCACACACAAACCAAACTGGTTATTCTGGATGTCCTTGCTTGCAGTGTCTAGGGCCAAAATCCCTGGGGTCACCCCAGTCTCCCCTCTTCATAACCCACAGATTCTCTTGTGTCTACCTACAAGAAACATCCAAAACCCAACAGCAACCCCTCACTCTCTCCATCTACTCACCTACAGCCCTTTAAGACCACCACCGTTTCTACCATATTTTAAAACAGTGCCTCTGAGCTAGTTTCCCACATTGCATTCTTGCCCTCTTTGGCATTTTCTCCACAGAGCAGCTTTTGAGTGATGCTTTAAAAAAAAAAAAAAAAAGATGATGTCAGTCTCCTGCTCAAAACTCCCCAGTGACTTCCTTTCTCAAACTCAGGCTTACTATGACCTGCAAGTCCCTACATTGGCTGGTCCTCCTCCCTTTTTTTCCCATTTCATCTTCCACCTCATCCCCTAACCCAGCCTGCTCCCCAGAAGCATAGCAGGCACAGACATGCCTCAGGGCCTTTGCACTTGCTGTTCTCCCTCCCTTAGGATGCTACATACCTCCACGGGTACCACCTTACCCGCTCTCACACCTTAGTGAGGATGTTGCTCTATCTGAACTACAGACCCAATCCTCAACACTCCCTGCTTCCATTCTCTGCTTTGTTTTTCTCTTAGCATGTCTCTCCATTGGTTTCCTAGGGCCACAAACTGGATGACTTGTAACAGCAGAAATGTATTCTTTTACTGTTGTAGAGGCTTAATACCTGAAATCAAGGTGTTGGCAGGGCGATGCTCTCTCTCTGAGGTCTTCCAGGGGAGGATCTGCTCCATAGCTTTCTCTTTGCTTCTGCTGTTTTCCTTGGCCTTCTTTGGCTTGTAGGTGCCTCACTCCATTCTCTGCCTCCATCGCTGCACGGAGCTTCCCCTGTGCCTGTGTCTCCTCTTCTTGTCATAAAGATGTCGTTCATACTGCATTAAGGTTCACCCTAATGACCTCATGTTACCTGGATTACATCTGCAGAGACCCTATTTCCAAATAAAGCTAACATTCTATTGATATCCAGGGTTAGGACTTGAAGTTCATTTGGTGGGAAGGGGCGGGGGGCACAATTCAATCCACTGTGCCATCTCATGAATTTTATTTACCCTGTTTATCATCTGTGTCCTCTTACCCCATTAAAATCTAAGTTCCACAAAGAGGGGGCTTTTTATCTGTACTTTTTCTGGGCTGTGTGTGAGCTTGAGGACTGTGATTGGCACATGGTAGGTCCTGAATGGACACTGGTGAAATGGGCAACAGTCAGTTGACCAGTTCAATGGGAACGAAAGCCTTGCCTGGATTCCAGGATCCACAGATTGCTGTTGACTTCTTTCCAAATTTTAAGTTTGTTTTTGCCTATGGCCTCCTGCTCTATCTTTGCTGTTTGTCTCTAGTTAATCCCTCTGACTTTGATTCATCAGCCGTACTCAACTTATAATTAGATACAGGGTTTCGTTATGTATGTATTTGATCATAAGTTTTTATGTAAATTAGAAGCAATATGTTTCTTTCTGCAAAACAAGAATGAATACTAAGTCAAATGTAGTCCCTGTTGCGGTCCCTGTGGCTCTGGGCAGAGGAAGTCTTTCTCATTGCTTATCAGTTTTCACAGATAACCCCAGCTTTTTCCTTCTGCGGCCAAAACCAACTCTTCTCTCATGATGTTAGAGGAGGGGTAATATTAGAGATTATACTATGGTTTCAGCGATTTGTTCTCATGAACAAATAGTTTCCAAAGCTTTGACTACCGTGGACTTCCTGTGCCGGAATCAGGTACGCTGGTTAAAATGCAGATAGCGAGGGCTCACCCGATCTGAAACTTACTCAGAGTGAGGTCCGGGAATCTGCATTTTAAGTAAATTCCCCGGGCAATTTTAAACCTAATTCAGGGTTCCCAAACTCAGTTGCACACAGGAACTGAATAGGTTATGTAAGTAACTGAAAAAAATCAGGGTATATGTGCACTCATCAGCTACTGCTGGGTAACAAACCACTGCCAAACACAGTGGCTCAAAGTCAGTGTTTGTTCTTGCTCACAAATCTACAGATCAACTGTGTGGTTCTGCTGATCTGGGTCAGACAGTGGATCTTGGCTCACAGATCACTTCCAGGCTCCAGTCAGCTGACAGGGAAGCTGAGGCTGGCTGGTCTGGAGTGGCCACACTCACATGGCGGGCAGTTGGCCGGCTGGCAGCTGGGACACCAGGGTCGACGGGCCCATGTGTCTCTCCTTACTCAGCAGGGTAGCCCCAGCTTGTTCTCAGGGTGGCTGAACAGGGTTTCAAGAAAGTAAGCAGACATGTCTGAAGTAAGACCTGCCATGCCTTCATTTCCTCAGCATTCTGGGAGCCCAAGTAAATGACGAGGCCTTGATAAGATTCACGGTGGGGAAGTAGCCCCCAACTCCTGATGGGAGAAGCTGCAGTCACATTGCCAGGGCCGTGGGACGCCGGGAGGGGAATCGTGGGGGCCCAGTGGGACCCGAATGAGGATTGGTGGGGACCGTAGGATCCGGGAGAGCACCTGCCTGGTGTAAAGGAGTAGAGAGGCACTCCTGCCCAGGTGGCCAGCGATGCTGATCCTCCAGAGAACCTGGACAGGCAGACATGAGCCTGAACCCCTGCCCCCGGTCTGAGATGTCAACCTCCAGGCAGATGCTGCTGGCAGCCCACGTAAGTCCTTTGTCCCCACCGCCCCATTCTGCTCTGGTGGGCAGAGCCCTGGTCCTGCCTAGGAATTTTCATGGCCAGGTAGGCAGAAAGGGTCTGTGTCATTCTGTCAGTGCCACATAAGCATAATACACATGCCCATTCTAGAGGAGCAGGCCGCCGGGACACTCCTGGGAGAGTCTTCCAGGTGAGACCTACCAGACGACACTCCCGGCATCACCAGTGGACACGGTTCTCTCTGTGCGGGCGCCTGGCACCCCTGCAACCACCTTTAGACCAGAAGAGAGATGGGAGCCAGGACATATGCGGGAAAGATGGCCCCCAAGCCCGAGCAATCCTGCGCCGTAGCTCCTATCCCAGCACCCCCTCGCCTGCAGTGATAACCCCTCCGGAGTTGCTCCGTGTTCTGGGCAGGTCACACGGTCGCTTGCTACGGAAAGCACCCGGGACAGCAGCCAGTTGAGAGACTGCTAACGTGCCGTGGAGGGCGGCAGTCTCTGTGAGTGACGCCGGGCTTGTGGGTAATCTCTGGTCACCAGCAGGCACAGAATATGATGGGGTGCGGGTGGTGCCCTCCTGGTTCTGTGTTCGTTCGCGAAGAACAAGGTTTCCTTCAGAGAGGTGGGTTCTTGCCTGCAAGGGTGAATGCTGAGCCCTTTGAAAGTTTCAGGTACCAGTGCCACTCATTAAAGGAAATGATTTTTTCTGCAAAACTATCTCCTTTTATCCTTTTTTTAAAGATTTTATTTATTTATTTGACAGAGAGAGAGAGAGAGAGATCACAAATAGGCAGAGAGGCAGTCAGAGAGAGAGGAGGAAGCAGGCTCCCCACCGAGCAGGGAGCCCGATGCGGGCCTTGATCCCAGGACCCTGAGATCATGACCTGAACTGAAGGCAGAGGCTTAACCCACTGAGCCACCCAGGCGCCCCTCCTTTTATCCTTAATTATGGAAAGTTTCAAACTTGCACAACAGTGGAGAGAATATGTATATTGAACCCCTTTGGTAACTATCAACTCAAGGTCAAACTTGTTCACCAGTGTCCTCACCTGTTTTTTCCTCCAATTATTTCGAACCCAATCTCTGATAATATGTCCCTCACCCATAAATAATATAGTATGCATTACTAAGTTTTAAGCATATGTTTCAAAACATAACTACAATATTACCACATCAATGTAGTACTAACAATGTCTTACTTAATATCATCAAATATCTGATCCATAATAAGTATCTTTGATTATCTTATAAAATTTTTTATTGGTGGTTTTGTCAAAAAAAAGTCTATATATTGATTTATATCTTCTCATGCTTTTTATCTGTGGTTTCTCTGTCATCTTTTTTGGGGGGTTAGGTGGGGGGACGGGGGCAATCCCTTGTTGGAGACAACAGGGGTCATTCATCCCACAGTCTGGATTTTGCCAACTACGTCTCCCTGTGGTGTCATTTAACACGTTCCCTGTCATCTATATATTTTTGGTAAATTGGCTGTTGAATCTAAGGTCTTGATCAGATTCGGGTTTGGTCTCTTATTGACAAGGCCACTGCAGAGGTGCTGCTGTGTCCCTCTCACAGCGTCTGGTGCTCTCTTTGGGGACGTGAGTGTGAGCTCCTTTGATGAGCATTGTCTCAAGCCCTGCTCCAGGGTTTCTGTGGAAGGAATCGTCCCCTCGAAACGCCACAGAATCCCAGGACTGCCCCTCTCACAGCCCTCAGGAAGCAGATGCCCTGCAGATGCTCAGGTCCGAGTCTCTGCTTTCCAGATGAGGATTCTGAAGCTGGCCCACAACCAAGGCCCAACAGGGATGACTGGTATTGGGGACTCAGCAAAGCAAGTCCTACAAATTAGACCCCATAAAAAGTTAACTTTGGTATGTCATGTGGAATGTGACCTAATGGAACATGGAAGAAATGGGGAAATGGTCTATAGGGAATCTAGACATACCCCCAAATTTGGGGCCCCCAAGTTATGCTTGGACTCTTTTCGTCCAAGGAAGCATTCCCTGACCCTGGTAGGCACATGTGGTCCTTCACCGGAAGGTGAGCTCTGTGGGAGGAGGCAGATTTCAAAAGGCCCGACCTAAAAAAAAAAAGAAGGGGGGGTAAATTATGGGCGGCGGTGGATAAGTTAATTAGCTTCACCATAGTAGTTGTGCTGTGTATAGATGTATCAAATCCCCATGTTGTATTCCTTAAATATACACAATTTTTATTAATATAGATGAGATGGAGTTTTAAAAAATTCTTACATAAGTTATAGCACATTTAAAAATATTGGTTTGAGAAAGCAAAAATTAGATATTTCAAAGTGCTTCAAATTAATAGTAAATATTAAATAGGTATAAAGTAGAGAATATTTGAAGTTTGTGAACACAGAAAATGGTAAGCCCCAGATCTTTTTTTTCCTTTTTTCCCCTTTTTTATTATTATTATTTGCCCCAGGGGTACAGGTCTGTGAGTCATCAGGTAAGCCCCAGTTCTGTGTGATATCAACTTGTGTGGAAAGTCGTGTTTCCTCACAGCATAAGATAAATGAAGTCTCACGTGTGTCCTCCATTTTAAAAGTCTCAATGATACTCCGGTTTCTCTTCAGATCCTATAAATCTTCCACCTTGTAAATGTCTCAATGATGAAAAATAAAGAATAAATTAGTGGTAAATATTGGAAGCCACATTAAAAAAAAAAATCCCACCAAGAAGTAGAAGAGACGGCCTTCATTTCTCTCCGCAGTGACCTTCCAACTGGCTGCCTTCCCTTATCCTCAGAGGAGGGCATCTGGAAGTAAACCCCCAGTCTGCGTTCTGAGCTGGTTCTCTGTTCATGTCCTCATGAGTCGGTTCTTCTAAAGAAGCAGAAGACTTCCTAAGAGCTGCTCTACTTGTTTCCTGGGGCTGCCCGTAACCAGTGACCACAAACTGGATGGATTAAAAACAGGAATCCCCTCTCCCTCGGTTCTCGAGGCCGGAAGCCCGAGACCAAGCTGTCAGCAGGCCCAGCTGCCCTCCAGAGCCCCCAGGGGAGGGCCCCTCCTGCAGCTCCTGGGGGCTCCTGGCTACCCCCTGTGGAGGGGGGCGCTCTTCACTCAGTGCCTCTTGCCCCCACATGGTCTTGTCCCCAGGACTGTCTCCGTGCCCTCTCTTCATGTGAGGACCCCAGTCATGGGACTGAGGGCCCACCCCAAGTCCAGGAGGACTTCATCTCAAGCTCCCCAACCAATTACATCTGCAAAGACCTTACTTCTAGATAAGGTCATATTCTGAGGTTCTAGGTGGACATGAATGAGGGGGGCAATATTCAACCCACGACAGGGACTCAAACAGATGCCAAGAGTTCTTTTCCTCTCATAATAAGGAAGCGGGAGGTAGAGGGCCTTGGTGTTTGCCCCAGGAGGCCCCTGCTGGCTCGTCTGTGACTCTCCCCTCTGCCTGTGCCCAGCCCTAGGCCTCAGGCCTGCGGTCAGGGAGGGAGAGAGGCTGAAGGAGGGTGATGTGTGCTGCTGCTGACCCTGTCAGAAAAGCAAAAATGTTGAAGAAACCCTCACACCAGACTTGCCCTTGTATCTCCTTGACCGGAAGTGGTTATAAGGCTACCCTTCCCTGCATGAGAGGCTGGGATGTTAAGATACAGAATGACCCAGAATGGCCTAGACCAATCTCAAGACAGTGCTTGTGTTGGGCATATGGCCATGTTGAAAAAGCCTGGAGTCTGTTAGCAAAGAAGCAGCAGCTGGTGGGTACTCGGTAGGCCCCATGTCTGCCCCCCTGAATCTGTTCTAAACTGGGTGCCCACAACTCTGCTTCTGAGAGCCAGTTTGCACAAAATCTGGTTTCGGGTCAACGTTGACCAGGGCGAGCTCCTCAAGATAACATGCCCTCTGAATCCTTGTCAGGGTTAGCAGACGAGTCCTCCTCTGACGTGACCCCAGCGCAGGGCTTCTCAGGTGGGGCCCAGCTTGTTTCCGGGGGAACCTTTGGCAATGTCTGGAGACGCTTTTATTGTCCTCACGGGGGGCAGTCGTCGAGGCCCTGCTGTGCGTCAGCGACACAACCAACACAGTCTCTGTGCCGAGTGTCCCCAGTGCAGAGAACACAGTGACCTGCGTGGTGTGCGGGTGTCCGGAGGGACACGGAGGGGGCGTGGCCAGACTCATCCCACAAGATGCGGAGCCGTTAAGCCGACAGAGGGAAGTAGAGAGCAGAGAGATGGAAGGAGATTCCAGAAGGAATCTGGTGAGAGAAGCAGCCCGGAGGACAGAACTGCCCGGCGCTCCCGTGGCCAGGCCCTGTGGGTGGCAACAGAGAGCTGACACGAAGCTGGCGGTGTAGATGAAAGCAGGCCTGGGAAGACCACGTGCCACATTAGAGCCCCTCCAAGGCTGCCTTTGGAGGCGCCATTGTCAAGTGTCCGCCAAGGAGCAGATGGACTGACTTGGGCTTTAAGAGGCTCACGCTGCCTTCGCAGTTGGAATTGGGAGGGAGAGGCTGGCTGAAGGTGGGGCAGAGGTGGGGAGCGCACGGAGAGAGGCAGGAAGGCAGCTCTGGAAGGATCGCCTAGGGGAAGAGATTATTAGTCAAGTAGCTGTGTTTGCTGTAGGAAGCACCCTCAAGCCTCAGTGGGTGACCTTTAGTTCTTATTCGCATCCCAGCCCAGTGTGGGTCTGCGACTGGGCCTGGCTGTGGCAGGGAGGGTCCCCTCCACGTGGTCCTCCCGGGACCCAGCCTCCCTCCGGCCGTTCCCCTAGGCCTGGCTGTCCTCTGCAGAGTGCTGGCCGGAGAGGAAGCAGAGAGGATGCGAGATCCCGGGGTGGGGGGGGTGGGCGCTGGGGGCCAGGCCTGCGGGGGCCCACACGGGACTCCTGCCCACGTCCCAGCTACCAGAAAGAACTCGGGCCTGTGTCCCCACCGCCTACGAGGGAGTGTCCGAAGCGTAGTCAAGCTGAGCCCAGAGCAGAAAGGAAACGGGTCTGGCCAGCAGACAGTACTGACTCTGCCACAGAATGTTTCAGAGGTAAAATCATCCTCGGGCCCCATAATTGATCCCACATGGAGGAGGGGAGAGCTTCCACGTTCCCACCAAGGAGCCTGGGGTGGACGCGTTGGTCGTGCGCCCAGGAGCCACTGCCTTAGCAAGTGACACGGTGGGTCTATCCGAGAGGCAGCACAGGACACTTCACGTGGCCCACGTGTCTTCCTGTGGGGCCTGCATTCCATTTATAGGAACGGTGCTTCCTTGGGTATATGTGTGTCTATACATACGTATATGGAAATGGGTACCAAACTGGGGTGTAAAAAGACAACCCAAATGTGAAACAGGAATGTTCTCGTTTCTGTGTATCGTTCTTCCCTCCTGGGGGCCCCTTCACGACCCGATTCCCCGGCTGTAACCTTTACAACAAGAAGCACTTCCCGTTGTCATCCTCCGTCCCAGACACCTGCGGCTGAGTCCCCCCTCGGCTGCCGGGCCCCCTCCCGCTGAGGTCAGTGGCAGCCCTGTCCAACCCCGACTGCCGTGGCCGCAAGCGGTGGGTCCGTACGGGGAAGCCACTGTGGGTCCGTGAGTCTGACGGTCTGGCCTATGGAGTTTGCTGAAACGTCCCTGTTTTAGGACTTGGAGCAGGGCATACAGCCCATTCCCAAACTCAGATCTGCTTCTTTGGTTAGGAACAGGGACTGTGCAGCCAGTTTCTTTGCAATGGCTCTGCTATTTCCTGACTGTGAGGTCTCGGGCAAGCTGATTAACCTCAGCGGCCTCAGTCTGCTCATCTGCAGAATGGGGACAAGAGTTGTAACTTAGGCTTCAGACTGTGTGAAGATTAAAAGGATCAGCGCACCTGAAATGCTTGCGGGAGTGGCCTTACGTTGTACCTGCCTAATGTGTGTTCGTGATGTCACCCCTCTGAGGTTCTTAGAGAAGCTGGAATTTCCTTTGCAATTTTGTCCCTTGCAGGTCTGTTCTCTAATGAGGGGAAGATGCGGCAGAGGGAACGGTGCTCCCTGCTTTCTGCTCTTGGGAAGGCTCCAACTTCCCGCTGATGGAAGGGAGGTGCTCCCTGCCCCCCACTCTAATCAGAGTCTGAATCATAGAGCCTGAAGTTCAAGTCACCAGGGTCAACTGGGGAGTGAGGCAAAGGGAAGGGCAAAGGGCAGGGTCCCAGTTTGGTGACCTGAGCCATTGACCAAATCTTCTCCCCAGTGGAGCACCTTGCTGGGGGAGCAGGAAGCATTCCCTTTTGGAAAGGTCAGGTCTAAGGAGATGGCCAGGAAGCAGCGGGACACACGAGTCCTGCATTTGGTAGAGACGCTGGTCTGGAAAGGTGTGTCTGGGAGCGGACCCCGCAGAGCAGGCCAGTCAGCGGTGGAAGTGGACAGGAGCCGAGGAGCAGAGCTGGGCCAGCCGCAGAGAGCAGTGCGAGGACGCCTGTCACTTGTCTTTGCGAATTAGTGGCATGGCATTTTAAACCCGCTTGAATTTCCGAGTAGAGATGTGTGCTGTTATTTTTCAAAGCCCTATTCAATAAAATATTTGGGTAATTACTACACTCAGGAAACTGGCTCAAATCCACCAAGACCTAAAAATAGCGAGTTTCGGGACCTGTGGATTCTTTTCTCATGACAGCGAGGCCTCCGGGGCCCAGCCAGGCAGCCGGGGAGGCGCGGCCCCCCTTCCGGGCGCAGTCAGAGGCTGGACACGGAGACCGGCGGGCAGAGAGCTTTCCAGCCAATTCCGTGCGGCCGGAAAAACAGACGGAGGCGATGCCTGGACTGTCTCCAGCCCACCAATGGGCCAGTGGGCTGTGCGCTGAGAAAAAGCGCTCCTCCGTAATGCCCCCTTCCTCCCGAAGGAGAGCGCAGTGGGACGGGGCCAGAGGCGCCCCCGCCCCCCGCAAAGGGGCGGGCACAGCAGGCAGAAGGGGGCGGAGGGGGGGGGGAG
>LNAC01000118.1:1590788-1636150 GCA_002007465.1 Ailurus styani
GGGCTTTCCTTCCAGCCCGAGCCCAGGCCGCCGGCGGGAGGCGCTCAGCGCCCGCGGTGACTCGCTGGGGCCGCCCGCACCCCAGTCCCCGCCGGGCCGGCGTGTCACCGCGGCCAGGGGTGTCCTGGGGACCCCGCTCCGCGCGGCCGGCGGAGACCCGGCCAGGTCTTGTCGAAGAGCCGGGGAGGGCCGGGCTGTCCACCTGCCGAGGGACGGAGCGAGGACGGGGCTGGGGGGTGGGGAGGATGGGACGAAGAACAGCGGGGAGGACGAGGGAGGACGAGGGAAGGACAGGCGGGAGGACGGGGGGAGGAGGGGGGAGGACAGACAGGAGGAAGGGGGAAGGACGAGGGGAGGACGGAGGGAGGACAGCGGGGAGGACGGAGGGAGGACGGAAACGCACTGGAGTCTGTCCGGCCCACACCCGGCGCCTGCCGCTGTCCGGGGCCTCGGGCCAGGGCACTAGGCGCACAGGTCTCCACCCGGGTCTGCAGGTGGAAGCCCTTCCTCCGCAAACACCGCAGGACTGAAGTGTGGCGCTTTATGACATTTAGGAAGTGATGTTTAGGAACTCAAAACAATTGCAGACATGCAGGATTATCTGGGTGCTGTGACTTTCAGAGACCACATCACTTACCGTACAAGGAAATACGCAATTTATTCTGTCTTCCTCTCTGGCTCCCTCAAAGAGCATTTCTAAAATCCGCTTCCATTCTTTCCGTAATGGAATGTGTGCTTTATTAATTGGAGCACTACCTTTTACCCTACAGAGAGTCGGCTGAGCTTTGTCCCCAGAGAAGCTGGCTCGTCCTAGGACAGTGCACTCAGCCAGTTTTAGCGATGGAGAATTTGGTTCCTGGTCTCCACAGGACACACAGCTGTTGGAGGAGGTTGGGAGCAACTTTGGTCCTGTTCTCTTACCACTGGTCTCTAAGAGCAAGTTACTGAAATTTGAAGGGTCCTAGGAAATATATACATAAATGCTCTAATTATGTATGCAGTGAATAAAGGCTTGATTGGTGATGGACAGACAAATCCATTTCATGTCTAAACAATGAAATGACAAACCAGTTTGGTGCCTGAGCCATTGCCCAAGTCAAGGGTGTTTTCACCTTATTTTGGGGAGAGATAGAAAGTGCTGTTCCAAAAGCATCTTATTTGCAGAATGCCCAAAGCAAACAAAACATGCTGGCCCGGCAAGGGAGTTTCCAGAATCCAAATCTGAAACCAGCTGTGAACTATTATTTGCCAATACTGGTACATTCTTTATGGTCTACTGCTTAGCTTTTAAAAGGTAGAGAAGTTTAAATTCAAATTGGGACAGCCTACAACCCAGTCTCCTGATGTCTAAAATGTGACATAGAATTTTATGAGAGAAAAAACAATTATGGTAAATTTAAGCTCAACTCTGTGAGGTTTGGTGTTTTTTTTTGAGAATAATTTGAGAGAAAAACATATATACTACTTTCAATTAGTGGGTCATGAAACATAAAACGACAGTTTGATGGGTTGCTCTAATATTTTAAGAATGATGATGGAGGGGACTGAATTGGCTCAGTCCATGGAGCAGGCTGCTTGACACCAGGATCGTGAGTTCGAGCCTTGTGTTCTGTGTACAAATTCCTTAAAAATAAGTAAATAAATATAGAATAAATATAGCCCAAACTTTAAGAATAATGATCAACCAAAGCAAAGAGAAGAGCTATTTATAGAATACTTTTTTGTGAGTCATACTTAGCATTTCCTCCCCCAGTCAAATACGTGTATTTCCACCGTCTGCCTTTATATCCTACATTTAAAACTTTAATGCATTTTGAATTGATTTTCCTATAAAATGTGAGATATGAAATCTAATTTATTTTTTTTCAAATAATCATTCAGTCCAATACTATTTCTCTGATTATTGAAATTAATCAGAGAATCAGAAATTAATCAGTATTGAAATTCTTACAAACACTTGGGTGTTTCTAAAGTTTTTTTCTTCTCTGATCATTAATGGTCTATACATTCCTTGATCAGAAAAATACCATTTTAATTATTAGATTGTAAATTGATCTGTTTAATGCCTGGTAAGGGGAGCGGGTTTCCCTCCTCCAAAGTTGAATGTTATTGTGCAAGAAACAAATTACCATGTGTATTCCAATAAATGTGTTTTCCTAGATAAATCTTAAAATAATTTTTTCAAGGTTAAAAAAATAGAATTCTATAGATTCAAATGCATTAACTATTACATTTTTAGATTCTATGAATTAGTTCTATTAAATTGTATTAAATATATATAAAAATTAATAGGGCTTCCTACCAAAAGGATATTTTATCACTTCACTTATTCAGAAATTTGTATCTCTAGGTTTTATTAGTGACTATTATTAGTTATTAGTGACTTCACAGAGACTGCGTGTTCTCTTTAAATTTATTGCTGGAATCTTTATTTTTTATTAAAAATATAGAGATGATTTTTTAAACTTTCCTTGTTATTGCTGCTATGTCAGAAAGATACTGATTTCTGTATGTTGAATTGCTAACCAGCCACTCCATTTGAATTTGTTATTAATTAAAGCAGTTTTAAGAAGTGGATTCCCTTGGACTCCTCAGGTACACAATCAAATTGTCTATAAAGACAGATGGTACTGCCTACTACTTTTCAGTATGAAGCTTCGTGTTTTTCTCATCTTATTTCATTATCTAAAATTTCAAATCAATGAAGAACCATACCAGTGATTGCAGGTTTTCTGTATTCTTGATTTTAAAGGGAGTGCCCATATTTTTAAATTGCTAAATATACTTTAATTGGTGGTTTCCAATAGTTTATTAGATTACAAGAAAAATGCATTATATTCCTAGTTCTAGAAGTTTTCTTAAAATTCAGAAATGAACATTATCAAATACCTCTTTTATATTTATCAAGAAGGCCTATAGTCTTTTCCTCTTGACCTATTTACTTATCCAAGAATTATAAAATGGTTTCATTTATGTTAAATTATTTTTACTTTCCAGCAATAAGATATACTTAGACTGGGGGATTATTACTAGAATCGCCTACTAGACAATATACATTAATATTTTATTAAAGTTTTGACATCTGTGAGCCTTAATGTAGTTTAAATAGTGGCATTTGTTTCCTAAATATTTCATGATAATGATTGTAAAATTGGCCACAACAACATTATTGAAGATAGATTTTTGATAACGTCTAAAATTTCAAGAGCTCTTTCCTGGTTTCCTATTTATCAAATCCTCTTGAGTTATTTGCATCTTTCTAGCAAAACATCAGTGTTTTCAAGTTGATAGCATGAAACCATGTTTCTATCAATTTCTTTTTTGTATTTCTGAAAAGTTCTGCCTCTTTTTTTATTATTATTATTTGCCCCAGAGGTACAGGTCTGTGAATCATCAAGTTTACACCTTTCACAGCACTCACCATAGCACAAACCCTCCCCAGTGTCCATAACCCATCCACCCTATCCCTACCCTCCCACCCCCCAGTAACCCTCAGTTTGTTTTGTGAGATTAGGAGTCTCTTATGGTTTGTCTCCTTCCCCATCCCATCTTGTTTCATTATTTTTCCCTCCCTACCTCCCACGACCCTGCCTTTTGTTTTTAAGTACTGTTGTTTGGTAATTGAAGATTCATTAAAATTATATAATCATTCTGAACTGTACAATCTAACGGTATAAAATGACCTCCTGTGCTCTGTTCAATCCTCTTTGTGTTGTATGTCAGTCAGCATTCTATCAGAAAAACAGAGCTGCTGTTAGTTCCACGAGAATAAGAGAATAAAGGACTTATCCCAGGAATTAGGCTTACAGGTATGGGAGGAGCTCAGTGAATGAAGGTCTAGAAAGGGAAGGCGAGGATCAGAGAAGCTATTCACCAGCTCACTGAAGCCCCAGAGCTAGTGGACATCAGGGAGCTTGCAGGTCTAGCCTCCATAGTGGGACCACAAAGGGCAGTACCCATGGTGAAATCTAGGGAAACTTCTGCCTGAAGGGAGATACTACCTCTGAGTAACTGCCACCTGTTCAGGTCTCACAGGTGCCTGGTGGTGGCCTGGGGACATGGTTGATTAGCAGGGCCAGCAGTTAGGAGGATGAGCTGGACCCAGAACAGGGGAAAGGAAAGATAGCTAGGGTCTACCAGTTGTTTGTGCATTTGTCTGTCACTATAGCTGACCATGACGCTGACCATGACAACCTTCTATGATTAGTGACTTCTGCTGCTAAGGTTGAACATTCCCACCTTCCAAGTTTTGTGCATTTCTCCTTTCAACTCTAAACAGAACCATACAGAAAAGGGGGTTCTGGGAAGTGTAGTTTCATTAGTCTTCCCCTGGTTTATACAATACAAACCAACATACATTGAGTTATAGTTTGTCTGGCATTAATTTATAATTGCTATTTTCATTTTGATATATTTTCCTAAATGCTCTGGAGCATACTTTGATACTTGTTTAAATAGATTTTTCCCCTGATTTTAAAATAAAATGTTCTCTAGGTAACCACTATAAGAATATTGCAAGAATGTATAACCAATATTAATGTGGGGAAAACAAAATGATGCAAATATTTGATTAATTCATAAGAAGTCGTAAAAAGAGAAAAAAAGGAACATAAAGAAGAGGGATGGAATAAAAGGCAAACAATTAGATGGTAGATATAAACACAACTCTATCAGTAGTTACATTAAACATAAACAGCCTAGATATTCCATGAAAAAATAATACAGAGAATATTCTTCCCACAGCGGAAGTAAAGTAGGGGGGAAAACCTGAAAATCCCTCAGCTGTTTGAAAATTAAACTATACAATTCTAAATAACCCATGGGTAAAAGAAGAAATCAGAAAAGACATTGGAGAATATCTGGAAGTAAGTGATAATGAAACTATGACAGAATAAAACCCGTGCTGGAAAGCTAAAGCTGAGTGTGAGAGAAAAATTCACAGCCTGAAATTATTACAAAGAAAACAGGCTGAAAGTCAGCCTCTCAAGAAACTAGAAAAAGAATAGCAAATCTGAAATGTAGAAGAATGAAAAAAAAAAAACAAGGGCAAAGATCCACGAAATAGAAAATAAATTTAGAATAGAGAAAAAGCAAAAAGCTCATTCTCTGAAGATCTCAATAAAATTGATCAAGAAAAAGGAAAAAGACTATCCTGAAATTAATAATACACTATGTGTTAACTAACTTGAATTTAAATAAAGCCAAAGAAATTTAATTTAAAAAAGGAAAAAGAAAGAAAGAATATATGTATAACCAATATTAGAAATTGAAAAAGGGAAATGATTACATATCGCATAGCTACCCATTTTAAACACTCTTGCAAAGAATGAAAAAGAGGAGATGACTCCCCACTTAGATTTGAGGCCAGAGAAACATTATTACCCAAACCCATCAAGGACATTACAGGAAGGAAAATGGTGGGCCAGTCTTTCTTTTGAATGCAGATGCAAAAATCCTAGATAAAACGTAAGTGAAATTTAACAACATATAAAAATAATAATACATCAGATTTAGGTTTATTACAATGTAAGACTGATTTAACACTTAAAAGTCTATGTAATTTGCCACATGAACATCAAGAGTATAAAAACCATATCACCTAGATAGATGCAGAAAACTAAAACATTTTATGAGATTTAATGCATTAAAAAAAACCCCAAAACTCTTGAAAACCTGGGATAGAATGGTCCCTCTTCAATCTAATACAAAACATAAACAAAAAAATTTTTTTTTTAAAGATTTTATTTATTCATTTGACACAGAGAGAGAGATTACAAGTAGGCAGAAAGGCAGGAGAGAGAGAGGAGAGAGGAGGAAGCAGGCTCCCTGCTGAGCAGAGAGCCCGATGCGGGCCTCGATCCCAGGACCCTGGGATCATGACCTGAGCCGAAGGCAGTGGCTTTAACCCACTGAGCCACCCAGGCGCCCCATAAACAAAAATTTTAAGTAAAATTCCTAATGATGGAATTCTGAAGCTTTCCCCATAGATCAGGAATGAGTTAATGATGTCACACAATTCACCATTAAATTGTAGGTCCTATGCGTGTGATAGGCCAAGGGGGAAAAAAGGCAGAAGAATTATACAGAAAGAACTAAAACTCATTATCTGCCAAGGACGTGATTGTGTACCTGAATAAGCCAAAGAGATGTACATAAAGTATTCACATTAGTAAATTTAGAGAGGTTACTCAATACAAAACCAAAACACCAAAAAATCAATTGTATTTCTCAATGCCAGCAATAAACAAGGAGAACATGAAATTGCAAAAATGCATCATTTACAATAGTATGAAAATCAAATACCTAGAAATAGACACATCACGATATGTGCAAGACCTTTACACGAAATCTACAAAGCGTCGTTGGGAGAAATAAGTGCTCTGTGAGTGGAGGGCATGTCATCTCTGTGGACTGCAAAGCCAGCATTGTAACAATGCCAATTTTCTCAGATTGATCTGTGGGTTGAACCCAATCTAAGCAAAATTCCAGTGTCGTGAAGCTTGGTAAGCTGATTCCAAAAATGGAAATGCAAAATGCTAAAATAGCCAAGAGAATCTTGAATTAGAACAAAGTTGGCTTCCTTCTGCTCTTAGACACTTCCTTCAACTTCTAACGTAAGCACATCAGCTTTTTGTAGGCACGACTCATAAAGAGCACATGCTTGTACTTTATTTTAAGGAACGCTCTGAAAGTTTTCTTTCTTACTCTGGGGTGTTTATATTTTTTTATTCTCGTTTTTACATTTTTGCTTACTTCTCTTATCTTGTTCTTTGGATTTATCTTCCACTTCTTTGCTGTTTCTTCATTTTAATTTTTTTAATTAAATTAAATTAAATTTTATTTTTTGGCTTGTGTGGAAGAGGGGCTTTATAATATTTTCTGGCCCTTGAAAGTTATATATCTTGGTTTTTAATTCTAGCAATGATTATATTATTTTTAATACAAGCTCATGAGCTAGCCTTTTCTAATTCTCAGGGTGAAGGTTTGCATGTCACTTTTTTTTTAAGATTTTATTTATTTATTTGAGAAAGAGAGAGAACAAGCAGGGGAGGGGCAGAGGGAGGGGGAGAAATAGACCCCCCCTCACTGAGCATGGAGCCCCCCAGCAGCTCGGTTCTATCCCAGGACCCTGAGATCATGACCTAAGCCAAAGTCAGATGCTTAACCCAGTGAACCACCCAGGCATCCCTACATGTTACCTTTTGATTTATCATCTATTGCCGCATCTCACCCAAGCCTCCAAGTACACACACACACACACACACACACATGTGCGTGTGCACACACATGCACACTCGCATGCACACACACCCCCCACAGTGACTGCAGTACTATCTTCTATCCACTTTTCCACATTTTAAGTATAATCTGGCATCTTATATCCACTTATTTAATTTCACTGTTTTTTACATTCTAACTCCTCCCTTTTATAAATAAATGCATTATTTACTTTCTAAGAGTCCTGCCCTCCCTCCCAGCCACGTGTGTCCCTTTCCCTTTTCAGGCCCCAGCTTTTGCCTTACATCTTAGACAGAAGGAACACATCTTCACCAATGCACTCCAGTGTTTTGAGCCAGGAAAACGTGAGTCTACATTACACTTTGACAAAGTGTATTATGCGTTGTTTTGGCCACTTTCACTGGCTAAAAGTTCAAGTGGGATGGGTGCCTGGGGGGCTCAGTGGGTTAAGCCTCTGCCTTCGGCTCAGGTCATGATCTCAGGGTCCTGGGATTAAGGCCCGTGTTGGGCTTTCTGCTCAGCAGGAAGCCTACCTCCTCCTCTCTCTCTACCTGCCTCTCTGCCGACTTGTGATCTCTCTCTCTGTCAAATAAATAAATAAAATCTTTAAAAAAAAGTTCAAGTGGGATAAAGTAAAAATGACATGAAATAATAGGAAGAAAATATCTGAAAGCATTAAATTTTTTTTAAAAGAGACACATTTTGAAAGAAAAATAACTGGAGGAAACTTGTACTTCCAGATACCACACAATAATGTAAGAGAATAGTATTCCAATATATACAGTATATTGAATAGTATAATATATTCCAGCAATATAGTATCCCCAGAATCTTGTGTCTAGTAAATTAATAAGCAAAACAGTGACAGCAAGACAGACCCAGGCAGATGTGGAGTCTAGTGAATGAAAAGATACGGTATTTCAAATGCCTGAGGAAGAGATGAAGTATTGGCTTTTCCAAGGGGGGGGAAGATAATGTGGCTTCGAAGCAGAGAGTTCTCAAATTTCATAAACATCAGTGCAGGCAGTTCTGTGCTTGGTCCCTGAGAAGTGGTGCATTAGAGTCACAGCTGACACTTATCTGAGCCTGTCGTGGCGTGGATGCATGTGGACGACTGCGTGTGTGTCTGTGGTGGCCCGAATATGTGAGGGAGTGTGTGGTGCGTGTGTGGAATGAATGGGTATGAGTGAATGTATGTGAGTGTGTGTGTGTGAGTGAATGTGTGTAGGGTTAGTGTGTGTGAGTGGATGTGTGATGTGTGTGAGTGTGCATGTGTGAGTGAATGGTGGTGTGTGTATGAGTGAGCGTGTGGGTGAATGTATGTGGTGTGAGCGTGGGTGAATGTGTGAGAGTGAATGTAGTGTGAGTGTGTGTGGTGTGTGTGTGAGTGAATTGTGTCAGTGAATATGTCGTGTGAGGGTGAATTTGTGTGAGAGTGGGTGTGGTGTGTGTGTCAGTGAGTGTGAGGGAAGATGTGAGAGTGAATGTGGTGTGTGTGTGTCAGGAACGTGAGGGAAGGTGTGAGAGTGAATGTAGTGTGTGTGTCAGTGAGTGTGAGGGAAGGTGTGAGAGTGAATGCAGTGAATGCGGTGCGTGTGTGTCAGGAGCGTGAGGGAAGGTGTGAGAGTGAATGCGGTGCGTGTGTGTCAGGAGCGTGAGGGAAGGTGTGAGAGTGAATGCAGTGAATGCGGTGCGTGTGTGTCAGGAGCGTGAGAGAAGGTGTGAAGTGAATGCGGTGTGTGTGTCAGGAGCGTGAGGGAAGGTGTGAGAGTGAGTGCGGTGCGTGTGTGTCAGGAGCGTGAGGGAAGGTGTGAGAGTGAGTGCGGTGCGTGTGTGTCAGGAGCGTGAGGGAAGGTGTGAGAGTGAGTGCGGTGCGTGTGTGTCAGGAGCGTGAGGGAAGGTGTGAGAGTGAGTGCGGTGCGTGTGTGTCAGGAGCGTGAGGGAAGGTGTGAGAGTGAGTGCGGTGCGTGTGTGTCAGGAGCGTGAGGGAAGGTGTGAGAGTGAGTGCGGTGCGTGTGTGTCAGGAGCGTGAGGGAAGGTGTGAGAGTGAGTGCGGTGTGTACAGGCGTGGATGAGTGTGTTTGTGAGGCGGTGTGAGTGCATGTTTTGGAACGCGGGAACGGAAGTGACGAGGGCAAAATCAGATGCTGCGGGGGCCGGAGCCCCGCGGGCGGAGATCTGCCAAGGCCTGCACTCCCAGCGTCCCCGGTCACCTCCAATCACATGGGAGCGTCCCCATTTCACAGGTAAGACAGTGAGGTTCAGGGTGCAAGTGCCGTTCCCAGGATCCCAGTCCCGGGCCGTGGGACCCCAAAGCCTGCTCCTTGCCCTGCTCCTTGCCCTGCAGCGTGGCCTGGGCGTGAGCTGCGTGCTTCCCCGCGCCCCGGGCCCAGATGCAGCCCTCGCTCGCCGCGTGCTGCTCAGTGGCACGGAGGATGGCGCCTAAAAGTGAAGGTCACACTTGCATCCCTTTCCTGCACTTCAGTCATTGGCCTGTGTGGTCTGTTCTCAAGTGCAGTCACATGTAATAGCAATTCTCTTGAACTTGGTTTTTCTGATCCCGTCTGGCTGAATGCTTTGTGGAGTCTGCTGTGCAGTTTGATCCGGTGGCCCTTTCCGGTCACAGACCCAGCCTCACTGCCCATGTGGCCGAGTACCTTGCTGGACACTTGAGGCCGTTCTGCTTTTCAGAACGGCTGTGTGGGAGCAGCACGGAACACCTTCCAGCTTCTAATCTGAGACCCCCAGTGGAAGGAAAAAAAGAAAGAAACTGTCTACTATCCTGGAAGAAATCTGGCCATCTGTTGGTATGCGATGTTGGTTGACCTTGGCCTTCTCTTTATACACACCAGGGCTTGGGCAGGACAGTTGGGCACGGGAGAGCTGAGCAAGGAGGTCGGGAGAGCTGAGCAAGGAGGTTTGCCTGTGGTCCTGGCCCTTTTTACTCAAACATCTTCGTGTCCATCAGGATTCTAACACAGAACTACTGTCAGGGGCCCCTGACCCTCACCAGGTTTCCTCCCTCCGTCAAGACACGGGCGTGATACCCGCTGGGCTGACCACTTGAGAGAGAAGGACCAGAAAGACAGAGCGAGGCCCTTGCAGATCAGAAACTTAATTTGGCAGAAATAGTTGGCCTAATAGTTGGATGCACTTGTCAGGCTGATCTGGTCTTAGGGATAATGGGGGAGGGGCACAAGAGGCTGACCCTGGGGACAGAAAGGAATTCCTATCGAAACTACTTGACCAAGAAAACATTCAGGTCTCCAGCTCTGACAAGTAGCTACCAGGAAGGCAAGGACAACTTCCAGGTTAAAACGATACCAGAGTGTTCCTGTATTTCTATGAAGCCCAACTCCTTCCTGGGTCCTACAGGTCTGGCCTGGGTCCCTCATCAGCTCATGCAGCCCCTCCGACCCCACTCTACCCAACTGCAGCCACGTTGGCCTCCTGGCCATGCTTGGAGCCTCGGCCAGTCCCTTTGTCTGGAAGGCCTTCCACCCGTACCAAGGCTGACTCCTCACCTGCCCTGCCTTCGCCTTAATGTCACCTTCTAGGACAGACGGGGGTGGATATCCCCCCATTTCCCCACCATCTAAAGACGTGCTGTGGGATGAATGGTGTCCCCCCAAATTCCTACATTGACCCCTAATCCCAGAACCTCAGAATGTGACTATATTTGGAAGTAGGGCCTTGAAAGAGGGGATTCAGCTGAAATAAGGCCGTTGGAGCGGGCCCTAGCCCAGCAGAACTAGCGTCCTTTTAAGAGATTAGGACACACAGAGACACACATGGCATGTCGCCACAGAGAAAAGACCACGTGTGGCCACAGTGCAAGGGGGCCCTGTGCACACCATGGACAGAGGCCTCGGGAGAAACCGAACCTGCCCACACCTTGATGGTGGACTTGCAGTCTCCGAAACTGGGAGACATAAACGGGGAGGAGAACAAACGCAAGAGAAATGAAACCAAAACCGACCCGTCCTACGTGTGGCCCACTGAGGCACCTCCGAGAATACAGAGCACGGCGCTGCTAACGGGTCTCCTGACCGACGTTTTACTAGGTAATGAAGGGTAGACCATCTTGACAATAGCCAGCCCTCTACGGTCTTACAAGCCTCACTTGCAAGAGACACAAATTCCCCAGAGCCTTCGCCATCCCTGACGCCCACTAACTACCAAGTCGAGACTCAGCCTTCTCCCAACCCCGGGGCAGCTCTTCCTGCCCGTGGCTCCTGCCCCGGTGCTATATTAAAGGCAGTTTTTGCACCAAAAATGTCTCAAGAATTCTTTCTCGACCATCCGCTCACTGACCCTGCATCATAATTTGGCTCCCAACGTGGGGCCTGTCTTTTCATCTGGACTCCAAGCCAGAGCGCAGGTGCAAATTTGGTGAGTGACTCCCTCTTCCCCTTTACTCTCGCTCCAGCGAAGTGAGCAGAGTGCGGTCTTAGTGGAACACGTTCATGTGGATTGCTCAGGGCTAGAATCTTCTAACCTGGGGCTATTCCACAGGGAGGAACGAGAGCCTGCCTTTTGGCTGGAAGCTAGTACTGTGGCCAGAATTGTAATGAGATCCAGAAACTTGATGCCCTTTCTTCATTCCATTCTTACACAAAGTTGTCTACCTTGGGCACGGGACAGCCACCTAACTCATCACGACAACTGCCAATCTGAAGACTCCCATGTGAGGTTTCCTCCTCATCGGTCTGATGTGATCCCCTTCACATCCCCGGTCTAGCCCCTTCTGGCCATGGGACCTCTGCTTAGAGCTGGCCGAAACCGATACCCGATTGAATGAAAACCCAACCGGGGACCTGTCTCCAAGGGAAGTTGGCTGTGAAAGCCCACATGTGTTGGGATGTTGCTGAGATCATAATGGCTTTCTATCCTTACTGCTTTCCGTCAATGCCCTCTACTAACTACTTACCACCTTGGGTAATTTCCCCTTGTAAAACTTTACTAGTGTTTTCTATGGGTTAAAAAACAGTGGGTTCTTCTTGGGATGGCACATTATTTAGGTCCATTCACTGGCACCCATTTGCACAGCCTCAAACACAATGGGGAAGTGGAGGTTCGCTGGCATCCCTCCTACAGGGCAAAGCTGTGTTCACAGCGATTTCATTGGAGGGACGCCTCCAGTTGCTTTGACACTAGAAACCTCTGTTTTATCCTGCGTGGGACTCCACCATTTCTTGGTACCAGACCTTCCCTACTTTTCTAGGAACATGAGTTCTTCTTCAGTCCCCAAGGATCCTCTCTTGGGATGCCTTAACCCATGAGAATCAATTCAGATGGCAAGATTTAAGAAAGAAAAGCCTGATCATCATCATATTCTTCTTCTTCCTCTCCTTTTTCCTCTTCCTCTCCCTCTTCTTCCCCTTCCTCTTTTCCTCCTCCTCCTCCTTCTTCCTCTTCTTCTTTCTGAGGAAAAATGGCCCGTTAATGGGCCATTAAACTTGAGTATGATACATCAGTTAGATCTCTTCTGCAGGAAACAGGGCAAATGGACAGAGGTACCCTATGCCCAGGCCTTCATGGCCCTAAATCAGGATCCCAACCTAAGGGTCTCTTGCAGAATGTGTTTGGCCACTAACCAGGCTAATAAGCCCCCTCCTGACATAGGGGATGATGACTGTCTAAATAGGCTCATTCCTCCTAATAAATCTAGGCTGCTGGAGAAATCACAAGCCTCTCCACATAAAGAGGACATTGATGGTGTCACTATCCCCCCTCCTTACAAGCCTCAAGACCCCTCTGCTCCCGGTCCAACCAGACATACTAGGAGCAGGACTCCCTATCTCCTGGGAGGTCCCCTACATCAGGGTTGTATCGCTTAGGGAGGTTGGGAAACTGGCACTATCAGAGTCCATGTCCTATTCTCCATGGCAGACTTGGCTCAGATAAAACAACTATTACGTCGATGTTCTGGGAACCTTTTTCAGTTTATTGAGGGCTTTCAACAAGTAGTATGTCTGATTTGACCTGACAAGATATGTCTATCTATCTATATATATCTTGTGTATATACACACATACGCATATATATGTATATATGGATGATATTACATATATGATATATATATATATATGATGTGTGTATATCTATATCTCTATCTGTATTTATATATCACACTAACTCTTGTTACACCCCCAAGGAAAAGAACCATATCTGGACAGGGGCTCCAGAGCTCGCTAACCGATTAGCCACGAGAGATAGAGAATGTTATGTGGTAGGGGCACTGTGGTCCCAGTGACTGAGCCACATTGGAGCTGTCAGGAAAATGGAGGAAGAGAGAGACGGGATCCCATGATCGCTTGCCTGATAGAAGGAATAAAAAGAGGATTCTCCAAACCTGTAAATTTAAACAAAATTCAGAAAGTTCCCCAAATTGCTGATGACAGTCTGGCTCTGTTTCAGGCTTCATAGAAGCTATCTGTAAATATACAAACCTGGACCTGGAGACACGGAGATAATAACTGTTTTAAACACGCACTTTATAAATCAATCGGTACCTGACATCTGCTGAGACTTAGTTTTTCTGGTCCTTCCATCTTGTTCCACTCCATTCCTTGAGCGAGACTTAATATGTAAACTAGGGGGCAGCCTTGCTCTTACTGAAGAAGAAGAGTATGGCCTCTTCCTCTTTAACACCCAGAGAACCAGACCCTTACGCTGACGTCCCTTCTAATATCTGAAAGGTAGTAAACCCATAGGTCTGGGATTGCGATGTCCCAGGATGGACTCGTAAAACCCAAACTGTTAAAGCGACCTGAAAAGACCCAACCACTACACCTCAGAAGAGACAGTCTCCCTCAAAACCAGATGCAAAATAAAAGCCGGGTCACCACCACTTCTCTACAAGTCTCTCAAACATGGTATTTTAAGGCCTGTCCTTTTCCTTGCAACACTTCGGTTCTACCAGTAAAGAAGCCAAATGGCATAAGATCGAAGGCATGAGGCAGAGGTCCCCGTTCATCCCATATACTGTTCTCTCCCAGGTCCCTGGAATGCCAACTGGTTTACGGTACTTGATTTATTTTTCTTATTTAAATTCAATTAGCCAACATACATCATTAGTTTTTGATGAAGTGTTGAGTGGTTCATTAGTTGCGTATAACACTACTTGACTTAAAAGATGCCTTCCTTGGCATCCCTCTAAGTGAAGAGACACAGCCACTATTTGCTTTTGAATGGGCCTCACCTTTAAACACACAGGCTGCTCAATTAACTTGGACGGTCTTGCCACAGGGATTTCGAGACCGTCCTCACTTATTTGGGGCTGCCCTTAGTAAAGACTTCCATGCGGGATCCTTGCCTCAAGGGACTATATAATTCAATATGTAGATGATATTTTATTTTATTTTATATTTTATTTATTTTTTTTTAAGATGTATTTTATTTATTTGACAGAGAGACACAGCAAGAGAGGGAACACAAGCACAGGGAGAAGGACAGGGAGAACCAGGCTTCCCTCTGAGCAGGGAGCCTGAAGTGAGGCTTGATCCGAGGACCCTGGGATCATGACGCTTAACGACTGAGCCACCCAGGCTCCACATATGGATGATATTTTAATCTGTAGCCCCACAAAGGAAATGTCGGATAGCAATTCTATAACCTCACTTAATTTCTTGGCAGAGAGACAGTATCACGTCTCCCCTAAAAGGCCCAAATATCTACACAGAAAGTACAATGTTTGGGATTATGAACTGACGTCAGGTCATAGAACTCTATCTACTGTTAGAAAAAAGATTCTACTGGATCCTGAGCCCCCAACTACAAAGAACTCCACACTTCCCTAAGCATGGCAGGCTGTTGCCACCTGTGGATTCCTGGATTTGGGTTCTCAGCCAAGCGATTATATGATTCAATTAAAGGGCCGGATGAAGAGCCTTTACTCTGGACTAAAGCCCAGCAGACAGCCTTCAAAGCATTACATCTAAGCTTTCATCGGCCCCAGCTTTGGCTCTACCAAACTTAGAAAAAACCTTTTCCTTTACGTGTAGCAGAAAAACAGGGTCAAGTTTTGGGAGTTCTGACCCCAAAAATGAGGACACTGAATGAGACTGGTGGGCTATTTTTCAAAGTCACTTGACAATGTAGCACAAGTGTGGTCGGCTTGTCTTCAAGAGGTGGCTGGGACTGCCCACCGGGGAGAGGACAGCCCAGAACTTCCTGTAGAACAGTACCAGTCTGTGATGACTTCACAGCAGATCCAAAGTGTCTTATAAACTAAAGGCCACCGATGGATGGTCGGGGGAAACTTACTAAATACCAGGCCTGGGTTTTAGACACATCTGAAGAGATCCTCGAGACCTGCCAGACGTCCAACCCAGTGACCCTGATGCCCAGAACTGACCATCATTCTTCTGTAGAGCCTAATTGCTCAGAAGTTCTTGATCTCATTTATTCTAGCAGATCCGACTCGGAAGAGTCTCCTATGGGTGATGCAGACAACCATGGGTTTATGGAGGCAGTGATTTCATGGTGAAGGGTGTGTTATGGTCCATGCAACCCAGACTTTTGAGGACACAACCCTCCCAGCAAATACGTCTGCCCAGAAGTGGAGCTAATAGCACTCCTTCATGCATTACAATTGGTAAAAGTCCTCAGGATTAATATCCATACTGACTTAATATGCTTTTCTAGTCCTACACGCATGGGGCAATTTGGAAAGAGAGACGGTTATTAACAAGTCATAACTCTCCCGTTCAATATGGACCTGAACTAATAGCCCTTCTAGAGACTGTACCCAAGCCTAAGACAGAGGCTGTAACTGGCCTCAGGGGCTGTCAGAAGACACGTCTAGGGACTCTATAGGGATCACTTGGCAGAGCCTGTAAGTCCTGAGTCCCACACCCGTCCCGACGCCAGTAACAAATACAGCTCCAGTCTACTCGGACCAAGAAAGCCAAGTGGCCCCAGAACAGGGATTTTCAAAAAATGCACAAGACTGGTTTATAAATGATAGAAGAAAAGTCTTTATACCCCAAGGCAACCAATGGAAACTAACGCACGGTATACATCAGGCTACTCATTTGGGTGAAAAGGTCCTGCAACAGATGACTAAGAACACCTCCAATGGGATGAATGTGACCACTACCAACCCTGTGCGGTTTGCACACACGTAAATCCCAGAGGGTGCAGCCCTTTC
The DNA here is from genome assembly GCA_002007465.1 of Ailurus styani. NCBI lineage: Eukaryota > Metazoa > Chordata > Mammalia > Carnivora > Ailuridae > Ailurus > Ailurus styani. The sequence goes on from LNAC01000118.1 coordinate 1,607,182, forward strand.
CCCCTTTAAAACCAGTCCAAAGTGGGGGACATATCTGGGGGAAGACTGGCAACTGGATTTTACAAATGCCATCTTGTAAAGGCTGTCAATAGTTACCGGTCTTTGCAGGCAACTTTCCTGGAGGGATAGAAGTGCTCCCTTGTAAAACAGAAAAGGCCACTGAAGTGACAAAAAGTTTGTTAAGAGAAATTACCCCTAGATTTGGACTTCCTTGGTCCATACAAAGTGACCATGGACTGTCTTTTATTGTGCAAATAATTGAGCAAATGGCTCGGGACTTAAAAAGTAACTACTATTTGCGTTCGGCCTGGCATCCACAATGTTCTGGAAAGGTGGAAAAAGCCAACCACACCTTAAAACGACATCTTACCAAAGTAAGCATTTCCGTAAGAAAATTGGGTTACTCGTTTACAGGCAGGACTTCCCAGAATGAGAATCGCCCCAGTGCAACCAGCAGGGGTAAGCCCCTCGGAATTACTATCTGGATCCCTGTTCTCACTGTAGACCTGTCAAGAGACGGAGACTATGCTGTTCTGTTGAATTATTCACTTGAGGCTGGTTAATTCACAAATGCAGTACTCAGATCATATCCTCCCTAAAACTGATCTGACAGTAACTAATAACCCACCTCATATAGACCCAGAAGACGTGGTTCACTTAAAGGATAGGAAGTCTGATAGGGCGGGGGTATGACTCCAAAACAGAAGGGCCCCTGCTGGTCGAATCGGGTATCACCGCCGCGCAGCCAGAAGGCCATTCCTCGTGGATACTCACACCAAGAATTCAACCCGTATCTTCCTCACGGGACCCCAGGGTGCCAACTTACATGCTTTCTTACTCCCATGAACCTGTAGCAGACCTCAGACTTCTCTTCAAATGACAACAAACATTGTGCTTCTCTTTCTCATTCTCTTTTCCTGATTTATACTGATTTTTTATACTGATTTATAATTTATACTGATAATTCCTTTTTAAAATGGGCACACCATTGTCATTGTGCTGAACTTCAAAATCAAACAGCTTGCTGGACACCTGGGATTCTGCCTGTATTGGGCACATCTGGTCTGCCTTGGTGGGTCTCCCCATCCTGGGGCTTTCCTCGTATACCGATGTCTCAGATAGGACCCGTGACCCAAGTACTACTATATTTCGAGAGAGTTCTATCACAAAACAAGATGTTACACTCTGGCCTGTGATCAGTGCTACCTGGAATCTCCCTGGCCACAGTCAGATCCCAAACCAGTAAAGTTCTGACTGAATTCACTCGTCCACGAATAAACACACACCAGAGAATGCCCGGCGATAAAACCCAACTTATTGGTATACGCAAGATGGAGCATATCAGATTGGAGACGAATATGTATGGCTCACCCCCACAATGGGATGGCGGAGTCAGACAACAGTTCTCTGCTGGGAACAGAGAAACCATACTGGTGACACCTGGGGGAACAGCCCAGGGCAGTGAAGATGGCTGTCATCCAAAATACGTTCACAAGTCACTGTACTTCAGGTCACCGGTTGGTTTGCTACTGATTAGACGAGGAGGCCCAGAATTAGGCAGCTGGCTCCTATTGGGACCCAATGACTACATGGCTCTAACCCAAGGCCATGGTTTCCCCCAGGCTGCCTAGGTCGCTGTACTCTGGGTTTTGTGTGGATGCACCAATGGATTATGAAAACCATTACTAACCCAGCCAACCTTCTGAATTCAAAACAACCATGGACACATCTCGTGTTTCATTGGTATGACCGCCTTTGTTCCCTTTTTATGCCTGAGGGATGTCACCTGGCAGATGGAAGCCCTTAATAAGTACACAGTCAAAGTCCTAAGGGACTGCCCAAAACAGCATTGCCCGGTTAGACACTGAAGTAACACAGATGCACGAAGCAGTCCTACAAAACAGAACGGCATTCGATGTTTTGACGGCAGCACAAGGAGGTACACGCGCCATGGTTAGAGTGGAATGTTGTGTATATATTCCGATTGTCACAAAAATGTAACAGGATCGCTAGAAGATAAGAATACTCAAATCGGCTCTTCAAACGATCCCTCCCACTTCTTTAATAATTAAACTCCTGGACTGGAGGGAGATTTTGATCATCAAAGGACTCTTATTTGGGCTTCTTTGAACAGCGTGGAGAGCCCAGATATGGACCCTCATCTCTATGGTCAAATAATCTTCGACGAGGCAGGAAAAAATATCCAGTGGAAAAAAGACAGTCTCTTCAATAAATGGGGCCGGGAAAATTGGACCGCTATGTATAGAAGAATGAAACTCGACCATTCTCTCACACCATACACCGAAATAACCTCGAAATTTCAGAATGATTTTAATCCTGTTTTGCTGTTTTTCTGAAGTCTCTCTACCTGGTGTGGAGACTCCACGGCCAAAACTTCCAGCGGATGGATGATCCTTTCTACTCAAGGAGATTCATACACGTTGTCTACCTTGGATTCAGCTGCCTCTGCTTTTCAAAATTCCTACATAAACATTCCCCACGGACCAAAGCTGACCCTCGAGAGGGGATGTCTCAACCGTCCTCATTCAGCAAGAAGAAGGAAGAGAAGGTGAGACCTTCCACCCTCAACGACCTTAAAGGTTGAAGGGTCAAAATTATTCGGGAGGTAATGAGGAGAACAAAGGCAAGAGAAATGTAACACAAAAGAAATTGTCCTACGTGTGGCCCACTGAGGCACCTCCGAGAATACAGAGCACGGCGCTGCTAACGGGTCTCCTGACCGACGTTTTACTAGGTAATGAAGGGTAGACTATCTTGACAATAGCCAGCCCTCTAAGGTCTTACAAGCCTCACTTGCAAGAGACACAAATTCTGCAGAGACTTCGCTGACGCCCACTAACTACCAAGTCGAGACTCAGCCACTCCAGCCCTTCCTGCCCAGGTCCTGCCCCTGTGCTAGGGTAAAGGCACTTTTTGCGCCCAAACCATCTCAAGCAGTCTTTCTTGGCAGTTCGGTCCGTGCCTGGCATCCGGAGATGCCCATGAGCCCGCGTGTGATGCACTGCTTCAGCGGCCTCGCTGGGCTGCTCTTCCTGCCGCTGAGCCCCTGCGTTTCATTCACGTATAATTAGACTTCTAAGCGCACATTTGGTTCTGTGCTCGCTTTCCCCTCCAAGAACTCTGCTGAATAGGGGCGACTGCTGCGAAGAAGAACCTCAAGAAATAACGGTTGCATATTAATGAGTCATCAATTCTTCCTCCAGAAGAAAGGCTCAAACCACAAATGTACGCGCGGATGTCCCCGTGGGTTTGTCAGCTCTCTGGTTGCTGAACTTGTCCGGATTGATTTTTCAGAGGCACTGGGCTCCTTGAGGTGGCCTCCAACCCTCTTTATGCCTGTAATGGATCGTCAGCCTTTTTGGAAACGTTCAAGGCCATTGTTGCTTGTTTGGTCTTTGGTCACTTTCTCCCAGCTTGTTTAAGCTGCTTTATACACTGCATATAAATGAGCTTAAGTTGTTTTGAAGAAATTTGTATGAAATTCCCAGAGGTAACTTCTGATGAGCCCAATTCAGACGCACAGGAATGGGAGAAGAATGGGCAACTGGGGTACGGAATTTGTGACAATCGGCTTGGACCATTTACATAATTCACGTTAGAGAGAAAGTCTTAAGTCTCTCTTAAGACATTACCCTTTCATTCTGAATCTAACAAACGGGCTCAGGTTGTTTGTGTTTCGATCTTTACAGAATTGTTCCAGGATTTTCAAGACCACTCAGGGTCACCTCTTCCGAGAAGCCTTCCCTGACCTTCTCAAGATATAGAAACGTCCCTCCTCCCTCCCCCCAGCCTCGAGCTCCCATGAAAGACCCACGGCTAACCTATACCCTCCGCAGTCAGCCTGGCAGCCTCCCCCTTCTGACTGGGCTGTGGCTTCCTGGTCCCGCAAGGCCAGAGGTCCCTTGATGAGTATGAAGTTTGGAATAAATCCCCTGCAAAAGGCAGGGTAACACAAGTGGGAGTTTTGAGGGCAGGAGCCTGCCATCCTGCTGGCCCCCTGCGATCTGACCCCCAAGCACACAGCATCAGGCGGAAGCCCAGGAAAGCCTGTGTGCTTGACGGCAGCCCGGGGTGGGGGGGCGGTCTGGGGTGAACACCGCAGAGCAGACAGGTGCCTTCTACGCTTTCCTCTGCTTGAGGAAGGGTGCTAGCCTCCTACAGCTCGAGGCCTTGACCTGCCCCAGAGTGTTATCAACCCTTCTAGTGGATCCCTCTTGAGTAAAACTTAGTAATTTTTTTTGTATGCATGGTGATATTTTTTTAAAAGATTTTATTTTATTTATTTGACAGAGAGAGAGAGAGAGAGAGAGATCAGATCACAAGTAGGCAGAGAGGCAGGCAGAGAGAGAGAGAAGGAAGCAGGCTCCTTGCAGAGCAGGGAGCCTGATGGGGGTCTCAATCCCAGGACCCCGAGATCATGACCTGAGCCAAAGGCAGAGGCTTAACCCACTGAGCCACCCAGGCGCCCGCATGGTGATATTTTCAAGGGTGGAATTTTCTGAAAAGAGACCACTTGCCTGTAAATGGTACAAGGATGGTTGGCTTTATGGGTTAACCTGGCGAGGCCATGGTGCCCAGCGGTCTGTGCAAACACTAATGCAGGTGTTCCTCTGAAGATGTTTTATAGATACCATGAAGGTCTATTGGCAAATGACTTTAAGCCCAAGAGAGAACCCTTGACAATGTGGGTGGGCCTCATCTAATCAGATGAAGGCCTCCATAGCAAACACTAAAGTTTCCCAGACAATAAGGAATTCTGCCTAAAGGTGGCAGCATCAACTCCTGCCTGAATCTCTGGCTGGCCTTCCTGCCGTTCTGCCCTACAGATTTGAGACTTGGCAGCCTCACAGTCATGTGTGCCAATTACTTAAAATATATCTTTTTATATCTGTCTCTTGATCCATCCATCCATCCATCCATCCATCCATCCATCCATCCATCCATCCTATTGGTCCTATTTCTCTGGAAAACCCTGACTTACAAGTACATATTTAAAATGTAATGTTGGTATCAAAACAAGTGTACTGTATAGGACAAGGCAAGTTGACCTGAACTCCTGTTCACTGAAGAAGGCAGAATGAATGCAGGACGCAGACGCTGACCTGGGATAAGAGCCAGCCTTGCCTGGGGACCCTATCTTGGGGGAGTAAACACGGTTTCATTTAATCAGAGCAATACCTCTGCAAGGGAACACTTTGATGGTTTCCACTTTGCAGGTGAGGAAACTGAGGCTTCGAGCAGTAGGGGACAGGAGGAATCACACAGCCGGTGAGGGGTGGCTGGGGGTCGGTCCAGAGCCCCAGCTCTTTCTGGAGCAGGACACGGGCCCCCAGGGCAGGGCAGGGGAATGAGCTGAGTGTTCTAACCTGGCCCGGAGCACAGGTGCCCTAACTAGTGACAGCCCCTCCACAGAAGAGGGGACTGTGGCCCACCGTGTGGCCTGCAGCGGCGCCCAAGGCCAGTTCCAGGACAGGGGGTGGGTGTGGCCCTTTGAAGGGCAGCTCTACACCGCCTGAGGGAGGAAGAGTGAACACAGGCAAACGTGAACCCAAGTGCACACACCAACTTAAGGGCCAAGCACGCCTAGTTCCACTGACTGGTCCTCTCCTTTCACTATTTTAAAACAAATTAGCTATAATATCTCATCAGGTTAAAAACGTTCCCCCAGCACTTACCACCTTTATTGCAAATACCAGTTTCTAGATCCAACACAGTAAATTTAACAAGGGATATAAATATTTAAAAGAAATTCAAAAGCAATTTCTTTGGGAAAGCACAGAATTACTTATTCCCTGAGAACAATCGCTGCTTAATTTACTGTGAGGATCCTGCACACTAATTTACCTTATAATAAAATATATCTTCCGTGTCTTTTAAAATCCTTTTAGAAATGAAAAGTAAATTGAAATTTTCTATTTAAGTGCAGGTATGAAATAATTCATAGCAAATAGATGCCTCAGACATATTATTAAATCCCAAAGTGGTTTTTAATATTCTCTGAGTGGTTATGGAGAGTCTGTGATGGCCAGTGAGTCATATTCTTCGTCATTAATTTCATAGTCTGTCTACCATAGATCGGGGGTCAAAACTTTGGCCCTTGCCAGTTCCACCCTCTCTCTTTATAGTTTTATCTATTTGGTCCATATTGTTTCTGCCTGCTTTTGAGTTATCCAATCAGATTTGAGTCATTGTGGCTGAAGGCCCACAAAGCTGAAAATATTTACTATCTTGCTAGAAAAATCTTGCCAAACCCTGTCGTGGGTGGTCACACAGAGTTGTCCCCTTTTCCCTCCATTTCATCTTTCTCTTTCATCATAATTACTCCAAACATCTCTTTATATTTAATTTTCAGGGAAAGCTCTCACTATTATCATGAATTACTCATCCTCAGATCGTCTTAATATTATGCATAATATTTTAATATTTAAGTATCACATCTAAAACACAGTGTTCTCAGTTATATAAATATTGCTGAGGTTTGACTAGAGACGAAAGTTTATTTAAGGCTTCAGTTCTGGTGGGTTTCCAGGTTTGAAATACAGAGGCACGCTGTTCAAGAATGAGCTGCACACAGACTTCTTTTTTTTTTTTTTTTTTTTTTCCACATCGTGCATACACCAGAATGTGTTCAAAACATCAGGCAAAGAGGAGAGCAAAACTGGTGATTCACCTGCTTGCTAAAATCTATATTCTGCCCGCCACCCCCAAGTCCGCACTTGCGACGGGGCCATGGACAATCTCGGACACGCGTACAGTGAGGGAAAAAAGAGTCGCCCAGTGTGCACATTCATTTCCGGCTGAGCGAGAACAAAGCCGCGCTGTGCCTTCTTGTTTCGCACGCCCCCACCACAAGCAAGTCCTTTATGCGGTCTACGTAGTGCCATGTTTTCCTCCCTTTGGCGGCCTTTTGTCGATTTCCCTGGTTCAAGTGGCCCAAACACAGTGCCCACGCGCTGTCTGGCGATGCTGCTGAGGGCGAGACGGCTGTGCTGTGCCCGGCAGAGCAGGTGCGGGTTCGGGCACTCCCTGAAGCTCTGTCGACAGCGAACCCAAAGTAAATCGATCAAGTATATGTATAAAATAAGGTGTCTTCAATGATTCCTTAATTACCAATAAAGCAGAATCATATATTGATTGGGTGATGGAAATGTTATGATGAGAGGCTCAGAGGACACCAACTGGGCATCTTCTGTAGGAGCTATGGTTCGGGATTCGCTCACTTGGGGTGTGCGGCCACTCCGCCGACGTAAACTGAGGATCGAGAACCGGCTGCATCCGACGTCAGAGGGCTCCGATGTGGATCGTGCCCCGCTCACAGCCGTGCGTGGCGCCCTGCTCCGGGGCTGATGGAGGCCGCTGCCCGGCGTCCCCTGCTCACCTCGATTCCCAGCCTCAACCTTTGGGGCCCAAAATGAAGGGCCTTACACATTTCTCCTTTCATGTCTGATTTTTTGTTTGTCCCGATTCGTTGCAAAGTGCAGGGACGTGGTAGGCCTCTAACACGTGTTTCGATCAGTTTTGTTTTTATATTTTACAAGTGTCCCAAGGCTGAAGTTCAGCTCAAAGACGTGCATTGTTTGGTCTGGGCAGTGTTTTTGAGACGTCTAAATCAGTTACATTTGGAAATCCAAAGATTCTGCATAAAATGCTGAGAGGATCGTGCATGTATCTCTCCCTCCACTTCCTTGGTACCCATCTCCTAATGCTTTGCTTGTAAGCCTCTGAGCAACCACACACATCAGTAGCTGCCACCCCTCAATGAGTGTAGATCTGTCCTGGTCCTTCTCAGTCCAGACAGAGTGGACGAGCTGCTGAACTCCTTGGCCCTCTGGCTTTTGGGAGCTCTCCCTCCAGGATGGTCTTCCTGGAACTTTCCTGATGGGGTTGATACACTGCAGCAGACCACCTCCAGCTGGCTCCTCCCTGTTGTTCAAGACCATCCATTAGGACACACATGAGGGCCTTTCTTCCCCCATCAAGGAGAAACTTCCAAAAGGAAAAGGCAACACAGCGGGCACAGGTGTCAGACTCTGAACCATGTGTTTATGCACCTGGTTTATGCCTTCTGTCCCTGCTGGAGGCCAGGGATACAGACACAAGCCCCGCCTGATAATGAAGGGGGACCACTCACCCCAACTTGGTGAGTCAGGTCGCACCACGTCCATAATGGAAAGTTCAGGTTCTAGGTATTAGAGTAGTGAATCTTGAATGTCTCTGAATTGAGACAGCCTTTCTTATTTTCCGGACTTACCTCATCGTTCTGTACTTCTGGGCATACCCATGTCTCAGCTCCAAGGATGAATCTTGGTTGAACACAAAAAGGATGGAAGGAGCACCAGCTCAATGTCTGAGACTGAGTCTCAAGTCACCTTCGACAGGCGTTTGAGTCAGGACCCACGTGCCATCCACGTTCATGGGCATCTGGTATCCGTGTCTGAGGTGTTCACAGAACAAGCCGTGCGTGGCTGGCTGGGGGGTTCCGCTTGCCTCCTCTGCCTACCTCACGCATCTTACCAGCCCTCCCACCCCCACCACCTCTTGCCAGAGGCCCTTTTGACAGAACACCTGAGTTCCTGCTCAGCCGTTCAATCTGACGCCATGCCTGAGATGTACTTTTTAATTCTTTTACTTTGTCATCGGTGTAGACGACCACAGAGAAGTTGCAAAATAGCAGAGGGTTCCCATGTGCCCTTCAAGAAATCATCAAACCAAGAAATCCGCACTAAGCTACGGATCTTGTGACACTGTAGCAGTTTTTTCTCGAATGTCCTTTCATCGTCCAGGACCCCACATGGTGTTTGATTTGCTGTGTCCTTTGTCTCCTCCACCTATGACTGATCCTCCGTCTTGTCTTTCAGGACCTCCCGCCCAGGCCCCCCTCCGGTGAACACGCCCCAGCATCTGTTCTCACTGCAGCTGGATACCCTGTTTCCTTCCCCTTCCCCTACCCTGTGAACCCCTAATCAGTATTCCAGACAATATTATTTAGGCACATGATGCTAAGCCTCAGTCCCTCAGTCCCCCAACATAATAGCAGTTCACGCTCACTTACCTGAGTCCCGGGTGGAGGCCCCCGGTTGGTTGGGTGGCTCTCCGGAGAAGCTCTCCTGCACGCGGTAGGCACATCTTGGGACACTGCCATTCCCCTCCTCATGGCCTCTAAAAGCACAGAAAGGAAGAAAGAGAAGCGTGTAGGAAGCTTTCATTGTTTCTTTAAATAGCACAAACCAACACAGGCTCGCATCATTTCTGCCCACATGGCATTGGTCAGAGCAAATCTTAGGTCGTATCCAGATGCAGGAGAAAGGGAAATGTCATTTTCTGTACCCCAGGAAGGAAATGAAGCAGGGTAATCAAGTCCGATCGTTGTCTCGGCCACTGGCCACCCTTCTAGTCCCCAAACTGCTCTCTTCTTCTCCCCACAGGGTAGAGCTTGTGTACACTCTTCCCAAGAGAGAGAATGCAGACAGCTGTTCAATTACAGGAGCCAACTCAGGGCCCAGGATCTGAATGGATCTGGCCTCCCTGTAGAGAGCAGGAGTGGCCCTTTCGGTCTGGTCTCCTGTGACCTGCCACTGGTTTCCCAGATTTCCAATCCACAGTGGTGGATCAGGGTCAGGGAACTGCATGGAACCCTCCCTCTTGGAGAAAGGGAGTAGGGAAGTCTCACACTCATCACAGACATCCTTGCATCCTTCAGGGCAGGTGTGGCGATCTTCTCTGCTCTGGAGGCTGACACCCCATGGTGACAACCCGGACCTCACCTTTTGGGGGCTCCTCCTTGCTCCTTATTATGCATGGCCCCATGAGAATGGGCTCCGGGGAATGCGTTCTCTTGGTGGCAATACCGCTTTGGGAGCTCACTTCCTGTTTAGCAAAGACTCAGGACTCAAAGTTTGTCTTTAAGTCCCAAAAAACTGCAGGATTTTGGGGATCCATACTCATGGTATTCTTGGCAGTGCGGTGGTCTCAAAAACATAGTGACTTTTGATCTATTTGTACCAGTAACCATTCTTGGATGTCATTCTGGAACCTACTTCACTTCCCTGCTTTCTCGCTTCTGTGAATCTGTCTCTCACCATAACAGCAGCTGAGGCCACCGGGAGGAGTGGGAAGTCCGTGCACTTACTCACACCTTAGCCCTGAGTCACTTTAGGGACCTTAGAAAGTTCACCAGCACTTAACCAGTTCAAATTATTCTTTATTCCCATACTTACTGGTTGGGGACTAGAAGCAGGTTACCCTTTGCAATCCTATAAGGCCCTGACTTTCTGGATCCTATTCCCTTTCATTTTCTGCTTACAAAATAGCCAATTACTTCCTGAGCTCATCTCTGTCTTGTATTGCCTTTCCAATCAGATCCACATCCAGTTAAAACGCATTTCTAATAGTCCACTTTCTGATGACTCCTCCTACGAGACTACAGTGATGGGGTCTGCCTTCCAAGTCCCTGCGGGCAGCCATCTTGCCATGTTTTGTCAAGACCTAACATAGATGTTCAGCCATCCAACAAGCCGTCTTCCTTGCCTCCCGCCCAACTGCTAAGAAGATGGTACATAGTATCAATACAGTAGCAACCTCCTGCAAGACACCACTTTCCATCCTATTCAGTAAATCATACTGTCATGCTGCAATCATGTTGCAAACGACCCCCAATTCCAGTGGCTCCACAAAATAAATTTATCTCCCACCTTCCCCACATCCACTGAGGATTTTCTAGGTATGCTACCTTCCTTCAGACAATGACTCAGTGATCCAGTGCCTTCTATCTTGGGGTGCTATTGTTTCCAATATGGGGCTCCAACTTGCCATAGGAGAAGAGAGGCAAGGATCAGGTGTCCAGGATATTTAATGCGCTGACCTGGATGTATCATACATCACATCTGCCCGCATTCCGTCAGTTGGAATTAGTTTTATGGCCCCACTCAGGTACAAAGGGATGGTTAATGTCCTCCTCCTGGGCATCCAAGAAGATAATTAAATGGTTGACAATAATTAGATTTCTGGCACAGAGACCGGCCTGAAATGTCACCTGGTATCTCTGCAGAATCAGGCATTTCCCCTCCACGGACACTGTGTCTTGTACATAATTCGCACCTGCCACTTTGATTGAAATTATTTAATTTCTGTAGACCTGCCAGGTAAGGAGTGCATTGAGGTGAAGAGCTGCCCCACTGTGCTCGCTTTGGCAACACACGTACTAAAACAGGAATGTTACAGAGAAGATGAGCAAGGTCCCTATGCAAGGACGACGCGCAAATCCATGAAGTGTTCCATGTTTAAAAAAAAAAAAAAAAGGAAAGAAATGTCCTGTATACATCTCCATACCACCCAAGCCTGGCACACGCAGGTGCTGAGTGCTTGTCAAGAGAACAAGAAGCCCAGAGGGAGGCCAGGCTAGGAGGAAATGTTGAGAGACTGTCCGTCCTTGCAGGGCAGAATGGGGTTTTTCTAGTAGAAAGGAAAAAATTGGAGGCTATCGTGAGACATGTTTTCTAATAAAAATGAAAGTAACGTCATGCTCTTTTTTATTTATTCAAGGGAGCAACTTGTTTCCCCTTCTCTTTCTTGGTATTCACTTGGTAATTTTGCATTTCCCAATGGATTAGTCTCAACACAATGAAAGCTCCCACTAGAGGCTATTTGTATTTCTTTGAATAGTATCTCTTGTCCTGAACTAAACTGTTACTTATAATAGAAAAAAAACAAGACCCATAAGATATGGGCATCGGACGTTCTCAGGATTGAAGTTGCCACTCAGTACTAGAGGGAGATATGTGGGGAGTCTGTCCCCTGAAGATTTAGGACTGTGCCCCAAGACTTCTCTATTCAAGGAGCTCAAGACAGAAAACCTTCCTAGTCGGGCAGAACTGAGTCCAATTAACTGATTGAAATACGCAGAAATGTGGAACAATAGCTCATTTGTTTGCCATTAATCCAAGAAACAAAGGGCCCCTGATGAGGCTGCACAAAGGAATTCTAACCATTATCTGAAATATCTCTGGCTCCTAAACTGGTCTGTGTGAGTGTGGAGGAGGAAGCTTCTCGGGGTCCTGGTCTGTCATCCAGGGAGCCCGTCGCCAGGAGGGATGGACCAGGAGCTGATGGGTGGCGGCTGTGTTGGGGCACCACATTTAGGGGACGAGCTCAGAGGTCTGAATAGTACAGGCTTGTATTTCTCCAAACGGTTTCTAGCAGATGGATATGTCTCATTCTGAAACAATCAGCACGTTGTGGCAATTTTCCGACAGGTAGATCTGAAGTGTCTCGAAGAAGGGCCCCTTTTTATAACTTGCCCGAAAGTGCCACCTGAGCTAGCTGTGGCCACGTGGGGCAGGCTCGTCCCACCTGTCCTTAACTCTCCCTCCACAGTGTCCGGTTTGCAGAAGGGATTGGCTGTGCAAATGGGTGGCACGCTTGTCCTGAAATCGACTCCTGGGAAGTTGGCCCCTGGTTGGGGTTTGCACACCTGCCTTTGAGAAGTCCATCCAGCAGGAGGGCTCTCTGAAGAGCTCACAAAGTCACCCGTCCTCTTTCCCGGCCACCTTTAACACGAAGGCCCTAGAGCACATCCCCGTGAAGATCGGAGTGTCTGAAACTGAATGGACACTAGAGTTGCCATCTACCTTTCTCTCCCCGGACACGGTTTCCCTACTATTAACACCTGCCATTAGCATGGAGCAGTTGTAATAACTGGAGATATCAATAATATAGTAATAATTCAAATAGAGTAAAATGTAACTAGCATTTAAATTGAATAACTAAAATAGATTAACATTTAAATGACAAATAAATACAAATGATTATAATGAAATAATATCATAATAATATATCATGATTAATTGAAGTCCATGGTTGATGTTAGTGGTCCCTCTTGGCGTTGTAGCCTATATGGGTTTTGACAAATGTGTAATGACGTGTATCCATCATATAGTACCATACAGAGTAGTCTCACTGTCCCCAAAATCCTCTGAGCTCCACCTGTTCATCCCTTCCCCCACCCCGACCACCTCTGATCTTCTTACTGTCTTCAAAGTTCGGCCTCTTCCAGAATATCTTGTAGTTGGAATCCTACAGCATGTGGCCTTTTTGGATTGGCTCCTTCCACTGAGTGATATGCCTTCATCATAGCTCATTTCTTTTTAGCTCGGAATAATATCACACTGTTGGGATGGGCCACCATTTCTTTACCCACTTGCCCATTGGAAGACATCTTGGTTGCATCTAAGTTTTGGCGATTGTAAGTAAAGCTGCTATGGACATTCACACGCGGGTTTTTATGTGGACATAAATGTTTAACTCATTTCAACCAGGTGAGCACACGTGTCAGATTGTTGGGTTAAAACTGAGTTTAATTCTGTAAGAAACTGTCACACTGCCTCCCAAAGGGACCACATTGCCTTCCCCCAAGAGATGTGTGAGGGTTCCTTCTGCTCCACACCCTCGCCAGCGTTTGGAGTCCACGGTGTTCTGGACTTGACGAGTCTGATAGGGGTGTGCTGGCATCTCATGGTGGCTTTAACTGGCGAGTCCCTGATGACGTATGATATTGAGCATTTTCTCATATGCCTGTCATGCAGGTATTTTTTCCTTCATAGGCCTAATGCAGGCATTCCTTCCTCCAGGCAGAAAAAACTGGCTTATCATGACAAAGGAAGGATGTTTCTGGACTGGTTGGGCTAACTACCCCCTCAACACATCTTTTGAAAGTGCTGGAGAAGGATACTCATACTAAGTAACATTCCCTTTTTTAGATGTTTTCAAATTAGACAATGATCACTAAAATAGGGAATCAGTTGGGCCCTCCTTAGGGAGTCCTGGTTGGGGATGGAGCTTTCTCAGCCCCACGGATCCTTGGAGAACAGATTTTGCTGCTTTGCAATGGAGGGAAAATAACCAATCGAGACTGTTGAATACTCTGCAAAGAGTAAGATACCAATAGATTTGAGATGTTTCTACATTCCTGCCTCCCACATACGTATTTTAGGCCAGGCCAGCTGGATTTTAAGAGAGAAAGAAAAGCATTATCCTTCTAACTCTTGCTTTTAATTCTATCAAACAGAAGAAGTAGTAGGGTTGGAGCTTGCCCCTGCATATTCTCCATAGGCCGCTACTTCCTAGGACAACAACACTGAAGGCCACCCTGTCAGCTACAGTGAGGGATGCACAGAGGGGTGGCCCCATCCTCACCATCATGGGAACACAGTAATAACATGCAGAGGTCAGCAGGGACAGCAAACATCTGCAGATGAGAATGTGACAGCTAGGAGCATCAGTGTCTACTTTGACTGGGACGCTTGGGCTGGTGCAATCTCTAGTGGGACATTGGTGGTTGACACTGTGTGCTCACAGGTGCACCCCCTGAGGTGGGACCACCTGACAGCAGAGTGGTTGTTGGACCAAGATCCTTAATGGGATCCTGCAATGGTCAGTGTGCTGGCAGCACTGGTCCTTGAGACTTCGATTATTTTCCCCCTTAAGCATTGGGAATTAATGAACCCTTAGCTTTCTGAAATGTCTCTTTAATTCATGATGCCCAGGAATCCAGGCCTGACTTCCTAGCTCACCTGGACTTGGGTAGCTTGACCTCAGGGTCCTCAGCCCCATCCTGGCCAAGCTCTGATGAGCATCGCTCTGAGAAGCATGGTGGGGAAGTAACAGGTCTTTTCACGTCATCTGGGGTTTATGTCTGGCCCAAGGACCCTTCAAAGACAGTGCTTTCTGATCAGCTCTGAGAATCACGCAAAGCTTTCCCACATATTTTCAGAACATAGAGTTGTAACAATACCCGTCATTTTTTCATAACCAGCTCTTCAGTAGGTGATGAAGAACCCATTCTTCACGTGTGATCCTTAAAACAATCCAGTTTGCGGCATCTCCCTAAACGAAACATCAAGTTAGAGAGGTACTCTGGCAAAGGGCTGTTGGATGGCAGGGATCTTATCCTGCTGGGATGCCTGTGTTGGCCTTCGGAGGATGTAGGGTCCACCTCCCCTTTCCCACTCGGGGCAGAAACAATGCTCATCCCAGGACCAGATGCACGGACGGCGTGGACACGCGGTCTTCGCGGAACCCTCCCTTGAACATCTACGCTCCAGGCCAGGTGGGCAGTCTCGTCTCCTCCCTAGTGGGAGGAGGAGACTCACCATCCTTCCAGAATGCAGGAGAATGGTGTCTGAGCCTTCGTGCTCTGCCCCACAGACAGACACCTGTCCATTTGGCCGCAGACATCTAGACGCACCCCTGTGGAATGCTATACTGCTCCATGAGATATCTGTCCATTTTATAGACAAATTGACTGCTTTAGAGAACCAGGCATTGAAGAAATAACAATATAATATTTTGTTTACACTATATTTGACTGTGTTGAGGTTTTTATAAATGAAAGGTGAACACTCTGAAATAGTATCCTTGAATTCTGTTTGTCGGCAGTAATAAAAATATGACTTTCCAGCCTCATTTTTTTCAAGGAAAAGAAGAGAATGTCATTAAAAAAAACAAAGCCCCAGGAAAGCGGTCTGTTTCCAGCAGTGTCTCGGCTGGAGCGCAGCTGACTGACGGGGCTCGTTAGACCCTAGCCCTCCGCGGTGAGGCCCTGGCGGGCCAGGGAAACAGTTCTGCTGACGTAGTGCTCCGTTTATTTTCTTCTGACACGTTGGGTGTTGAAATGACCCAAAACAAAGGGGGAGCCTCAGTGGCTCTGTCAGTCAAGTGTCTGACTTTGGCTCAGATTGAGTCCCGCATCAGGCTCCCTGCTTGGTGGGGAGTCTGCTTCTCCCTCTGCCTGTGCTCTCTCTCTGTCAAATAAATAAATAAAATCTTAAAAAAAAAAAAAGAATTGACCCAAAACAGCTAGAGAAGGATGACCAGAGCATTCTACTACCGGTCAGCTTAGGACAGACAGACCAAAGGGCATCTTCTAACAGGAAAGGTCTGGTTCCTTGCCAGGTAAAACCACCATCCTGACACATGCATATTTGTTTCAGTCATTT
This sequence comes from Ailurus styani, assembly GCA_002007465.1. Classification (NCBI taxonomy): domain Eukaryota; kingdom Metazoa; phylum Chordata; class Mammalia; order Carnivora; family Ailuridae; genus Ailurus; species Ailurus styani. Next base: position 1,623,195 of record LNAC01000118.1, read on the forward strand.
TGAGTTTTTCATCCCTGGTCAGTTGTGGTTTCTGAAAAAAGCGAACCATCACATGCTTTCCAATCGCACTAGGGATCTGCCGCCGCACCGTGGCGGGACCACAAACACAGAGAGAGAAAACCACACACATTTATGACCTCAGGGCTTCTGGGGCCCAGGAGTGTGGGCACAGCTGAGCAGCGGCCTCCGCGTGGGTCTCTCCAGGGTGCAGACAAGGTGTCAGTGGGGCTGGGGTCCCATCGGAGACTCTGCTGGGAAGGATCCGCTTCTGGGCTCCTGCGGTTGTTGGCAGCGTCCAGGATTAGGGGGCCGTGGGACTGAGGGTTTCCCTCCAGGGCTTTGAAGACGCTCCGCCTCGCAGGGCGGGGCTGCCCATCTCACGCATCATAATCACAAACATGTCCTCACAGGCTTCCTGCCAACTCTGCCAGGAGGAGAGGTCATGGTTAATGATCTGGGGTAAGTGGACAAGGACGTGGAGTACCCAGAGAGCTGGTTAAACATGATTCTGGGCATGTCCGTGAGGGAGTCTGTGGGGAACCAGTATTTGAAGGAAGGACGGAGCTAAGCAGACTGCCCTCCCCAGTGTGGGTGGGCCTCATCCAATCAGGCATGGTCTGGGCAGAACAAAATCCCAGTCTGGCAGGGGCTGGTCCTGGGACTTCTCAGCCTTCATAACTGCATAAGCCAATTCCATAGAAGATGTACCTAGGATCCTGTTAGATTGTGAACCCCAGGAGGGAGCGAGCACAGGGACCACAGCAGATGTGTTCTGCTACAATAACACATCTTCTGAAGTGATTAAATATTGTACTTCTGTATAGAAAAATGTCACTTTCAGAGCCCCGGACAAGGAGGTGAGGGTCTCATGGACGCAAGAAGGAATCTAGTTAAGACCAGGGGGCAGCAGAGCATCTTTCTCTTAAATGGGTGATTTCAACAGTATCTGGGTGCCGAGCTGAAGGCACCATGTTGATACCCTCCAATAATGCAAACATTATTTTTTAATATTTTTACATACATCTACGTGCCAGACAGTGTCTGAGAGCTTCCCGAATGTCATTTCACTTCATGCTAACACCTGGGCCAGGTGGCCAACGCTATTATCATCCTTTTTTGCAAATGAGGACGCAGAGGCACAGAATTTAGGTGACTTGTTCCAGGTCACACAGGTGGGACACTGTGGAGCCAGGATTTGGCCCAGTGATTTCTACTGTCCTGTGTACCGTACCAGTGCCCACGACACTGGAGCCATGGCCTGGGCAGCGGTGTCCTCTAGCGATCAGTTCATTCATGTCCCCGGACACTCGTGCTGGCTGGGCAGGTCGGACTGTGATGGAAGGCAAGGCAGGGGTCCGGGGGAAGGGGAGGGCTGACCTCAGGGCAGGGAGAGGGGCAGCCGAGGCCGAGTGAGGAACGCAGAAGGGGGTGTAACCCGTGTTAGAAGCTGGGGCGGGCAGTGCAGCGGGTGGCCCGAGACACCCGGAGATGGGACGGCACAGTTAGAACGAGGGCTCCGTGCTGTCCGGGGTCATCAGGGAACCTGGCACAGCGGCGTCTCCCACTCACAGATGGGAAGCTCGGCTTGGCGGCCGTGGGCGGATGATCTGACGCCGTTCCTGTGATGACTCTGGTGAAAGGCTCCAAAGGGTGTGGCTTCAGAGGGCCAGCAGCCCTGCATCCCCAAAACAGCCACCAGACGTCTCCAGGAAAAAAAAAAAAAAAAGCAGGACGCGAATTTATCTCTCATGAGTTCTCCATCTTTTCGCATTATATTGGATGTCTCTCCCCCCAGTTGTTCTAAATATAATTGGACTTCTCAGCGATGGATTTGAGTCTAAATTGTGTAAAAACGTGATTCAGGTAAGTCTCTTGGAGCCGAAAGTGCTCTCCCTGACTCCCAGCAGTGACCGCAAACCTCAGCGCACCGGCTGCGAGCGTGCCTGCGAGGTGGCCGGAGGCACAGTTCGGCGTCCCCTCCCGGCTGGGCAGGCGCTGGGCCCCTCCTGCACTTCCACTCCCTGTGCTGTCACGTAGGATCCTGCCCGGCAGGACAGGGGCTCTCCAGAAGGAATCAACGACTCATCCAAACCGCAAGGCCTTGGAGCCCAGAGCAGAAAATGCCCCTGGATCCGGTGGAGATGGAAGCCGCTGCAGGATTTTCAAAAGGCCTGTCCAGGGCTGGGGCCCATGCTCGCCGCGGCAGGGACCAGGAGCCGTGTCCCCAGGAGGCCGACAGCAGGAGAGGGCTGGAGCACGCCCATCAGGGTTTGGTCCCCAGGATGGCCCAGGACAGAGGTCGAAATTCCTTCTCGGGGCCTGGCGTGTATTTTTGTCCCTTTTCCCTACCGGCTGCTATCTAGCCACTTGTCTGTGTCCTGCCTTCCTCGGCAGCTGGCCGGGGCCCTGCTTCAGCTGCCAGCCTGCGGAGGCCCTCTGACCGCGCTCGGTGCCGTCCGCTGAGTCACTAGTGTGGAGGGCACTCCTGAGCCCGGGAAGCGTCCTTGGAGGAGGGCGCGAGAAGTTCCCTGTCTCTGTGCGTTTCTACTTTGAGCTGGGTGCCCGGGGGGTATGGTCTCGGCCCAGGTGGCAGCCAGAGAGCATTCCCAGATCACACGGGACAGAGGCTGTACCCGGAGGCCTTGTTGAGGGAGAAGCTGGGACGCAGATGGTTTGGGGAGCAAGCAGGTAGACGGTGGGAGGGAAGTCGCCCCCAGGAAGAGTGCCAGGCGCCATGAAGTCAAGTGGGGAGAAGCTTCAGCTCTGAGCCCTCGGGGTGCTGGAGGCGACTCTGAGTCCGTGGGGGAAGAGGCTATAGGGCCAGATGGGAACAACCTGCTTCTGGTGACGGTTAAGACGGTGACAACCAATGGAATGCCCCCTGAATTCACCCCCTTCCTGCCGGGCCAGCCCCTGCCTCCGCCCTGCAGCCTGGGTGACATCCCAATCCCAAGGCTGAGGCTGGAGACAGGCCGGGCCGCAGGGGACAAGCACGGGAGCCTGGCTCTTCCAGCGCCGGGCGGGGGTGGGGGGCTGAAGTGGGGAAGGGGGTGCTCTCCGACCCTGGCTCCAAGTACGAGCCAGGACAACACCGTGGGGAAGGGCTTTTCCTCTGCCCCCAGCATGGGGGCAGGCACTACAGCGTAATTTCAGCCAAGGGAGGCCAGGGGTGGGGACCGAGGAGCTCACGAGGGCCTCCAGACTCAAGGAGGCGGCTCCGAAGGGAGCCGAGCAGTGAGCAGGGCGCCTGGATGGATGTACCTGCTTCCCCGAGATCGCCGGCGACAAGGGAGGGCTGCAGTGAGGCAGAGAGGGCCAGGGCCACCACCCTGGCCATTGACGGCCGGGACACGGCTTCCCCGAGGAGCAGGGCTCGTCCCCGCAGAGCGGCCTCCCGCCCGGCAGGCACCGGCGGACAGGGCCCGGGCCCCAAGTTGAAGCCTAGCTAAGAGCTGCTCACGGTGCGGTGGGGGGGCCCCATGTCCACACATGGGAAACAGCAGAGGCGGCGGGCCCTCCCCCGGAGCCTAGACGACTGGAAGGACCGAGAGCCACGGGCTGACACTTACTACAGGTTTAAAGTCATGATTTGTCGGGCAATCCCGGACTTCATGGTAGCCCAAGGACTCCCCCAATCTTGTCCTTGGTGAAGCTAGTCAGGGTTGAGTCAGTGCTTCGAGAATGAGGTCAAGTAACAGCCCAGAGGCAGAGGTAGGGGCTCCCACTGGCCTAGGGAGGGGCTGTAGCTTCTGCCCCGAGAGGGTTACCCCCCTTAGGTCTTAGGTACCCCCTTCGGTATCACTGACTTGCTTCCAAGGAGACAGGCTTCCAAGACTGTGATGGGTTTGAAAATACACCGGCCAGCGGTGTTGGGCAGCAGACTTGAGCCTCTGGCCAGAGGCAGGGACAGGCACGGCGCTCCAGACCGTCCTCCTGAGAGCCACCGCCGCCCTGCACGACTCTTACTTAGGGATCCAGACTCTCGGGCTTTGGCGCCCCATCCCGGCTTCCACCGAAGCACGGGGCTCTTGTACCGTGGCCTTCGCCCCAGTGAGAAGCAAAGTGAAAGTTGTTTTCTGTATTTAACAAGCGTTTTGAGCCTTGGCTCAAATTCCGGGCTCCCTCCTAGGTCTTCACATGGACTGTGGTGGACAGCGGGAGGTCGTGTGAACCACGAAGGGCCCGCGGCCTCTCCTGGGATCCCGCTGACCAACCCTCATGGATGGAATACCCTGGGGTGTCTATCAGCCAGGACAGCCACTAGCAATAACTTGGGGAAATGGCAATGTTTTCAAAACGTAATTAGCATAGAACCATTCAATATCTGAATAATCTAACATGTTAACAACCAACCTGCTGCTTTTGTCGATGACGCGTGTGATGGTCTCGCACGGTGTCGCCACCGAAGCACGTCCTGCAGACGTGGGGCTGGTGTGTCAGAGCGATGTCGTGAGGGACCCTAAGGCAGACAGTAGGAAATGAAAGAGGAAATCACTCACATCTTTCACTGTGATCAGGCAAAGGTGCATCTTTACAGGACGAGGCCACTTTTGGACTAGTTTTATTTTTTTTTAAATGTAAAAATCGGGTTGAAATTTTGTGAATAAAAATGATATTTTTAGTTAATAATATTAGCTTTTTTCCTGGTCCAACCAGTTTGCACCGTACCTAGAGAACCTCTACTTTGAACAAACCTGTAGTTTTTAAATGTTTGATGTAAATGTGAAAATATTTAATGAAGTATTGTAAGTTAGTATCATATACATAACTGTAATATATATATATATATACAGATACATTGTACAGTTGTATAATTTAGAGTACAGATAGTATATACACACTATGTACATAGTATAGTAGTACAACTTTATGACGTTCGAGTGTTACCTGGGAAAATGTTCATATTTTGGTGACTACCATATTTAGAATGAATTTTTTTGTTGTTTTTTTATGATTTTATTTATTTATTTGATGGAGAGAGAGAGATCACAAGTAGGCAGAGCAGCAGGCAGAGAGAAAGGAGGAAGCAGGTTCCCTGCCGGGCAGAGAGCCTGATGTGGGGCTTGATTCCAGGACCCTGAGATCAGGACCTGAGCCGAAGGCAGAGGCTTTAATCCACGGAGCCACCCAGGCGCCCTGCATTTCCCTGTAACTAAAGGTGTTAAACATCTTTCCACGTGCTTCTCTGTCTCAGGCATATCTTCTTTAGTCCGTGTCTGTTTGAATCTTATGCTCATGGAAAAATCCAGCCTTCGACTCCCACTCCCAAACGTGGTTCCTATGCACCTCCTGCAATACTTGATCAGTTCCGATGCTCACTGCCTCCTCTCTGAACTCCTTGCCTGTCCCACAGCCCCTCCGCTGCCCCCCACACCACACCTCCACGTTGCTACCCCAGAGTGACGGGGTCTTTCTGTCACCCTTCAGCGGCCACATGGGCACCTTCTTGCTCAGCTCCTCACCTGTCTCATCCTGGTCCCGTCCTCCCTCCCCTCCGCCCCACTCTCCCTTCTCACTTTATTTTCACCAACATCGGACTACATGTGGAGCCTCCTTGCTCTTCCACACTCCTGGCCTTTACACGTATGACTTGGCTGGTTCTCCCCAAATCAAATAAATACTCTCTCCTCTCTGAGCGGACTCGGGGGCCCCTCTGTCCTTTTAAGTTTCCATAATGCAAACATCAGGTTGTGTTTTCATGGTACATCAGTCTCCACGCTGGCCCATAGATCTCCTGAGGACGAAACTGTATTTGGCCTTCGATCCACCTTGTGGATCGTGCAGAGCCTGAGTCCCGTGGGCCGCGGGCTGCTTCAGGGACCACAGACCGAGTGACCTGTCCCTGCGGTTCTCCCTTGGGCCCCAGGCCTCAGGGGATGTATGTTTAACCCATGAAATGCGCCCCTTCACTCCCTTCCCCATCAGTCTGCAGAGGTTTCAAGAACTCCTTGTGTGGCCTTGGGCCCCGAATCATCACCACGAAGACGACAAAGCCACGTTGAAGACGCTCTGTCCTAGGAGTACGGGGCCGCCCCAGGCCTGCGTGGGGCTCTCCGGGGTCGCACCTGCCTTGCTGCCCCACGGCTCCCTTCCGATTTACACGTCCTGGCTTCCCTCTCCTCACAATCTAGGCTCCATGGTCCTTCTCTAGGTTCTCTTTTTTTAAATTAAGAAATAAATAATACATAAACCTGCAAAGTATAACATAACCACCCAGTATAACTAGTCATATCTGAAAAACTGGATTTGATATATTTGCTTCAGATTTCTCAAACCAGCAGGAAGAAATGCCCATCACGGAACACTGCCATCACCTAGACTCCCTCCTCAGTCTCCCTTGTCCTCAAAGATAGCCATAGTCATGGGTTTCATGTGTCTCCAGTCCACAGCTCATGCTTTTATTCTCCACAGGTAGTAAGTTTTGTTTTGTTTCCTCTCAAATTGCAAACGCTGTATATTCTCCAGTGAATCACTCTGCCGCCTGCTTCCTTCCTTCACCAGAAAGGTAACCAGGTCTGGTGGGTCTTCGTCTCACGGTCACTGTGAAGCAAACCTCTGATCAGCTTTTGTGGAGAAAATGTCCAAAATCATCCCTATCACAGAAGTACAGAGGCAGCTCTGCTGTAACACCCACAGGTCAGACGATGAACTTCTTAATTGATCTCGTGTTTCTTGGTTCGTGGCCTTCTGTTATATTTTCTGGGATCAACTTGATTGTACCCTCTACCTCTTCTACCACATTTTTGTTTTCTAATTTTCTAGATTCACTATTCTTGGGTAGTTTTGTGTTCATTGCATTCAGTTGTGGTATGGGTATAATAAACTTATGTCTTTAAAACATTGAGGTGTGACGGAGATTCTATGAATTGCATATGTTTACAGTATAATTTGATGCAGACAGATGGGAACCCATCCCACTAGCAAGGTAATGAGCATCAACCCCAAATGTTTCCTCTGGTCCTTCTGTAAACCTCCCCCTCTTGCCCGCACCCGCAAGCAAATACTCACCTTACACGTAGTCTGTGCTCTTTTCCGTCTCACTTCTTTCAGTCCACATGGTGATCCTGAGATACTGTCGTTTTGTTGCTGCTGTTGAGTGTCTGTCTCTCTTACAGCACATTCCACTGTGTGGACACAAGTACCAGAGGGTTAGTCGTTCACCTGCTGAGAGACGACTAGATTGTTTCCAGTTTTGGGCTGTTGCAAATAAAGCTGCTGTGAACATTCATGTAAAGTCTTTGATTAGATACATGCTTTCACTTCTCTTGAGTAATTAATTACCTAGGAGTGAAATACTTGCGTCATATATGCAAGGATGTGTTTAACTTTTCAAGAAAATGCCAGAATGGTTTCACCATTGCATGTTCCCACTAGCAGTGTGTGTGAGTTTCAGAGCCTCCCCATCCTTGCCAAGCCTCTGTTGGTCATTTTCTTCCATTTTAGTTATTCTGAGAGATAGATAGTGGTGTCTCATTGCGGTTTGATGGGTGTTTCCCTTGTGACCAAAGATGATAAGCATCTTTGCGTGTGCTTACTTGCCATTTGTATGTATTCTGCAGTGAAGAGTCTGTTCAAATCTTTTGCCCATTAAAAAGACTGTTTTAAAATTTTTATTGTTCGGATTTGAGTGTTCCTTATGTATTTGGATGCGGTACTCTTGTTAGGTATGCCATTTGTCCAACGCACCATGGGTCCATTCCTGCACAGTGCCGAGTCGTGTTCCAGGGCACGTGACCCTCTGTCCACCCACCTACTGATGCCCAATCTCCCCGATGTTACATTTTGTTCTCAAACATTTCCCTTTTGCTTCTGGAATGATGTTTCTCCAGAAGCATTTGCTTTTCTTTCATGATGTAGACTTCACTAAGTACCTGATGATCCTTGGTCATCAGTGCTCGTTTCTGAAAAGGCTCCAGAAAAGCTGAGCTCCAGAAAAGCTGAGGAGCCCCCGCCTCCCCGGGCCCTGGTGCGACATGAGGTCGAAGCGGACCAGCTCCTACACTGGTGGCTCCCTAAGAACCAAAAGGTGGGGAATGTTTTTTTCTGGGATGCCAACACCTAGTTACTCTGGTTCTCCCCAAAGAGCTAATTTTTATTTATAAAGGACCCCTCCCCCACTCCCTCCCCAACCCTGCTCCCACTGTGTTTTCCCCAGAACTGGGTGTATACATCGCTTCTGGGTTTTATGTGCTGTTTGTGGGGGGCCTGAATGGAGGGGCGCTGTTGTCTGCTCTGAGTATGAAGTCCAGCTGGCTTTCATCTTGAGGTACGGGTTTCACCTCCCTCTTCCGGTCAGCCATGGGATTAGGACCTGCCACTTCCCGAGGGCACACGGTGGGCTCACCATTGCCACAGCCCCCGCCCTGCCTGGTCAGCCCCAGCCCTGTGCCCTTCAGTCCCCTCACAGGGACTGCAGCCGGTCAGGATCAGGAGGGGGAGTGAGAGCATGTGTTCAGTTCATCGTGTTGAATTGGGGGCTTCTAAAAAACCAAAAAAACCATTACAAATGTTGCTTTTTTTTTTTAAAAGAAAATACCTTTCTAAATCACTATAGAAAATGTAAAAAAAAAAAAGGAAGTTGCAAACAAATAATAAAAACAGAAAACATGATAAAAGGCATCTCAGGATAGCAGTTAGTGGGAGAATTCCAGCCAACTGATTCAATGGCAAAGTCTGCTTATCGTGTTGTTAAAGATAACCAAACAAAGGTCAGTTGAAGCCTTGGAAGGGCCAGGAAATGCTGGATGAATTTGCCAGTAAGAGCAGCGGAGTGGTAGTTCTCTTATGAAAGCCAGATCCCAGGTCAGCAGAAAGATCATCATACATTGTTAGCAGGGAGAGACAGAAAGTTTTACAAAATGCCCACATCAAAACGCAAAGCACTGGGTCTTCTACACCACTGATGAATTTCTGAACACTACATCTGAAACTAATGATATACTATATGTAGGCTAATTGGATTTAACTAAATAAAAAACAACAGCAACAACAAAAAAAACCCACAAAGCAAAAACTCTTAGAAATACAAGGAAAATCTGACACGGGAGAAAAATAAGGTTACAGAGAATTTTAACAATATGACCAATATCCCTGAATTAATCAACTACAGAACAAATAGCACCAACTACAGAGAATGGCCTTGCTATTGCTATAAAAGGCTCGAGGCTGCAGAAGGAAAACTCAGAATCCACAAAGGAGGGACTTCACAGCACACAGTCTCTACTATATCCACACGTGTGAAGAAGAACAAAAGCCTGTCAGTGAAATCTCCAAATGGCTGCAAAAAAAAAAAAAAAAAAAAAAGAAGCACCATTTCCAGTAAAAGTTTCCTCGAAATACTGAGATCAAAGCAAACCTGGGAAGTATAGCTGGAGACCATTTAGGATCTTAATTCTAGGAAAATGTGGTCAGTGTCACTTCGCAAACACACAGGCTTAAAAGCTGAAAACACACCCACTGAGAAAGCAGCTGCATGAGGCACTCCACCTAAGCAGTTACCAGCACAATCAAAGGATGTCTCCTCAATTAGAACAGTGAAAATAAGATAAAAGCAGATATGAAGTCAGGAGATACAGGGGAAATCACCATAACAAAAATTAGAGTAAAACAGGACAAATGGAGAATATCTAATGAAGAAAATCACCCACCGGATCAGTGTCCAAGGGGGCGTGTTCTCAGGTGCTGCCCCCTCTCACCTGCTCACAAACCCTCCTCCTCATTTCTGATCTGTACAGGGTATCTGTGAAAATTTCAAAAGAAAGATCAGTTTTTTTTTTTTAATCAAATGATCCCATGGGCTAGAGTAGAAAACAGACCAATAAATGTGCAAGAAAATAAAAGAATGCTCCAAACAGTAATCTCAAAGAAAAGCATTCCTGTTAAAATCACGAGAATCCTGATAATCACCTCTTTTATTCAGTATTGTCTTCACATTTCTTGCTACTGTAAGAAGCAAACAACAGCAAAAGCAACAGCTTCAGATATTGCCAAACAAGAACGTGGCATGTTTGCAAATGATATGACTGCAAAGTAGGGAACTGCAGAATAACCAAAGAAAGTCGTAAGAATTCATATAATACTTCCAGCAGCATGGCTGGTTGGGACAAGTATGTAAGCAGCGATAGCTCTGATTTACCCTCCTTACAGAATGTATTTGGGGATGCATTCTCAGTCACAAGGAACAAAACACCGAACACCTAGATATGACCTGCACAGGCACGCACAGGATTCACAAGGAAAGTGTCCGTTGCACACCTCGGCCAAGACCTGAGTAAATGACACGGTGACGTTGTTAACATTCGTGGGAAGCAGGTTTCAGGGCTCAAGATGCTGTTATTGTCTGAACTTCTAAGGGGAGGACGTGTGGTTAGAGTGGAGTCACAATGAAGACAAAAGGACTGGACTTGATATAATTTTATTAATCTTATTGTAATTAACACAGTAACTGATGACAGTTTACTAAGTTACAGTTTGTAGGAAATGGAGGGCAGGGAGTCAAGATAGAACAGGGATTCTTCCTATTAATCGTGCGCCCAGGGCGGGCTGGCAAAACCAGGCAGAGCGCAACAAAGCCTGAGTGAAGGCAGAGGTCCGGTGGCCCAGGCCGCTCATGTGAAGAAGGAACACTCACGGAAACTTCCCAGCGCTCAGAGCAGCACCCTGCTCCCGCCTGGTGCACTTTCCGGAACCTGGTGGCCCCGATCTATCCTGATGTGCTTGGCATTTTGAGTGTTCCTGAGAGATCCAGAATCCTTATTGCTTCATGTTTTTCAAGTAATTGGAAAATGGTCAGGAAAAGGGATGATATTCATTTAATAACACAATTTCTCTTCAAAAACGTGCTCTTTCCAGTTAAAAGGACGTACAGCTGCATGGGACAAGTTTTCCATGAATCCTGAAACCACAAGAGACTCGAAAAATCACTAACCCTGAGAACACGGCTTCTGCATAAACCTCGTGAGGGAGGCTGACCCTGGTTGGGAAGGCCAGCCGGGAGGGGGGCGGGGGGCCTGCTGGGTGCTCTGAAGCTACTCCCCCAGCCACCTGACCCCCGCAACGAGCAGCGTCGGCGGGCCAGAGCGAAGAGTCTGCTTCCCTGCTCCTGCGGTTTCCCGCTCTGCGGAGGCGGCAGCCACCTGGGCACCCCTGTCCCAGGCCGGGAGGACACGTCCACCGTGTGACCGTCAGAGCTTCGCGGAGTGTCACAGAGATTAAACAGCCTTCCCATAGGACATTTCTTTTAAATATCTGGCAACACGTGGTAAATATTATCACTGTTATTTATCCCCGTGCACCTTGCAAGTGCATCTAGAGTAAGAAATTCTGTTTCAAGATACTTTTGTAATATTGAGGGTACTTTAAAAAAGTGACTTACAACATCCTAGTTCCACCCAGAAGGAAAAAAATCATCTTCGACCAGAGACTACCAATGCCTCTGGCAATCAGCATAAAGAGGAACATCATCACTGGGGCCTCTGAGAAGTCCTTTCAGTGGGAGACAGAGCGGCTGACCCCTGTGAGAGCACCCAGCACCCTGCCCTGCAGTGGCGTCCATCGGGGAGCCAGGCTGTAGAAAGCGCCGGACGCCTTTTGTCCAGGCATCGGCCAGGTCTCCTGTGTGTCCTTTCTCCGCCCCAAGCTCTCTGCCCCACAGCACCCACGGTGAGAACCCAGGCATTTCCCTGGAGCTGTGACCACATCGTGAGTGCCCCTGGCCTCTCTGACCCAGCGGGATGAGAGGGACCAGAGAGGCAGTCCTGCCTTTATCAGGGGAGGGAGGAACATCGCCTCTGGCTTTGAACCGGTGGCTGGAATGGGTTGTATGAGGGGCAGGGAGTGTTTCAGCCCACAGGGCCGCCAGGGACGCCTTGTCATTCCGGTCTGGTGCACACTTAGCTGCACAGAGTTAAAACAGAAGACTCCAAAAGCAGACAAATGGTTGTCTGGAATGATCCAGAGTTCCAGATTCTCAACCAGGTATGCAGCCCGATCCAGCAACCTGCATTTCAGTCTGATTAGTTTGTTATTAGGTAGCTTATAGATTCATAGGAAAAAAATTCCTACAGCAAATCTTGAAAAAGATGAAGTAGCAGGAAAAGGAGACATAATTCATTTATATAATCATGGAATGCTTCAAGTCAAAGATCATCTCATTGACAATAGACTTAAAACAAAAATGGGATTATAACTTTTCTGAACTTTGGATAATCTTCAAATTTCTCAAGGTACCACCTAAAACAAGACAAAAAAGGAACAGTAAGGAAAGGAAATAATTTTGTCACTTAAACATTTAATGGGTGCTGACAAAAGGGACAACACTTCTCATTATGCAAGAATACGGAGAACTTTAGGAGTAATAGTAAAAACTGGCATTTCATATAGTTTGCTTTTGTCTCTATGATGAATAATTGCATATATTTTATTCTAAAGTACAAATCATAAGAAGTAACCCATTTAATTCAGGAGGAGCGACTAGAAGGACTTCTTCAGGTTGTTTTCGGGTTTTCCGCAGGCCAGGACCGGGGTCGGTGGCACAGGCCCCCAGCGGCGTGCCCGGGGCTCTAGGACAAGTCGGGGAAGCTGCAGAAGGCCCGGCACTCAGAACACGCACGCATTTTCCGCGTTGATAGAAATGACAAGCCCCCCATTCGTTCTGGGGTAGAGTGTAGTTGGGGAGGGAGGCAGCTAAGGGGGTGCAGTGACCACTTCAAATGACTCGACAGGATGGAGAAATAGCCACAAAACAAGGAGTTTCGTCAGCACAAAAGATACACAGACGGAACATCGTGATGGGAAGCGACGATGAGCTCATACGGCAGAAATGTGTGAGGACAGCAAGCGGACAGTGAGAGAGTCCGCGAAACCTGTTGGCTTCCGACCCGTCTCACACCGAGACCGGAGACCTGACGGGGCATTGTGGTCCCGCTTCCCCGCGCGTCCTGTCCTGTGCCTCGGGG
>LNAC01000118.1:1636492-1656338 GCA_002007465.1 Ailurus styani
CGTGCCATCCCGTGCGGCGTGCGCTCCACCGGAGCGCGTGCTTCGAGCTCTTCTCGAAGCCGTCAGCGGTCTTCCCGGGCCGCACGCAGCTTCCGCGGCGCCCTGCTCGCCTCCCGCAAGCCTCGCCGCGCCCGAGCGCTCGCCGACCGCGGGCCGTCGTTCAGACTCGCTCCGCTGGGCCTTTCTCTGTTGCGGTCGCAACGCCCTCTGTCACGGGGTCTTGAAGACGTAGGCACTTCCTTTTCCTAAGTGATATCACACACGATTTCTTATGTCCACAGAGCCCCTTCTCCAACGCTGTCGTCGACGGCTGGCCTCCGGCCGCGGGATCCTGGTGTGGACAAGCAGGCCCCCGCGCTCAGACGACCCCCCGGGGGGCGCCGCAGGAGCGTGTCCAAGGCCGGGCAGCTCGAGGCTGCGGGGCAGAGAGCAGTCCCAATACATTCCTCTTTCCCATTCCCTGACATTTTGCCCTCAAACCACTGTATCTGTTACCACCTTGGCACAGCTGACCAATGCTTCCGACCTAGAGCTTAATTACCGGTATAATTCTCTATGAATTTAAGTATTTCACATCCAATTATAGAAATAAACTCAGTGTGATAAAATAGTGCTTTGAGAACATCATAATAAATCAAATACAGGGCTAGGAATAGCCCCATGGACTGTTTCCTTGTAATTAGCTGGGTTTGCTGGATTATTAAAAAAAAATGATAGCTTTTATTTTGTCCTCAGCTTGTAAATCCAATATTTCTGAACATACTTCCACTAAACTGAATTCATTAATTTTTCAGCAATTAAAATTGGTTTTGCACGGACATCAATATAAATAGCAAATGAATGAAAAAGAATCCTTTCAACTCGTGAAGCTTTCTGCAAAGAATACCTTTAGATTTTTATTAACAGAGACTTTCATTCAGAAAATGAAATTATCTCTGTTTCCTATTCAAAGGATAGAATTTGAATATTTCCAATTAGAAATCTGAATATTTCCTATTCAAATGTCAAGAGAGATTTTCCCACGTTCATTTGAGAAAACATCTTTACCACTGACTTGGCATGCTCTTGGTCAATCTTCCTCTGATCCAATTTCTGAAAATATCAGTATCATCTCATTTTTTCTATTATTAGAAACCAGCCAACATTCACTTTCTACTCTCTAGTGTAACTAACGTACAGGAATAGCTTGTCCCTCAGGGGCCGTGGGAGCGATGGGAAGGTGGTCTGGGTGGGGGGGCTGCCTGCGGAGGAGGAGGGAGGGAGGATGGAGGGGAAGAGGGGGGCAAGGAGGGGAGGACAGAGAGAAAGAGGGAAGGAGGGGTCCCCGGGAACACAGGACTGCCGGGCTGGACCAAGGCTCACTGATACTGCTGTCACTGTTACTTTTCTCCGCAATGCCTGGTTGGCACGGGGCAGACACACCCTGCCGCAGCGTGAGCTCTGGGGACAGGACGGTGTGGCATCATCTGGTGGGAGGAAACAGGGCTCCAGAAGTCACACACGTTGCCTTTCTCTTTCCTTATGCCCAGTGGATTTTGGATGGCTCAATGGCAGGTGTCTTGGCTTCCAGGAGCTTCTGCAACAAACGCCCTCACTCTAGGGGGCTTCAAAGGGCAGGAATTTATTCCCTCCCAGTTCTGGAGGCCAGAGGCCTGACCATGCTGCCTCCAAGCTCTCAGTGAACCTCCTTCTCTGCCTCTCTCAGCTTCTGGCGGCCTCGGGAGTGTGGGGCAGTGTCCCCACATGCTCTGCGTCCACGCTTCACACAGCTGTCTCCACGTGTGTGTCTGCATGTGGCCTTCTCGTCCTTGTGTGCACGTGTGCAATTTCCCTCCAAGAAAGTCACCAGTTGGGGCGCCTGGGTGGCTCCATGGGTTAAAGCCTCTGCCTTCGGCTCAGGTCATGATCTCAGGGTCCTGGGATCGAGCCCCGCGTTGGGCTCCCTGCTCAGCGGGGAGGCTGCTTCCTCCTCTCTCTCTGCCTGCCTCTCTGCCTACTTGTGATCTCTCTCTGTCAAATAAATAAATAAAATCTTTAAAAACAAAAAAAGAAAGTCACTAGTCCTGCTGAGTCAGGGGTCTGCTTACTCCAGTGCGATCTCACCCTAAGTAATTACATCCGTGATGAACCCTATTGCCAAATAAGGTCACATTCGCAGGGCTAGGACTGCAACATCTTTTGGGGGGTGGAGGGGGAGGACTCAATTCAACTCATCGTAGCAAATCATTCCATTTTCTGTCATCTTTGACACTATAACCCCTTTCCTGAGCCTTCCTTGGTGTGAGCTTTTCTTATCTCTGTCCCCCCGCGCCCCACAACAGCTCCAGCGCAGATAGGTCCGGTTCTCAGCCCCCCGCTGTCTGGAGCACAGTGAAGCACCTCAGAACATGGAGGGCTGGAGGGTGCTTCTCCGCTGATCTCAATAATCTCAGGCTTTTGGCGTAATGTCTACAAATACTAGCCAAAGAGACCTGCCAGGTCTGCCCGTTCTCCTCAGTATCTCTGGTAATAATTCCCTGCATCTTTAAATACATGGTGAGCCTGGAAAGAAATGGAGGAATTCTGACTCTGAAAAGTCTGTATGTGTTCCACGAGGCCATGACATTAGTCTGTTCTTCTGGGGGCTTCTCTCCACCCCGTTCACAAGAGATGGCAGGTGGCGTGGAGTCGGACGAAGCTCTGTGTCTGCGTGTGACTCCTAGAGTGTCAGCGGCATCGGAGAGCTTCATGAAATGTGTTTGGAGGATGAAGCCAGGGAAGGGGGGGCAGCACCTTTTCTAGCTCAGGGGGCACAAGCGATCCCCATGGGCACCGGCGTGAGCCGCCTGCCCCTGATTTCCATCATCGCCGTGGCCTCGGGGGACGGCCCGAGACTGCTCCCCTCTGAAAAGCCTGGATTTTGCTCCCCAGCCTCAGTCCCTTCGTGCGTCGGACTGGGAGGGCGCTCCCCTAGGTTCGCTTCAGCTTTGGTGGCCTTGGACTGGTTTTTATGAGTTTATATTGGGTCCCGGAGGTCACAGGCCGTTTGGGGGATCTGACGAAGGCTGGGCCTCTCACCTTGGGAAACAATGTGATGTCAAGGGTGTGCAGAGCCTGGGAGTTGGACAGCGACCGCAGGTCTGCAAGGATGTGGGGAGCTTGCATGCAGGGGCTGCGTGAGGGCCGAGCCGGGCTTCCTCCACCCGCGGCACGCACCTCTGGGCCCAGCTGTGGGCACTCGGCCTTCCGCACTGCAGACTGTACGTTCCTGGCCCGACCGAGAGTCCCCTGCCTGACCCTTCACTTGGCCGTCGGCTCCAGCAGCAAACATTCAGAGGGACTCAGCGTCGGGTGCAGCCGATGACAATGCTGACATGTACCTGATGATTCTCAGAGCAGGCTCTTCTCTGGACGTCTGCGTGGTTTTGGACGCAGTTAGCTAATGCCAGGTGTACCCTGGGATTGGGCAGTTCAAACCAATGTGAACATTTCGAGAACTGAACCCGAAAAGCGTTCTAGTGAGGCCAGAGCACAACTTCGACGTGCTGAAAGTGTTGGCGAACTTACTGGTGATGCTGCTGGGCCCGGGTGAGCAGGATGCAGAAGGTGAAGAGAGCGAAGGCCCCGCCCTGCAGGGACCAGCTGGCCAGGCCGTAGCCACACCACTCGACCACCTCCCCGAAGTAGTTGGCTGCTGTCACGTATTCAAACAAGCCTCCTGCAAGGGAAACACAGGACAGGGGTGCATTTCCTCCAAATGATGCCCAGTAAAACACTGGCCGACGAGACAGCCGTGGGCGCTTACTTGGACAGCATGAATATCAACCCTGGGAAACATGACTGTTCCAGAACTGTGATCAATGAAACAAACCCAACAGTACTAGTCCTACCATTTCATGTCACGATTTCTCGCGGGAACTACATACCCATATCAATACCTACACGGCGCATATGAATATGAAATGCTACAGTTTTCATGTGCTTCAATATGTCACTTGACTAGTCACATGGATAAAACCCCAGTAAGGACGAAGACCACAGGAACTAGCTTAATCAGACGGACCTACACAGAGGCCCAGACCCCAAATGGAAGAAAAGAGTAATTTTCAAGGGCAGATTCATTCACTCAGTCATCCATTTTCACAGATCCTTCAAGTCCACATGACGGGCTAGGCGCAGCTCTAGGCGCTGGGAGTACACATGGACAACATCATCCCCCCTTCCGGATGTAGCCCGCGAGGAAAGCACGGGGCCCAGCACACGCTGGCTAGTGCTGCAGAGAGGAGCAGGCAAGAGGGGCCCGGAGTCAGGCTGGGGGCGGAGGGAGGTCGTGGCCAATGTATGGGAGGGGCCTCGCTGGCAGGTGAGGTTTGGGGCCGCGGTGGTTGGGACTGGGGTGCTCCGGGCAGCAAAGGCTCTGAGGCCGGAGAGCAGACGGGCATGCTCCAAGGATCGCGTTAGGGCCACAGTTTAAACAACCTGAAATTTGTAGGGTTTTTCCCATCATTTGTTTGTCGTGCTGTGTTTTCCCCTTGTAGGGTTTTCAGGAAGATAAGAATTCCAAACTAAGCCCAGCCGTGTGATTGCCAGTTCCATTGATGTTTAAGTTTTACCTACTGAGTCTTCGAATTATTTTTTTTTTTAGTTTTAGAAGCTCCTTTGCTATTTATCTTGTATCTATTTAGTTCTTTCTATAGTATATTACTCCTTTTCTCATAATTTAATCCCTTTAATTATTTAAATGATTAGATATTCACTTCATGATCTGTTTATATTAACTCTAAAATATGAAATTTCTCAAGTTTAATTAACTCTTACTCAAGGCACCATATGTCCTCGTGGGTTTTGTGGCTCTTCTTTTGTGATGTATGGTCTGCTGGGCTCTCCAAGGCCTGAGTTGAAGACAGGTCTCTTTGGGGATCTGGGTTTGTGCAGGCTGGATGCAGGAAGGCACCCCCCCACACCCCGACCCAGGACCACATGGATCCTCACTCACGGTTTGGGGTTTTCGGGCAGTCCACAACTGGCAAACATGCGGGCTACAAAGCTGCCTGAGGGCAGCTACTGGTTACAGACTCTCACGAACTGGGTTAGACTCAAGCATTCACCCAGCTTCTGCCCTCTGATGATTATCATTTCATTTCTGGACACCCCAAGGATGCATTTTAAAAGATAAAAACAACAACATGTTCCCAATGTTTTTAACTGTTTTCAGACAGAGGACCACTTGTCTGTTCCATTATGGACAGAAATGAGGTCTCGGGCACCTCTGGTAAACCATAAATCCTCGTATTCTCTTTCCAAACAGATACAACTAGTTTCCCTTTTGCTTAACAGCCACTCAGTTAGCCAGAATCGGCTCTTCTCTCATTCTAAGAAGACAATCATCAGAGTGATCGCTATTGGTAATTGTGACTCACATCGAAAACCTGTGGCTATTGCCAAACGTTGGTTATTGGATCTGATAAAACTTGTGGCTATTGCTACACGTTAGTTACTGGATCTGATAAAACCGAAGAGCAAGGCATCCTGCAGAGCAATGCAGAATCAAGTCTCCCGTTCTCAGTACCTACCCCTCGGTATCTTATATCCAGTCTCCCCTGGCTTCCGCAGACTCCTCAGGATGTGGTCTGAGTGGATGTTTATCAGCATGCCTATTAACCACAGGCAGAAACCTACAGAGAAGACCACACAGAGGAGCATTACGGTCCATAAACCAGGAAACTCCCACACCCAAACCTGAAAGACCGGTGTCACTGTCGTCTGTCCTATTATCACTATTAATGAGCCACGTTAGCCACAGTTGATAGCGAAAGTCATTATAATAAATATAACACCTCACTTAGATAAGTGCTGCACTCAGGTCTGCAAAAGGGGGCTCTGTTTTTCTAATAACACCAGTAAACTACCTAGTCTGCTCTGAATACTCTGACGGGATGACTGGTGTGCTGGGAAGTGGGACTGAGGACTCCCGCCCGGCTCCTTTCCAGGAAGAGGCTGCACAGTCTGGGGTTCGGCCCTCGGGAAGACCCGTGACACCCAGCCAGGCTCTCCACGGGGCACAGGACAGCCCAGGCTCCCCCGCAGGGGCCCCTGTGGCCGTGGCTCCTGGTAGCTCATCCCTGGCGGGGCTCCTCTCTCCTCTTGTCAGAGCCTCGTCCGCACAGGGTCAGCCGTCCAGGGCTGCGCCTGCCGCTTGCGTCCTGCTCACCCGCCGCCGGTCCTGTCCTGGGTCCCGCCTCCGCCTCGCTCGGGACAGGCCCCCCAGCTGCTGGCGACCCAGCTCCCCCTACGCATCCTCTAGCATCCCAGATGTTTTCTGGATAGAAAGTTCCTGAAAGTCTTCCCAAGTGCTGCGTCACTTAAAGGGAGACTTGTTAGTATCACGCAAATTAATTCCAAGGAGAAGACTCAAAACAACCAAATAGTGTTTTCTAAAAGGAATAACTTGATTTGATTCAGAGTTAATTTGATCGTCCTGTGGTATTGGGAAAATGCGAAAGTCCGACGGTGCTGACTGGCAGCACCTGATTCGTTATCAAGATGTCCACGTGGACCGACCCTGTCGTCACGGCCTCTCCGGCCCCCCGGCGGCGTGGGATCCTCTCCCAGCTACCACAGGGCCCGGCGGTGCGTTCTGGCCCGCAGCGAGGGTTTCAAGGCTTTGTCCTTCTGATTTCACCACTGCAGACAGTTTTCTTTCTAAATAGTTCCTACTGAAGCTTGTAATATGTTTTATAAGCCACTTACTAGGTCCCTAAGTTGACCGGAGACCTGTGCATTTTGGCACGTCACCACTAGGTGATTTGGCCCCCGATGTGAGGTTCCAGAAAGAATCGTGTTCTCCGAATGGCAGGTTTTCCTTCTTTCTCTTCCAGGAGACAAGCTCCCTTTATGGCCCAGACTGGTAAGAAAACTAGTATTTGTGCTCATCTAAGAGAAACATTTGATTCTGTTCTGGGGATCTTAAAGTTAAAATCTTTCAGATTAACCACTTTCATTGCTTCTTCTTAGGATACTAACTATTACTACTTGCTTAGCTGTCCGTGGTAAGCAGCATAGATGCCGTTAATCGTTCATGTCATTTCATATTTATCTCCTTACAAAAACTATAAACTCGATGAAATAAGTATAACAGAAAAGTAACCTAGTTTGTTTCCCTGTTGCCATTTTTTTTTCCTTTTTTGGTTCCTCCTGCTCACTGGTAGAGAAGCTGAGAGGTCACTATACAACTTAGTGGTGTCTTTAACACCAGACCAGCTTCAGAGATGCCTGTGGGTGTTGTAATCTACCTGCAGACCTACTTCAAAACACATTTAAATTCACATTCACATTAAATTCACAAAGGGTTCTTTGCTTCGTTGGTGTTCATCACACGTATCCAAACAGTTCATCCTGATATGATTTGTGGGGGGAATGCAAGTGAACATGCAAAGCCTACATCCTTTAGTTAACAGTCCCCTTGCCCTTGGCCGGCCCCGGCCCCCTGCTCTCGGGGAACGAGCACAGCGGCTCTGCGGTTTCCTCAGTGCAGACCTTGGGCCAGGTGCTTAGCCATTGGTCTCCCTTGCTCGTGTGAATGGTCCCTAATTTCTGTCCGCCCAGGAACGGGGGGGGGTGGCAGAAGGTATGGGCAGGGCTCCTGGCAGAGAACGAGGCCTCCTCTGCAGGGTCCCCGCAGCCTGCTTTCTCCTCCTGCTGGCTGGGCGGGAGAAAATCAGGTAGTCAAATAGCGAGTAAGTAAGTCCAGAAGGTAACTGGGGGCGCTGCACCAACAAAATCACTTGGGTCTGGCGTCTGGTGGAGGCGCGGGCTTGGGGGAGCTGCCCAGGCCCCTGGGGCTCTCTCCGCCCCATCCCCCACCTGTGCCCTGCTGCCAAGGCACTCCAGTGTGATGCACAAGGACGTGACCCTGGGAATAGAATTTTAATTCACGGAAACAGATATGCCCGAGAAATGTGAACATGCCTCATCGACCGCAGAGTATTCCTCCAGCGCTGGGCTCTCCAAGACCACATGCTCGCACTCAGACAGACGCTAGATGAAACGGGGGCCGTGTGAGGGCGCTAAAGCCAAGAGCCTGGGGACTCTCCAAAACCTAGAAGAAGCTTCCTCATCAACAGGAGCCTCGAGGTAATGTATTTCACCCTCTTGCATATATTTTTTACTGTTGATGTTTTATTTTCATTTTTGCTCAGACCTTATAAGGCTTTAATTAGAACTCAAAAAATGATAAAGATTTTAAAAAATCAAACACTTCACAAGACCTAAAAGCTTATTCAAGTTAGCATAAGGAGGAAACTCGAACTACTTTGTTGGACTGTGACCCAGTCGGACCTTTTCCCGTATTCCACAAGGAACAGTAGGAGGCTTAGTGACAGCTTAGGTTACATGGCCAGTTAGTGATGGAGCTTCTCAATCTTCCTCTGCTGCTCACTCTGCTAGAATCTGTTGCTACTTTTAGGTCTGCTTTAGGAACAGGTACTGGTACTTTCTGGGCCAAGTTGGTGATGGTGCCAGGCACCCATGTCACACCTGCAGCGGCTGGGGCCCCTGCCTCTCCCTCCAGCGTGCAGACTCCCGCCACTAGGTCCCGGCCCATCACCGACTCCTCCCTTTCTTGAGCTTTCTAACCAGGAACTGCAGGAACATGAAAACCCAAGTTCTGGGGAGAACAACGGAGTGCATCCCTAGGGGGACACTCACCCACTAGAAATCGGGGATCCGAGACCCAGTCGTCAGCATACACGGCGTACTGGCTCAAGTATCTGCTTTGCAAGTAGCCATTGTAGATACAGAACATGAATGCCAACACGAATGTGTACAAGGGCATGGGCTTTCCTCCTCGGATCAGAAACGGGAAAATCAAGGACCTTAGGAAACATGCAACAGAAACACGTTTAAATAAAACACAGACCGATGATAAGGAATCTCGTTTCTGCAATTCTATTTCAAGTCTTGGGTTTTTAATCTTGCTTCCTTGTCCAGAAGTCATTCTCAGTAATGCTCATGCTGATATACTCTGTTCAAAGCAGAATTTCGAGATAAAGAATTAACCACGTTTCAGTACTGTTCACCACAGTGCATAAAAACTCAGGATTCTAATTACACCGAACATGAGACACATGGAGAGAAAACTGAAGGCTTCGGGAGGCTCTCAAAGTTTGCATTATCCTCCCTTGCTCTCGTCTGAGCGACACGACGTGGGGGACCCCATCCTGCCATCCATCGGCACGGCAGCTGTACTGGCCGTACTGGCACTCGCTGTGCGGGCTGAGACACCCGCACAGGAAACGCCATGACATGTGCAGGACAGAGCACGAGATGGACTCGGCGTGAGGAAGCCATCTGCTCACGGTCACAGAGCTGGTGAGTGGCTCAGTTTACCCGGTGTAAACCGGGTAGCTCAAGGCTCACACTTTGCTGTTCCACCACACTAGGGAAAGTTTAGGGAGAGAAAACAGAAAGACCAGAAAGTGGACCTTATGAAGAAAAGAGGATGCAACATTGTACTCTGGATTTTCTCTGTAAAATCAGTATGTAATGTGCTGAGAGAGAGCTATCACGACATATCCTATGGACCTGAAGGGGATAGGAAGGAACTACCATCTACAACTTCATCCCAATAAATGTCACCCTCTGGACAACACAAACAAAATCCTTAAAAGACACAGGTGACCAAAACTGACCCGAGGAGAAACTGACAACTCGAATAGTTCTCTATGAATGAAAGAAACGGAAGTGCTTTGTAAAGTTCTAGAAAAGGTGCAACGAGAGTCGGGGGAGGGGACTAGCTGCACAGAGGCACAGGGACAGATCAGGGGACGCAACCATTCTGCATCTTTTTTTTTTTTTAAAGATTTTATTTATTTGGCAGAGAGAGAGATCACAAGTAGGCAGAGAGGCAGGCAGAGAAAGAGGAGGAAGCAGGCTCCCTGCTGAGCAGAGAGCCCAATATGGGCCTTGATCCCAGGACCCTGAGATCATGACCTGAGCCAAAGGCAGAGGCTTTAACCCACGGAGCCACCCAGGCGCCCACCATTCTGCATCTTGACTGTGGTGATGATTACATGCTGTAAGCAGTCATCAAAATGGACCAAACCACAGACTTACAATGTGTGGATTTCGTCCTCCGTAAGTTATATCGTAACATGGGGAAAACACAAGAGCTTATTATTTGTTTCCATTCTGGCCATCTACTCCAGGGCGAAAACAGAACAGACTCTTAGCAGCAGCAGTAACAGCCCTAATAGCATAATGCTGGCTACATGTCCTCAAGGCATCCTCTTGCGACATGCTCACTCAGGTCCTAGGAAGAACATTCTGGCGATCGAAGGCAGTCCTCAAAGTTCCCTTCCTGCTCAGGCCAGCTCCCCCGAAGCAGACTTCATTATCGGTTTAGGGCAGAGCACTAGTTGGATGTAAGCATGCGTCTGGCCATGATGTGTGTCATAAGCGAGGTTAGTTGTTCACCTGGAAACCAGTGTCCAAAAGCACCTCAAAAAGAACAGGGAATCTCAGCCATATCTCTCTGCATCGTGGAAGCACGGTTCGCACCTGAGTGGAGTTGGGACAGTGAGCTGGGGTCTGGGATACGGGCCCACTGCAAACGTATGTACCACAAGATGTGGATTTGGGTTTGACTGGGGCAACTGTGTGTGTCTTGGGCCAGTGTGGGTGCCTTTAAAAACAGGCAGAGATTTTTTAAGATTTTTTATTTGTCAGAGAGAGAAAGAGAGAGCACAAGCAGGCAGAGGCAGAGAGAGAAGCAGGCTCCCTGCCGAGTAAGGAGCCCAATGCGGGACTCGATCCCAGGACGTTGGGGTCATGACCTGAGCCGAAGGCAGCTGCCTAACCAACTGAGCCACCCGGGGTCCCGAATAAAAAACAAAACAAGCAAACAAACAAAAAAAAACAGGCAGCGATTTTGACTTGCTGCAATCCAGCATCGTGGTTATGGTGTTTTCCCCACCTGTTTCTTGGCCAGGAGAGCCAGAAGCAAATAATCAACGCAGAAGACAAAACAGCTCTAGCTCTCTCCCTGAGCGTCAAGGAAGCAGTCCCGTGGCTGCTGTCGGCTTAGGGGACCGATTCTCTAGCCAGGGGAAAGCAGAAAAGGGGCAAAGGATGAGGAATTGAGAGAAAATCTCCCTTGGAGTTATGGTCTCAGGAAATTTGCCAGGGGGCAAGCCACAGGACAAAGCCGACAAAGTGTTAGAATTCCAAGTTGGAAGAACTATGGAAAAAAGAGCAGAAAGCAAGAACCATGG
This sequence comes from Ailurus styani, assembly GCA_002007465.1. Lineage (NCBI taxonomy): Eukaryota > Metazoa > Chordata > Mammalia > Carnivora > Ailuridae > Ailurus > Ailurus styani. The sequence continues at coordinate 1,647,742 of LNAC01000118.1, forward strand.
GAGACACCAAAGCTGGACTCGGCTAGAAAGATGCCCGTGAAAGCGTGGAATGCTCAGCTCCCGAGAGCCTGAAACTGGTGACCTGAACAAAAACCACGTAAATTCAATGTAGGGTAATAGGGACCCAGGGTCAAGGAGGGGAAAGAACAAAGTGTGGAAACTTGAAACACACAGAATCGATACTAAAGGATAATGGTGTGGCAAGACTTCTGGGCGAGAGGTCACAAATGTCTACATTATAGATGAATGAAGCCTTCTAGAAGCAACGCTGAGCAAACCAGTCTGCAAATGGGGTACACATTTTCCTCCAGAATGTACACAAGAAAAGTTGTAGACTTCCCAAATGAGAATCATGCCCAGCAAACTGTTGATTTGTTTCTTCCAATTCAGTTTCAAGTTCAGGGCTGAATGGTGAACAACTGGGAAACAGGGGCTGGCACCTTCTAGAGGTGACACCCAAACCTGTCCCGTGTTGTCTTCACGCCCCCCTCCTCATCTGTCACCAGGGTTCCTTCCACGCCTGTGATGGTAACAGGAGTCTGGATCGGGTGTCAGCAAATACGGCCCCGGCCAATTCCAGTTCACCACCTGTTTTCATACAGTTTGAGAGTTAAGAATGGTTTTTACCTTTTCAAACAGTAGGGGGACACAATCAAAAGGTTATCGCATGACACGTGGGAATTACATGAAATGTAAATTTCTGCGTCCACCAATAGATTAGTGTTGCAACACGACACGGCCCCGGTCACTTGCTTGGGTACGATCTGTGGTTGCTCGGGAGCTGGGGCAGCGCCGCGCAGGGGCGACACGGCACGCGGTGGGGCAGTCTCATCTGTCCATGTCCCTGCGCGGTGCGCACACATCCGCAGCAAGCAGGCTCCGAGTGCATCTCACTGTATCGTCTGCTCGGTGCGCACCTGTCCCGGGCAGCCAGGGGACGCGGACTCCTCGTGCTCCCGGGACCTGGTGCAGCGTGGCCAACTCTGCTACCGCGTCAGAGGGCGCAGCAGTCCCTGCGACGCAAGGACACCACGGCTGTGTCGGAGGACTCGGCTAGAGGTCGGCGTCACCGGACAAGCGGTCCTTGCGCCACCGTCCCCAACTCGCAGGAAAGCAACGGTCAGGACAAAGCGAGAATTTAAAACAGAATCCGGTGCCAGAATTTTACAAAAGAAAGGAAAACAAGGCTATGACCCCCAGCAATTCCTGGAGGCTGCCTTTTGCTATAGCTGGCAAGGACGGCCACCTGCCAACGGGGAGCTCAGTCACTGCAGCAAAGACACAGGTCCAGAGGACAGAAACTCGTGGAACACGATGAACGTCTCGGCTGCTTGAAGAGTCAGGATGCCAGAGCGAGGTCAGTGAACGGCTGAAGAGCAAGGCCGTCCGCACGAGTGGTCTCCCGGGCTCCCGGGAGTCACGGGCGTCGCTGAGCCGAGGAACAAGGAACGGGGCCGAGGCCGAGACGGAAATGCCGGAGGAATCAGGCGCTAACGGGTCCTCACGCAACAACCACCGTGACAGTGTGGGCACGGACAGTGGGGAAACACTAACTCAGTACAACCGAGGGGAAAGCCGCTCAGACAGTGGATGCTGGTGGGAAACACACACACACGACAGACTTACAAAGCTGGTGAAAATAGAAGATGTTTAAAGCTATTCTCTATACGGCAGGTACTTTGCCAAAAAAACAAAAAACAAACAAAAACAACAACAAAAACCAAACCACAGCAAAACAGAATAGATTATTGCCTGTGCCTGAACCAATGGTGTCAACAGTGAACTTGACCTTCTGTCCACGGACTTAACCACCGTTCTGAGTTCAGAGCCACGACGGAAATTTCTCTTTATGAGAAAAATTGCCTCAACCACTATTATTGAGTTCTGAAGGGCTCTGGAAATTAGCTTTTGCTGCAGACTTGATAGTTTCTCAGTGAATACAATCTAAAACTATAAGGCAAAAATATCACCTACGTGCAAAACGTACACGGTGTGAGTCCCACCAGCAACAACGGACATCGTCTGAACCACAGGTCACATCAAACTGCCTCCTGGGCTTTCCGTGCCATGAAAATTGAAAGCCGCAGCAAGATCTCCATTTTCAGACTTCTAAGCTCCAGATGGAATTAGTTCCACCAGTAGTTTTTGAACATTTTAACCTGTTTAACTGTAACTCAGCAGGGAGTCTGCTTCTCTTCCTCCCCTGCCCCTCCCACCCCCTGCTTGTGCTCGCCCTCAAATAAATAAAATCTTTAAAGTAAAAAAAAAAGGCAATCTCATTACCCAGCAATCCGCATTATGGAGTGACCACGTGCCACGGGTGTGACTGTGGGGAATGTGACCTCCGAAGCCCAAGTAAGTGAACGTTATCCCCACCAAATAAAGAATGCTACTCTCGTTACACCTGTCACAGAAATTAAGGTATTAGAATTTGAATTTTCTCAATAGAAATCTGTGAACTATCTCTTTCGCAACATCTCTCATTTTGTCCCTTGGCCCACAAAGCTTGGAAAAAGCACGAAACGGCCCTTTCCAAGAAGTTCTGGCCCTTGACCTGGGTTAAAATAGGAGTTACGCTATGGAAACCTCATTGTGACTTTCTTAGCAAATGCCCTCGCGCAAGGTCCCAGTACTTAGATTGCAGGCAGCCTCTTGGGTCTGGGATCCACCCGGGCTGCGAGATGGGGTCTGTGCATCTGGGTCCTCCGCTACGCAACAGGACAGAGTCACACTGATCTGCCCCAGGGTGTGCCCTAGGAGACCCTGGAAAAGACATGCCTAGTGGACCCGGGAGAAGACTCGCTTCTCTCTGGCATCACATGAACGTCAGAAGTGCGGCAAGGACTGGAAACTGGGCTTTAGAAAGGTTGATGCAAATCTCTTCTGTTCCTCTCTCATCTCTACCCCTAAGGGGACAACAGTGCCCCTGACATTCACAGGCCTGGCCCTAAAATCACTGAGGCAGGAGGGGAACAGGCTGGCTCAGGCAACGTCACCTCTGCCTTTAGAACCTGAGGAGGGAGCCAACGTCATCCTCCGCCGGCCTCTCCTTCCCCACAGGCTGAGGGCGCCGATAGGGACCGAGCACTCCTGGCTCTGGGGTCTTCTGCAAGCCAGATGGCCAGATGCAACGCACCTTCCAGAAGGGAGCACTCTGCTCCCTCTTGCTATTTTCGGCATTGTCTTTCTCCTTTTAGGTTATTCCCTTCAGCTTTACTTCTTTTCCTTGGAAGTCCGTGCAACAGTGGTTGGAAAGGGTTTCCTTTGAATTGGGCCAATCAGGAACCAAAATGGGGCACGGGGGCTTCGGGGCATGACTTCCATCTGAGCCTTCATCTAGACACTCGAGGGACAAGGGCAACCCAAGGGCTGCAGTGACCCCAAGCCGCTTCTCCTGGTGAAGGATCCACTTCAAGACAGGAGGCCAGGCTCCACGAGGAAGGTAGGCTTGGTGGCCGGACCCACACGGCACTTGGCCCGACCCAGCGCATGGGGGTCCAGGCCATCTCAGTTCTAGAGCCTCTCTCACGCGGTGTCTCATGCACTGACGAGCACCCTTCCACATAGGAACTGTGGGAAACGGGTACTACCCCTCTTTGAGAAAACACAGGAAGGCAGAAGTTGAAAATCCCTTAGCGTGGAAATCATCTGTAAGGTAAACCGTGGAGAGTTTGCACTTAAAAGTACCATATTTAGGTAATGTGTAATATAAATCTGTGCTCTGTTCAGATGAGCTAAAGGACATAAAACTGTCAGGTCCCAGGCAGCTACGAAGAGATTCTGTTTTCTACCTCTTCAGATGGAGTATGGGATTGAATTTGACACTTGGTTTTCTACCATGTTATAATATCCCATTTTTTCCCCTTTCTGTTCCACTTAAAGAAACAGTACTTACTTTTCATCAGGTTGTTATTACCCATGGAAAACTGCCTCTGTGGCTGTGAGGCAACCAGGACAGTGGGATACATCTTACGAAGGGTTGAGCTGAGAGCTTTCAGAACCCGAATCTCTGGGACCTTCGAAGGCTGGGCAGCCTGCTGTCTGTCTCCAGCATGCGTAAGTTTGTTTACAAGCTTGGGACAGCCTGAGTGTTTCTCACAGTTCCTGATGCAATCAATATGTCCAGTAATTCCTAATCCTATATACCATGCCCCCCTTTTTTTTTGAACATTTCACAACTGTTGCTATTAACCTATGTAACAGATCGGGACCAGAGGCTAAGGAGAGCCTGGTGGTAGAGGCTCAGAAGTGGCAGCTCCAAGGCCATGTCCCCTTCCCACAGATCTGCCCAACAAACTGGAATAACATCCGGTTATTTTGCAATGAGAAACTGCATATTCGTTCAACAAATGATTTGACTCTCAGAATAAAACCAATCAGACATTGTGTCCCAGGTACAATGAAACATCCTATTTGGTGATTTGGTAGCAAATCTAACAGTAGAGTTAATCTTTTTTAAATGTTTAAAACTGAAAGTGGTGGTTGAGGTTTTATAATTATATTACTTTTTCTCAACAATTTGACATCTTTGGAATCTACAGCACTTCCAAGATGTGGATCAGTTCCTGTTACTTTTTTTCACTTCTGAAATGCTCTTTCGCAACAAAAGACACAGATTCCTATAAAGCCACACATTTACATAAGCTTTGTGAGCTTTTAATGCGAGGTTATGAATGCAAGGAATATTTCACTACCTGTCATTCTATACTTTTGAATAAAAGGTTTTTTTCCAAATTATTTGAATTTACAAGGCAAGAGCCAAGGGTTTAGTGTGTCCTTCACCTTCTCCAGTTCTGTGACATATTTTAATATTATACGTCCCATATGGGACATTTAAAAGTGAGGTTAGGGCCAAGTTCTCCCCACAGGGCTACCAGTGGAAGAGAGCAGGAGAAAAGATGAATCCAGGTGGGTATGATTCTTTGAGGATCACCATCGGAGTAACAACAGAATCAAGATCCTGCAAGCTCAGGGAGCTGACTGAGCACTGACCTTGGGGAGGCTGTTAGGAAGAGGAGGTCCTGTGGGCATGTCAAAGTCTGCATTCAGCACCCTCCCTCTGCCTCACGGTAAAGGTGGACCCTGGGGCCTGGATGGTAATTGGCACCATGTGTTCAAGAGGGACTTCACAGCAATTGCGAAATAGATAAGCGAACAAATAAGCCCAGTGACTCATTCACTAACCCACCGAGTGGCAAGAGAAAATTCATGAGCAGAGGCAGCCTGAGCTCAGTGAATACTAAAAAAAAAAACCTGCTTGGCAGGAGAGAAAGCAGAACAGGAGGTCTGACTGGAGTTTAGGGGCCCATTAGGAGGGCCTCTGACACATGCAGAACCGCTGTGCACCGATGCTGGGGACCACAGGAAACCAAGGCTCACGGCCAGCGTGCACTTGCCTGCGGGAGGTCAGACACCAGTCCAGGCACAGCAAAGCCAACGGTGGCGAGACAAGACACCACTGAGCCCTCCGAATTCAGAAGTCCTGTGGTCAGCATGAGACGCCTCAGTGCAGACAGGATTCAGGCAAACACTGCAACTGTCAAGGGCTGTAGAAGACTATGTTGTTTGCCATGGATTACAATCATTCCTACAAATGTCCTTCACCACCCAAGGGGGGAGCCGCCCGGGTCCCTGGGACGTTCTTTCCCATAGCTATCCCATCTTCCCTTCCAGGACCTCCTTCCCTCCTTTCTCGAGCTCTTCTGCCAGAAAGTTCCTGTACATTTTCCGATCTTGCATTGCTGCACTCCTTAAGGGAGTATCTTTTTTTATTTTTTAGAGATTTTTATTTATTTCAGAGAGAGAGGGAGAAAATGCAGCAGGGAGGAGCAGAAGGAGAGACACTCGAGCAGACCGTTTAATAAATAAGCATTTTGGGCAGAATGGAAAATGTTTATCTCTTCTATATGGAAAATGTAAGAGTCTCCAAACCACATCGACTATATGTGCGGTCACATGTACAACTTGAAACAGAATAGCCCAGCAGGTTGAAAGCTACACCTGACCTAGGAAATCCTCGGGAGTACATTTCTAAAGCCACTGCTCTTGGAATCAGGGGTTCAGTGCCAAACACCCTGCCCAACAGCCTTGGGTAAAACACCTGAATCCTGTGTCTCAGTGGCTTCCCTGATATGAAGGGTCACATTCCGGCACTGTCCAGGTGACTCTGGCCCGGAGAGATGCTGTATTCACCCAGTCTCCTGCTACACGGAGTGGATACGATGAAACAGAATGTTTTAAGTTCAAAGACTCAACTCAGGCTTTCAAAGCTCCGCAGACTGTTCCCTTTACACATTTCCAATGCCCCGTCTTCAGAAGTTTCTTACTGGCACTTGAGACTGGCAGCAGTGTGTGTGAACAACACCTGGGGTACACACGTGGCTGTGCCCATCTGCACGGCAATTTGGAATGGTCTTGTTAATCACTGACTAACAAACTGAGCATTTGGACTTGGCAGCACTGTGCAAGCATTTTATGGAGTTGTCTTTATTTTTTTTTTCTTCAAGATTTTGTCAGAGAGAGAGAGAGCTTGTGCACACAAGCAGGGACAGTGGCAGGCAGAGCAGGCAGAGACAAGCAGACTCTCCACTGAGCAAGGAGCCTGAGGCAGGGCTCAACCCCATGAGATCATGAATTGAGCGAAGAGCAGACGCTTAATCCACTGAGCCACCCAGGCATCCCTGGAGTTGTCTTTATTTAAATGTGTGCTAATCCCACGGGCTGGCGCCACCACTGTGCCCGTCCCACTGATGGGGAAACACACTGTAAAGCAGCTTAGTAACTTAGTAACATCATGTCCCTAGTGATGTGGCTGGGATGACACCTAGCTGTCTGACTCCAGAGCTCATTTTTTGGCCATTAGAGAAACAGAGAGGCACAGGTTCTACCACATTTATGGAGCAATGTACACAGACATGAAAATTCTACTGACATTCAAATTGTAGTAATGCTTGACCACATTACGAAAAACAAAAACAAAAACAAAGTCAGCAAAACCCTAGCAGCCTGACAACAATTTTGCTCACTGGAATAATCTTGAAGAGTCAGGAACACAGGATTCGGAAAACCTCTGTTGAACATTTGTGCCTATTCAAAGTGCCTGCGTACAGTTTCAGCTGATTCTGTATTTTTTTTTTCTGGTTAAGATTTTATTTATTTTAGAAAGAAAGAGCATGCACAAGGAGCAGAGGGTGAAGAAGAGGGAGGGGGAAAGAATCTCAAGCAGACTCTGCACTGAGCAGGGAGCCTTACGCAAGGCTCAACCTCACAACCCAAGATCCTGACCTGAGCCAAAATCAAGAGTCAGACACTACACCAGGTCACCCAGGTGCCCCGTTTCGGTATTTCCAGTGTCCCCGAGCTCCAGCAGACTCTTGCCCTGCGTGCTAGCCCTTCCACTACTTGGCCGGGAGGCCTGCTGTGGGTTAGCGGCTTCTCAGGGCCCAGGTCAAGTTTCGTTCCAGTGAAGGCAGTCCCACGTGTCTTGTAAAATACCTGGAATACTCCAGCACAACCTGGAGAGGCCCCAAGCCCTGGGTTAATTTATGAACATAAAAATCACTAAAGTGAACTGTTAAGTTCCACATTTCAGACGATCAACTTTGAGGCATTCAGAGTTCTCACACCACCAGGATTTTAAACGATCACTACAAAAAGGTGAACTTAACCAGCACTTTCTGACAACTTTTGAGATTTTGGTTATTCAGGTGTATGAGATTATCTTTCCTTTTTGGATGCCCTTCAGTGGTGACAAACAAAGATCCAGGTTTTCATTAATCACGGGTTATAGATTTGCCTTTCTTTCTTGATTGCTCATTTGGATTTTCAGTGGCCGCATCACAGATGAACACAGCATACACATTTGGAGGAGAGGCTGAATGGCCAAATGCTAAAGTCAGTATTCAGCTGAGCTCAAGAGCAGATGCCACCATTGTAAAACACATTTCTGGGTTACAAGGATAAATCCACAATTTTAAGCCAAAATAATTGCATAATGGTTTATCAGACATTTTAGATTGTAAAAGCTCGCACATTCTGACACAGGGAAGGGTCTCAGGTGGTTACTGATTGCACGCCCCTGTACAGAGGTCATTAACGAAGGAAAATGTGTTTCTGGCTGCTGTACCTGTGACACTGCTGCGTGGGCTCGCCTTCCCACCAGCCAGCTTCCTCCCTTCTCCTCGCTGCTGGGTCACACACGTAACTCCTCCATCACTATCTTTCCCGCCCTCCCTAACCTCCTCCCGCCGCCCCCACCCCCTCCCACCTTCCCAGCCCGGGCCAAGCTGCACTGTGCACAGCAGGGAGGGAAGGGCAGGTGCCCGGTGAAGGGCGTGCACAGTACGGAAGGAGGGCGCCCGGCGCCGCCAGAGACCCCCGGGAGCGGTCAGCAGGGCCAGGGCGCGAGGGCGGGCGCGCGGAGGGGTGCGGCGGGGAAGGTCCGGGAGAAGAGGCCGCGCGGGCAGCAGGCACCGGGCCGGGTGGGGAGGGCCCCGGGGAGGAAGCCCGGGGGGGCGAGGCGCGGGCGCAGGCAGGGCGCGGGGAGCAGGGGCGCGCGGCGGCCGGCGTTACCGTTGCGCGTAGTGGACGAGGAACAT
>LNAC01000118.1:1661543-1712943 GCA_002007465.1 Ailurus styani
GGGGGGAGCCGGGGCGGCGAGGGGACGCGGCCGCGGGCAGAGGGGTCGCAGCCCGCCGCACCCCCGGGCCTGCGGGAGCCGCGCAGGCCTCCCCTTCGGAGCGCGGGAGCATTACCATGTTCCGAGAAACTGCGCTCCTCGCGTCTTTTCAAGTCTCTGTGGCTCCATCTTTCCGAGGAGCTGCGCGTAAATACGAAACGTAGGCACGTGTGGGGGGAAGGAACGCAGTAGTCGTCCGTCAGGCTTCTCCTTTAGCGATGAGCAAGGACAGGAGTTTGAACTTTGGAGGGGGAGAAGGACGGCGATGCAATACGTCTGCGTTCAGTGCAGAGATGGTCTCGGTTTGAGGGCCCTTGTCCTCTGAACGTTCCCAAGAAGTCCCATGTGTATTAGTCTTTCAGAGCGGATCAGAACTTACTTATTTCTTAATAGCCACGCGAAAGAGATTCTCCATTGCTTAAAGAACAAGTATTTCAAGGAATTGGAAAACCTGGAAGTGGACGGTCAGAAAGTTGAAGTTCCGCAGCCCCTGAGTTGGTAGGTAAAACAAGTCTTCTACTTGGTGGAGGTTTTTTTGGGATTTTAATCTTTGTGATCTGACAGCGTGTTTTTTTGGCAGTGTGTTTCCTACTAGTGGGAGAGAATCTGAATGTGCTTTATAGACATCCTTGTGTGTTCTTACCCGGTGCTTTTTCCTCATATTACTCTATACCAAAATGCAGTTTTGAATGCATGATTTGCAGCTCAGTTAATTTTCGCAAGTTGATCAGCCAGTTTCCTCCCCATTTCCATTTTAAACCCCTTGTTTCTTCACATCGAAACTGGCCGCACGGCTCTCCTATCTTTAGCAAAAAAGGACAGACTCAACCTGAGAAAGGTTCCCACAGACCGCTCCAGCTGATTCTGTATTTCTTTTTTTTTTTGGTTAAGATTTTATTTATTTTAGAGAGAGAGAGCAAGCACAAGGAGCAGAGGGTGAAGAAGAGGGAGGGGGAAAGAATCTCAAGCAGACTCTGCACTGAGCAGGGAGCCTTACGCAAGGCTCAACCTCACAACCCAAGATCCTGACCTGAGCCAAAATCAAGAGTCAGACACTACACCAGGTCACCCAGGTGCCCCGTTTCGGTATTTCCAGTGTCCCCGAGCTCCAGCAGACTCTTGCCCTGCGTGCTAGCCCTTCCACTACTTGGCCGGGAGGCCTGCTGTGGGTTAGCGGCTTCTCAGGGCCCAGGTCAAGTTTCGTTCCAGTGAAGGCAGTCCCACGTGTCTTGTAAAATACCTGGAATACTCCAGCACAACCTGGAGAGGCCCCAAGCCCTGGGTTAATTTATGAACATAAAAATCACTAAAGTGAACTGTTAAGTTCCACATTTCAGACGATCAACTTTGAGGCATTCAGAGTTCTCACACCACCAGGATTTTAAACGATCACTACAAAAAGGTGAACTTAACCAGCACTTTCTGACAACTTTTGAGATTTTGGTTATTCAGGTGTATGAGATTATCTTTCCTTTTTGGATGCCCTTCAGTGGTGACAAACAAAGATCCAGGTTTTCATTAATCACGGGTTATAGATTTGCCTTTCTTTCTTGATTGCTCATTTGGATTTTCAGTGGCCGCATCACAGATGAACACAGCATACACATTTGGAGGAGAGGCTGAATGGCCAAATGCTAAAGTCAGTATTCAGCTGAGCTCAAGAGCAGATGCCACCATTGTAAAACACATTTCTGGGTTACAAGGATAAATCCACAATTTTAAGCCAAAATAATTGCATAATGGTTTATCAGACATTTTAGATTGTAAAAGCTCGCACATTCTGACACAGGGAAGGGTCTCAGGTGGTTACTGATTGCACGCCCCTGTACAGAGGTCATTAACGAAGGAAAATGTGTTTCTGGCTGCTGTACCTGTGACACTGCTGCGTGGGCTCGCCTTCCCACCAGCCAGCTTCCTCCCCTCTCCTCGCTGCTGGGTTATACACTTAACCAGTGCCTTGGTTTAGAGATTTGCCTGATAGTACTGGTGTTCGAAGCAGGGGCTATCTGATACTTTCAAAAGAAGTGGGTTTGAGGTTGCCTTTGTGCACACTTCTAATTGTCTTGCATGTTGGCTGCTTCATATAATCACCAGAAAACCTTTGTTCCTTAAACCTTGTGTTTAGAAATGCAGCTTTTTCTGATGAGGAGTCTGACAGGCCAGTAGGAGGAGCTGAAAAGCATGCATTCTATAGGAAAGAAGTGCCTCTGGTGGGTCATTGTGGGCATTTTCTCCTGCAGGTTCCAACAGGTACATGAGAATTAGGCTTGCTATTTTTATTGTTTTCTGCAAACTGCAGTTAAACTTTTGTTAGCCCTTATAACATTTCACAGGTGCTTTTCCATCTTGGTTGTTGAACAGCGGCAAGGGGTCCGTGAATAGGCAGTTCTCCAACATCTCTGAGAAAGGCCCTGTGGGTTGTCTGGTTGAAGAAGCAACAGGAGTTAGTCTTTAGTAACTACTAGTGATTCTCACATTGCTGTTTGCTGTAACCTTCTCAGCACACAACTGAAGGCTGTGAACAATAAACTGCACGAATCGAGTTCCTAACACTCAGCTTTTCCATTATCAGTGACAGTTGCCTGACAAGTTCTATTGTACAACCATTCAGTCAAATTTGCGAGTCAGGTGTGGGCTACCCATAAGTCTCTTGGTAGGCAAGCAAAGCAGAAACTTACCAAATCTTCTGGTGGTTTTATGTATTGTTCAAAAAAAACAGAAATAAGTTGTGTTATGTTCTTAACCTTTTGGTACATAGTGGAACTAAATTTAGGAAAGTGTTTTTGGAAACCATGTTTTTCTTGAAGGAATATTAAGTGTAGGACTCAAAGCTTGGGCAGATTTATTTTTTTTTTTCCTTTTTGTGGGCTCAGAACTGTAAGGCATTGCCCCAAAGCATTCTTATAAAAGCCTCATTTTGACAATTGGCTGTTGAGAGTATACCATCTTGTCATTCTGTTGGTGTTCTTTTTAACATATGGATTGAAGATGACTTAACATAAATGTATATTTTAACAGAGATTTTTTTTCTGTAAGAATTTTTGAGGTATAAAGATGACAGTGGTGCTTGTAATTCATCCTCAGAAGAAAATGACAAGTTTCCAAGTAGGACTTTAAAGATTTAGGAGCTATATTCGAATTATACAACTAAAAATTAAATTTAGTTCTTTAAGATATTTTATTTGATGTTAAAAGCTACAAAGATTTTGATAAACATTTGTTGGTCCAAAAAAAAATACGGTTCATAAAGCTGTATAAGATGCATACTTTTTATTTTAACCTGTCAGTTTTTGTATTTAGTGATTCAAAAATTCTTAAGTATTTTTTTCAAAAGATTAGCAGCTTTCACAATCTTAATTACTTGCTGTGGAATTTTCATCTTAGTAAATTTACATTTTTTAAATGGAAATTCACTCTGAAAGGTACATAAGGAAATATTTGCTCAGATTATATCTAGGCTGCTTATCTTTATTTGAAAATGAAAATTCAGCTATTAATGATTCACAGCTGAATTGAACAATTCATGGTTGACCGAATGCCTGTGGCACTCAGCTTCATGATGTTTTGGTGACTTTGCAAGGTGGTAACTTGCATGATTCACTGTTATTGATCACACACAGTTCAGGGTTGCAAGAAATTTTGTAAAAGTAGGTGTCTGACTCCCCAGTCTTGCAGAACTTGCACTGAAACAGCAGATTTTGCCAAATACTGCAGGTGAAGGCAAATCTGAGTGTATTCTGTTTCAGCTCTAAGGAAGCCAAAGGAAATATTTAAAACTAAACTCTTTTTTAATGGCTTGATAAGTAAGGCTGTGTTTTGAGTTTAGAGTTTGAAATACTTAAGAAGGCACTAGTCATAGGGAATAGAGACAAAGTGCTCGGACAACCGGAGGGCGGCCGTGAACAGACTGAGCCAGTTTTATCTTCATTATTTGGTAGAAAGTGCCTCCCAGATACATCTCCTAATAGCATGATAGTCAAGTACTGTCTTAAGATCTCAAGGCATGAGTTTGTTTCAACTAATCACTCTTTCAAAGCAGTCAAATACATTGTTTTGCAAGCGTTCTGAAGGTTTCATTTTCATGACTGTCACCTTAGCTACAATTTGACACTTGGAAATACTGAGTAACAAGTACTAAAACTGCAGTGAGACTTATCACTGACTACCAAGTAACACATAGCTTGGCGCTGGTTTGGGTCAGTGTGGCTGTGTTATAGCAGTGCGCTGACTGGAGCTGTTGGAGCTCAGTGATCCGCTTCAGCCACGTTTAAAGAGACCTGTTTCCTGATGGGTGATGTCATCGTTCTAGAAAGTTTAAATACAGAAGGGCAGGAGATGCTTCTTCATTCTTAGGTGTGTGTAAATAACAGCCTGGGGAGTGCAAGTCAGTGTAGCAGTGATCCCAGGGTTTTCTGGTATGTAAAGGATTTTAGTACATTATTGGGCTGTTTTGTTTTAGACATAGTGAAAAATATCGTTAAATGAAAAGATTGCAATTAAATGTCAAACATTTTGATAGCTCTTCAGCTGTGTTATTTTGATTGTGTGATCTGCATTTCTTTGTTACGTACATCTTTTTTCTTTTTTTTAAGACTTATTTGAGAGAGAATGTGAGGAAGAGCTGAGGGAGAGGGAGAATCTCAAACAGACTCCCCTCTGAGTGCAGAGCCCAACTTGGGGCTTGATCCTAGGATCCTGAGATCGTGACCTGGGCCAAAATCAAGAGTCAGATGCTTAACTGACTTTTTTTCTGATGGTCTCTCTACCATCGTTAGCATACATGGTGAAGAGCAGAGGAGTGCCCATTTTCTCCTCTGTTCTTAAACATTCATCCTTGTGATTTCTTCCTGGCGGCATCATATCTGTTTGTCTGCCAGCCGCCCGGCTCTCCTGTTCTGCCTGGGCTGTGGTACAGTTAAGCAGCCGGCAGTGCTGGCCGGCGTACGGAGTACCGTGGATGTGAGCAAGTAGAGCAAAATTGGGTGTCTCGCTGGTGTGTGATCTGTAAAAGCAAGAAGTTGTTAAGAGGGCACTTTAATATATATATAATCTGTGGGTGCATTATTTTCTTTTTGGTCAGGTATCCTGAAGAACTTGCCTGGCACACAAATTTAAGTCGAAAAATCTTGAGAAAGTCTCCGCAATTGGAAAAGTTTCACCAGTTTCTGGTTAGCGAAACCGAATCCGTGAGTAGATTTCTTTAGATTCGTTGCTTCCCTTGAAGCTTGAAATGTGCATTTGTGTCTGGCTTGTATTTTGTGCACACGTGTCCGCGCCGAGGTCGCTACGGCATACGGAAACGTGTGTCTGTCCCCTTTCCTTTCTGAGGACTCCCACAGCTGCCCTCTTCTTTGGCGTGTCCAGTTGTGGAGTTCGGGGAGGGTCGCAGCCACAGCTGTCCCCCAGATGTGTCCTGTCTTTGCCCCTCCTGGGCCCGGCTGGCCATGGCGCTGGGGCAGACTGCGCACTGCGCAACGAGATGTCGCTCGGGAGCCAGCGACTCCCACCTGCTCCCACTTCAGCGTGTCTGTTTTTTCCAGGCTCCCGTCTGGATTCCACCTTTGCCACACAAAAACAACAAAACCTAGACTTGACAACTTCGGTTCTCCCACGACCCCGTGTCTTCACCCTGGCTCTTTGCCATCCCGAATTCCTCCGTTCGGTTCTGTCCCTGAACCCCTGAGCTTTTGCCTCACCCCTCCTCTCTCGGAGTGGCCATTCCCGCCTGCCTCACTCAGTTAAACCGGGGCCCTGCGGATTTCACCGTTGAAATTTTGGTTTTTTGGAATTGTCACCCTGGTATTTAAAACCCCGAGTTCCCCTGTCCTGTTCTCTAGTCTCCTTCCAGCCCAGGAGACCTGGGTGTTTGCCCGGGTGGTGTTTGCATCTTCTCCCCCTGAGCTCCTGGGCGGGCTTGCGGGAGCCCTCGAGGCCCTCACCCTGCCCCGTTCTCTCCTGCGGGGATGGCGCTCTGCCCGAGTCAGGGACCCTGTAAACTGGCCTCCTGGCGGGGCTTCCCCACCGCTCCCCGCCCACCCCAGGAGGGAGAACCTGAGCTAGGTGCTGGCCCAGTCCTCACTCTGTTCCTGGGTCGGTACCAGAAGGGCTTCTCTGGCTCCGCTTTCCATCCACATGGAAGGTCAGGGAGGGTGAGCTCAGAGGACAGTTCGGGTTTGAACTTGAGCAGAGCACAGGGTTTGTGGGGGCGAGTCCCCCGTCGGGCAGACCACAGACCGGGGAGCGTGGAGCAGGTGGGCGGTGAGTGGCGGCGGCCTGGATGGCAGGCGCTGGTGCAGGATTCGGGGTCAGGAGGCTGCGGTGCTCCGCGGGGTGTTGGGAGCAGGCTGGACGCGCGTGTGAACGAAGCGCCAGCCGGTCCAGTCACGGACCCGGTCCCCGAACCGCTCGGATGCTTCGATCGAAGCCTGGGATGAACGCGGGAGGCAGGCTTGTCCGGATCGCAGGGGGAGCCCGGAGCCTGCAGTCCGCGTGCCCGGGAGGGGCGAGGCTTCGGGGTCCCCACAGGCTCCCAGCTGGCCAGAACCCGCCCACGGCACGTCCGCCTGTGCCCCCGGGGGTCTGTGCCTGGCTGGGGCCGACGCGCAGGGGTGAGGCGAGCGGCCAGGCCGGGGGGCCGAGGTCTTCCGCTGCTGGTAGCCTCTTGCTCTTTCAACAATGAGCCTTTCTAAGGCCGTCAGTCTCCCAGCCGCCGAACTGGAGCGGGACGCAGGCCGCTGCTGGACCGCGGGAGCACCGCGTCTGAGCCGAGCCGGGCTGCGCGTTCGGAGCCCGAGCCGGCCGGTGGCTGGGGTGGGCAGGGAGCACGGAGCGGCGGGGTCTTCACCTTCCGAGGCGGAAGCAGACATGGGCTCCTCCTACAAACGGCCAAGGACTGCAGCAGAAGTCACAGTTTAGTGGGGAGGGAAGGCCATGCGGGCATCAGCTTTCTCTCCTGTGCTCGCGGGGTCCTGGGTTCGCGGGGGTCGCTCCCAGCTCCAAGGGGACAGCCACGCCCGTGTCCCCCTCTGAGAGCAGCTCGTCCGGCTTCCACTCTTTCTCAAGAGGGCGAGTCCGGCGGCCTAATCTTCAACTCCCCTTTCTTTTATAAAACCCGAGATTATACCTACATTTCTAACCGGGAGTTTTGCCATTACGGTTCTTCTTCTGAGCCTCTTTAGGTAGCAACCATTTACCCACTAGTATGAAAGCCTGTTCTATTTACATAATGTCTTGTGTGATAGTATTAACTGCTTTATAGCATGTGTGAGGATTATGTGGTCTTTTTCTGTTGCATATGAAATAATACCCAGTATTGAAAATTTCTGCCTTTTTAAATATTGTTCCTGATTTTTTTTTTTAATTTTACTTTCTAAGGGAAACATCAGTCGTCAAGAAGCCGTTAGCATGATTCCACCACTGTTACTCAATGCTCACCCTCACCATAAGGTATTGTGTATTAAACAGAGAGTGGCTTTGTTTGTTCACACCTTTTTTCTTAATATAATTCTTGGGTTTTTGGTTTTGGTTTTTTTTTTTCCCATGCTTACTTTTGATAGAGAATGCTGTGTTTTATTTAATTTCTTTTTTTTTTCATTTTTGTCTTATTTAAATTTTACAACCTGTAACTGTGTTTGTTCTCTTTTAAAATTTGCTCACTAATGTGCTTACTGCACAGAGTATCTTCAGTGGTCTCGACTGACTCAGATAGATTGAAAATCACGGTGAACACGTCCTGAGAACTTGTTACGTGCCAAGCATTGCTTTGCGCTCCTCTTGTGCGTTAATTCATTTGGGTATCCACACCTCCCCATGAGGCTAGATGCTGTCCCTGTCCCCGTTTTTCCAGATGAGAGAAAGGACACAAAGAAAAATAGAAGCAACTAGTTCAGGGTTTGGGGGCCGGTAAGTGGCTGTGTGAGGCCTGGGAGCAGGCTGCTTATAGTGCTGCGAGTTAGTGTCCTTGCTCGTCCTCCCCTGAATAGAGTGCTTCCACTGGTCTCTAGGGTCATTCTGTTCTCATGGAGAGAGTGTCTCTCTCCTGAGATCCCTGGAAATTAAATCTATCAGTCGTAGATTCCTTCTGTAAAGAAATGTATTTAAGTGTACAGAAGAAAATACTAGAATGGCTCATAAAATTGTTTTGAATTAAGTGTCGAATGTTTGATTTCTTAAAATAAAACATCAAACATTTCTTGCTTTTTAATAGATCTTAGATATGTGTGCAGCGCCTGGATCAAAGACCACACAGTTGATTGAAATGTTACATGCCGACATGAATGTCCCTTTCCCAGGTATGCGTTGGACTGCTCTGGAAGTCGGAATGCCCCTGGGCTGTGTGTGATGAGAAACAGGTGGTAACACTGCCCGTGGGGTGGGCCTCGGAGCCTTCTGTGACAGGCACGTGGGTTTCTGTCCCCGAGAGTAGGACTGGACATTTAACAAACCACTGTGCCTAGTTCCCCGACAAGGTGTTTGTACATTGGGGTGGGAGGGTGGCTTCATTTTAGAATTACACCTGTCTCCTGTGAAAGCAAGTGGTGCTTCTTTATGAAGCCGTAATAGGTAGATTTCAGTTTGACTCTTCCGTAGTATCGTCGTCATGTTGGGTTTCTGTGTTGGTTGGTTTTGTGGTGACTCCTGGCCCACGTGAGAGGCAGTAGAGTGTCGTGAAGAGCTGCTGTCAGGCCCGCCAGCGTCACATCCCACTGTGGTAGGCGACAGTATCGGACGTCGCATGTGAAGTGGGCACCAGTCCTGGACTTAGCGGTGTTCTGAGCTTGCAGAGGGCTCAGACCATGGGAGCTAGTGCTCCTTTCTGGGGGTCTCTGAAAATGCTGTGTGTGGTGGTCTTACTCTTCCAACGTTTTACCTGCTTCTGTTTCCCTTTCCTTTGTTCAAGCCACCTATTCTCCTGTTCTAAGGGGCCTGCTTGTTTAGCTTTGTCCTGAATGATTTTTCTGTGACGAATAACTTTGTTTAAAAGGCTTCTTTATTCTTTTCTGTTTAAAGAGCCTTTTTCTATTATCATTGTTTTGCATTTCATGTTTTTTTTAAGAGCGGTCTTGACTATAAAATGTTTTTAGGCCATATGTTCCTTTTTGCCGGTGGTGGAACCAGAAATGAGAAGGGGTGGCACGTGGGTCTTAGCCAGGGGCGCAGACCAGAATCTCCCAGGCAGCCTTCAGGAGGAGCCTGGCCCCCCCTGGAAACCCGATTCACAGGGTCGAGAATGGAGGCCCAGCATACATGTGCAGTAGTTTAAACACTTGTCAGGGGATTCTCTTGTCTTCTACCCCTTTCTCTCTCCCCAGTCTCTGTTTTAATTGTCACTAATAGAAAAGATGTTTTTGGCATAATAATTGTTACAAAGTGAATAGTTCAATTATTGGAAAAAAAGGATCTTGTGGTTTTAGAATTTTATGTGATCATAAAGATCTGTGCTGAGCCATCTTTTTGGACTCCTTAGCATATTCTGGCAAATCTTATGCTTGGGTCTTATGTTTGGTGAATTCCTGCTTCTCAGCTGCCAACCAGGAGCTTACGTGTTTCAGAAAATTACTCTACTTTTGCTGCATTTCCCTGACACTGTAACTTTACATTCTCAGAGGGGTTCGTCATCGCGAACGATGTGGACAACAAGCGTTGCTATCTGCTCGTGCATCAGGCTAAAAGGCTGAGCAGCCCCTGCATCATGGTGGTCAACCACGATGCATCCAGCATACCTAGGCTCAAAATAGATGTGGACGGGAGGAAAGAGATTCTCTTCTACGATCGCATCTTATGTGACGTCCCTTGCAGGTATTTATGTTATTAAGGGACCAAAAAGCCTCAAAGCCACTAAGGAAATTAAATCAAAGAGAGACTGATGTGAATTTGTCCACAAATACACACGGAGTCACACTTGTCGTTCCCGTGGTGGCTGGTGTGAGGACACAGAGCCTGTGACCTTCACTTAGAAGACGGACACTCAGAATTTGAGTGCCACCCAGCACGGCGGAACGAGGAGACACAAGATGGGATGGTTCTGTAGTCTTCGCGAGGGTTAGGGGGACCTCCGAGAGAGGGTGGTGGCAGCGTGAGCTCTGCACTGTTGTCTTTGTGGGAGGTGATCGTTCAGAGCTGTGGTTCCTCCCAAACGTCCGCATTCCCGGTTCTGCCTCGTCACAAGGAGTGATACGGAGTCCCGCTGGGTTTTCATGATATGTCTTCTGTTATTCAGCGCCATGCAGTTTAGGAGTTCAGACCTTGGAGAAACTCACTGTGTCTGTATTTGTACACATGCATTTCTTCAAATTTTACTTACAAATATTAGATTATTAGCTTTTACCTTTAAGAAAATTTTATGGATGAACTGAGTAACTAAGTTTTTCCAGAAAGAAAAGGAGAAAACTTAAGACCTCACTTAAGTTCCCAGAGGCAGTGGTGTAGGCTATGGTCATCTTGTGAGCACAAGAGTGCAGAAATCACCACAAAACTCCATTAGCACGGAATGCAATGCTCACGAGGCGTCCGATACCACACTCCATCTCATTTAAACCACAGCAGGTTGCCTCTGTGGGGCAGAGCTCTTTGGGAGAGCTATGAATCGGTAGTATGAATAGGAAGGTGCTTTAAAATTCCTGCAGGAGCGCCCTGTGAAATAACACTAAAATGGGTCACTAGCCACCCTTGTCTGGTTTTCCTTTAGATGGGATGTTTTTCCATTCCTGAGCTCCTTTGACCAGGAACCTAGAACTTACTTCTCATGTCATCTTGGAGAATGCAGGGACCTTTTGAGCATGGAGTTGTAAGCTAGGAAATCCTAAACATGATGGTAGAATCCCAGGCCACCACTGGACCAGCACGAGGTGTCATTTGAAAGCCACTATGTCTCCAAGGGCATGTTCATCCTCCCGCTGCCCCTTCCCCTCAAGACCGTTAACTAGACCACATCTACAGAAAGCCAGACGATCCAGAAATTACCC
Organism: Ailurus styani; assembly: GCA_002007465.1. Taxonomy (NCBI): domain Eukaryota; kingdom Metazoa; phylum Chordata; class Mammalia; order Carnivora; family Ailuridae; genus Ailurus; species Ailurus styani. The sequence continues at coordinate 1,672,547 of LNAC01000118.1, forward strand.
CGGGAAAAAAATGGGTAGTTAAAGTCAGATGTGGACCAAAAGATGAATTGATCAGGTCTGTATTATAAAATTTACATGAAAATAATTTCTATTAAATGAAAGTAGAAAGTCAAAATTGTGTAGCTGATGCATAGAAAAATGTTGATAAAGAAGTTAAATTGGCTTAATTGAATCTGCTGTGGAAAATCCCTTGTGAGTACAAGTTTATCATCATTCACGTAAATCTGATTAAAGTGCCACTGTTGATTAACCGAGTTGTTAAGTAACAGGATCCAAATGTCTTCACGTTTCTGTGTCCTAAGTCTGAAAATTAGTTTTGCTAGTATTTCTCTCAAATGGAAGCAGATTGATAAACCTCTGTAGGTCTTGAAGGAGATTATCTGTTCAATGCTGTTATTTCTTTATCTAATTGAAAATTAAAGTATAATTTTAAAAGTTTAATGTCATTAGTGTCCCCAGAGCAGAAATAAAAAGTTGATGGTAGTTTGTGAGAATTTAGATGGTGTCCTAATTGGTGTTTATAATAATAAAAATACCCGTTTTGCAATTAGCTTGGGTATGACGAAATTGTTAAACTCTGATCGGTCTGCTGGGACAGAGTTTTTACGTTCTTAAATACCTTCCTTTCTAGCGGAGATGGCACTATGAGAAAAAACATCGATGTCTGGAAGAAGTGGACGACCTTGAATAGCTTGCAGCTGCATGGGTGAGTCAGGCTGCATCTGGCAGGCTGTCCCGCACGGAGCAGGCGAGGGCTGTCGCTGCATCTGGGGACAGCATCCCAAATGGGGACAGAACCGGAGTTGTTATTGGTCACCATTGAGAGAGTTTGCATGCGTCTCAGAAATAGTTGTTTTCAGAACCTCTTCAGAGTGGTAAACTGAACACTGTATATATTCAGGTGTACATTTATTAAAAATGCCTTTTATGACAATTTCCTGTAACAATTCAAGATGTCTGTTTTCCATGAAATGACCACTTACTTTTTACTGTTTTACTCATCTTTCCTCTTGTTTTCTGTTCTTTTGTTTTGACTTATTTTGCTTAACGTTTTGATCTCAAATACTGTCTTTAAAGACAATTTGGAAAATTCTTAAAAGTAGGAGGAAAAGAAGATCTCATAACTCAGAGATAGCTTCTGTAATGTCTGGTGTGTCGTGGGGTTTTTCTGTGTATCGGGACAGAAGCACTCCAGTCCTGAGTGTGTGGTCTGCAGAGCTGTGGGTTCTTTTTTTCATTTAACATCAGTATTATGCATCCTTACTTAGAGAATTGTGGATGGTCTATAGCGTACTCATGGATAGTCACCATAAATAACTCCAGCAGAAGATTTTGTTTTTCTGTTAAATACTTTGTAACTGTTTTGGGGGGGAGTAGACACTAGGACTAGACTATGCGAAGGGCCATCAGTTGTTCATGGACAGAAAAGTCAAACACATGTGCAGGTGTGGGGGCTTTTCAGTGGCGACGCATGATGACTGCAGGCACTCGTCAGTTCCGCACTTTGCATGTCGGCTGGTTGGGGAGGACGAGCAAACAGTAAACACGTTGTTTACGTCGATGTTTTTTTGGTTGCTGGGAAACACTTCCTATGGGTTTACTGTAACTTCATTGAAAACCTTAAAGAGTTGTTTTTGTGGGAATTGTTTATTGTATTTTATTGTAAGCGTGTCCCGAAAGCGTGTAATAAATCCGCGGGATGATGGGTGCTGTGTGCGCTGCAGGGACAGGTGTGGTCTCGGGGTGACCTGGTGTGCGACTGACCCTTAGCTTGCAGCTGCGGATTGCGACACGAGGGGCCGAACAGCTGGTGGACGGCGGGAGGATGGTGTACTCGACGTGCTCCCTCAACCCCATCGAAGATGAAGCGGTCATCGCGTCGCTGCTGGAGAAAAGTGAAGGTGAGCGTGCGGGACGTGCGAAGTGTGAGACTCAGCACGTCCCTTGCTGCTGTAGCGCATACTCTGTAGGCCTTTTCTGGGCATTTGCTGGTGAGATGAGCCTGTGAACCCTGAAGTGAGCTGCCCTCACTTACAAACGTGCTTGGGTCTGGGTTAGTCCTGTAGTGAATTTTGAGGATCGCCCATTTGGTATCTCTTCAGTGTGAAGGATTCGGTCCGTCCTTAGCACATTGGTTTTTGGAAAAAATCTTAGTTGTGGTAAAACGCTTGTAACTGGAAGTTTACCGTTGTTTCATCTCTTGTGCAGGGTGTGTCTTGGTAACGTTGGGAACACTCGCGGTGTCACGTAGCCAATCTCGAGAGCGCCTTCTCTCGAAAACTGAAATTTCAGACCTGTCACTCCCCATCTTCCCACGCCATTGTCTCCGCTGTCTCTGACTTTGATCCTTCTAGGGATCCCGCAGGTGGAATCAGACCGTGTGTGTCCTTTTGTTGACTGGCTTATTCCACTCAGCAGCCCATCCTGAAGGATCATCCGTGTTGGGGCCAGTGTCAGGATCTCCTTCCTTCAGCCCTAAAGGCTGAAAATACCCGTGTGCGTACAGCACATTCTGGCTACAGAGTGTTCTGTCCGCGACACTTGTGCCTAGTGCTGCCATGACCGTGGCTGCATGGTTAGCTCCTCAGGACCCTGCTTTCCGGTTTTGGGATGTGTATCTTGTGGAATTGCTAGGGCTACCCTAATTCTGTCTCGTTTTTGAGGTTCCCGTGTGCTGGTTTCCACAGCAGCTGCATCAGTTTACACTGGCGGAGCACAGGGGTTCCCGCCTCCCCACGTCCTTGCCGGCTCGGCCCTTGTTGCTTCCTGCTTTCTTGGGAGTAGCCATGCTCACGGGTGGGAGCTCTTAGTGCCCTGTTCTGTACGAGAAACCAGACAGATGGCGTGAAGGGTTTTTGAACGACAGTTTCCATAATGGTTTGATGTAAATTATTTCTTCTCACATAAAGTTTCACCACTATGTTAACTTTTCCCATCATACTCTCTTACAGCCAGCAATGAGGGATTTCAGACTAGGATTCCAGACTAGAATGTTTCCACATCTGCTACACACATGTGTATGAAGGAAGTTGGAAAACAGATACCGAGACGAGTATCAGACAAGACAGCCGTCTCGGCTTCCAGTTACCTTGTGTGCCGGGGCCGGCCGACCTGTGCTGGGTAGTTGGCTCCTTAGTTGTTCTCGCCTTCGGTGTCCTTGAGATCGGAATTGAGTCCGTTGTGTTTGTTTTGTTTGGCTGTGCTTCAGTTGGCCTGTGTAAAGGGGTGAGATCTGAGTGGCGTTCTTTGCAGGGTCATCGTCTCCGTGTTTGCGGTGGGACTTCATTTCAAAGGCACACGAGGGGAAGGACTGATGGCACCGAGTGGGAACGGTCGCCGCAGGGGTCCTCTGCTGCGCCGTTTCCTTACTGGGCTGGGGGGTTCCACGCCGGGCTTGCTGCGACACCGTCTGTCTGCGTGTGGTGCTTTCCGCCGGCGGTGTAGCCTCCCTCCCCATCGTGTGTCACAGGCATCGTGTGCAGGCACGGCTTCGTGGCAGAGCAGTCCTGCACTGCGCCTTGCACTTGACAGTGGCTCAGGCCTTGGGAGCAGCGAGGTCCCTGCCTGAAGGAGCTCGGAGCTGGTGGTCGGCCAGACCAAATGACGAGCATTGGGTTCGCGCACACGGGGCCAGCGTCGGCCTCTCCTGGCCCCACACTGGCGCAGAGTCTGTCACTGCCCAGCCCCGCCTGCGCCACTGGTGTCGGCTTGTAGAAGGAGGGCTGTCGAGGTACAAGAGTCCCGTCGGCATGGTGCTCTTGGCCAGGATTTCTTAAGAGCACTGCTCTGCCGTGAGGACTCGTGCTTTGTTTTCGTAATCGTCTGGGTGTTTCGAAGCTTCTGTGGAGCTTTGTTGCATTTCCCTCTTCTGGGAGGCTGTGCGGTCTGGCCACGGTCTGCGTCTGGAAGTGTGTGGGGAAGGGTCCCCGTCGTGGCCCCATCTTACGGCTTCTCGTGATGTTACTGTGGACACGTGTTCTTAAAGCTGGACGGACCCCCTGCTGCACAAGTTTCGGAAACTAACTTGGGCCTGGAACAGAAGGTTCACACATTTTCATGGTCCCTTTAAGTGTTACTGTTTGGTTCTGGGTTGTTCACTAGACGCGAAGGCACAGAGACCCACGTGCTCTCACCGGCATGTGTCCAGAAGCCGGGAGTGGAATCCTGGCCTCGTGGCGTGTTCATGGGGGGCAGGTGCGCGCTGCCCCGGGGCTCACGTCGGGCACGCCGTGGGACTGCAGCTGCCACGTGGCTTCGTTGGCAGTAACTCACGTGCCACAGTGTCACTCGTTTTAAGAGTGTGACTAGTAACCTCTAGTGAGCTTCTGTGCACAGCCATCCCCCTGGCCCTGGCGTAGGCTGTTTCTGAGCCCCCACGGAGTGCCTTGTACGCTCCCAGCCCGCGGCATGCCCGCCCCAGGAGCCAGCACCTGCTTTCCGTCGGGATGGAATTGCTCTCCCTGGGCATTTCGTAGAAATCACACCACATGGTATGTGATCTTTTGCATCCGGTATTTTGCACTAGGCAAAATGTGGACTTTTTTTTTTTGTCTGTAGGTGCTTTGGAGCTTGCTGATGTGTCTTCTGAGTTGCCGGGACTGAAGTGGATGCCTGGAATTGCACACTGGAAGGTAATCTTTCTGGGAGGACTCTGGCTCCTACGAGCAGATCCAGCTTGCCAGGCTTGTTGGAACCTTGCAAGTTTTAAAGCAGCCACCTTGGGGGCAATGTTAGTAAATAACGCCTTTGGTTGTGCCATTGATTTTCTTTTAGAGTTGATTTCAAAGTTCTGTTGAATGACAAATGATATGATTCCACAAATATTTTTCTTTGGTTTGGGAGTTTCCCTGCCTTTATTTTGCACTTATAAATTAGCTTTGTGCATTTTCATCCTCATAAGTATAGCTCTGCTGTATTTTTATTACTGGCTGGGATTCAAGCTTTGTTTCCAACATGAAACAATTTACTTTTCAGTTTTAAACCAGAAACAACCTGAGGCTTGTTAAAGAGGAAAAAAAAAATCCTACATGGAAAATGCTCTTTTACAAAATGATTGTTCTATTTGATAGAATACAAGATCATCCCATTTTTCTCTTCCCACACAGTCTTAGCTTTGGCGAGCAATGAGAGTTGGCATTTACCATGTTGGAGAGCATTTGCATTCGTGCCCTGTGATTTTCTTATAACTCGGTAGTGAGGTGATTTGGAGCCCTGCCCTCTCCTTTTGCAGGTAATGACGAAAGACGGACAGTGGTTTTCGGAGTGGGAAGATGTCCCTCACAGCAGACACACCCAGATCCGGCCCACCATGTTCCCACCAAAGGACCCAGAGAAGTTACAGGCGATGCACCTGGAGCGTTGGTGAGTTTGGGGGAGGGTGGGGAGGAGGGGCCCTCCGGCATTGCTGCAGGGCCTGGGCCATGCGTGTGGCCGACCCCACTCATGTGTGTGAACTTGCCCGAAAGAGAGAAGTGCCCATTTCCCGTTCGCTGCTGGCATTGAGCATTCATAAATACTGCGACTGGTGAGGGTTTAACACCGGAGCGTCGCATGCTCCCGTAACGGTGTACACAGCACGTGCTGGCCGTCCATGAGCGAGGGCTGCCTGAATACTGGCCAGAGGGCAGGCCTTTTCCGTCACAGGTCATCTTGGCAATTTTTGTCTTAATACTAAAAGAATGTATTTGAATCAGTTAAAAAGTGTGCATGTGAGGTTTTTTGTTTTTTGTTTTTTTCAGTCTTAGGATATTACCACATCATCAGAATACTGGAGGGTTCTTTGTGGCGGTGTTAGTGAAAAAATCTTCGATGCCGTGGAATAAACGTCCACCAAAGGTAAGCATCTTCTGAAAGAACGTGGCATATCATGTCAGCTTTCTGTGCGTTCCAGGCAGATGCTGACGGTGGTGGGTGGAACAGTTTTTGGGTGCGGAGAGCAGCTGAGCATGAGCGCGTGGCGGGGCCAGGGATTCATTTAAAGTTTGAGTTTTCCAAAAAGCAGCAATGTCTTAAAGGGGTAGATCCATGGCAAAGGCGGACTTGGGGGATTGCATTCCTTCTGCGTCTTAAGTGCTTTAATAAGAATTGAAAAGACATGATGACTGCTCTGTGGCTCAGTCAGAGCCTCCTACGCTGGCTTCTGCTCTGTTCCCTGGGGGTTGGTTCAGTCGAGCCCATGGCAGATGGACAGAGCTCTGCCAGCCTCAGGCCAGCTTGTTTTCCCCTTGGCCGTGAAGGACAGGGACAGGGACTTTGTCTAGGCCTGGCCGAAAAGGAGACCGAGAAGGCCCAAGCCGTCCTAATGGGTTGTTGCAGGAGGCCCTGGAGCAGGGAGGGTGAGTAGGAGGGCAGCCTTTCGAGTCTGTCCATGTAGTGTCTGCTGTCCTCTTTATCAACGTGACATTTATTTCACTAGTTCGTACCTCAGCCTTTCCATAATGTCAGAACATGGCTGGGGTCACAGTCTGAAGGTCAGTATTTCTTTTACATGAATGCTTACGAAGGAGGACAAAGGACGCTTAGACTTTGGAGAGGCAGAAAGGAGAGGGCTCCCAGGCTACGGCTGACCCACATAAACGCATCAGTGTCTGGGCTCACAGCGGCCCAGGACTGGACCCGGCCCGTCCGGGCAGCACCATGCCGGTTGTGGGAGGCTGGAGAGTTGACTCTGCGTGGTGTTCTGGAAACCTCCTTGGTCCTGGACTCCTGGGTCGGGAGCCTGTTCTCCCTCTGCGTCTCCCCACCGCACCGCACTCCTGTGCCCTCTCAGATAAATAAGTCTTTAAAAAAAGCACAAGGAAACAAGCGAAATTAATTAATACCGTATTTATCCCAGTATACATACAAGTTTATTTTGTTGTAATCATACAAGAAGTTACTGAGTTATTTTCCGTGCTTTTGTACTGAATTTTTAAAACTGCCTGAGTTTACGGCCAGAGATTCCTCCTCCTTGCGCTGGTCCCCATGGCAGCAGCGAGAAAGCTTGGTCCCGGTGCTGCGTGGCGTGGGGGTCGAGCCTGTCTTGTGTGCACATCGTAGGCTGCGTGGACATGTCTGTCCAGGGACCGCATGCACAGTCCAGCATCCGATTGTCCCCGCAGTCCCCCCGCTCCCCGCTCCGCTGTGCATGTGGCTGCGGAGAAGGGCTTGGTGTCACTTGCTCCTTTGGTGATGATCCTCCTCGTCTTTCCTGCTGCTACTCCGGCTCCTCGTTCCTTCCACCGAGAAACTAGCTGTGGGTCGCTGCCCTGCATGTGGGCACGGCTCCGCGCCGCTGGGCTGTACGGCTGACTCAGGCGTGCCCCGAAGTAGAAGTGAGGGGACCTGCAGGCGCAGAGCCAGCCTAGGGGGTGCGGGAGCCGCGTGGGGGGAAGGGGCGCTGGAGCCACGTAGGGAGGGACGAGGATTAGCATTTCCAGGAGCTGAGGGGGCGGGCAGGGTGTTTGGGTGACTATTTTGTATTTTCCCTTTAAATGAGAGGTATTTTTTGGAAGGCAGTGTTGCATAGCAGCAAGTCATCTGTTTTTGAGCTTTGTGAACTTGGGGAGCGTGTTTCACTGTTCTGTGCCCATGTGTCCTAAATGCACCCACCTTGTGACTTGTTAGGGCATGTCGTTTTAAATAAGTTTTTGTATAACATTTTGTATAAAGTGCACCTGAAGCAGTTTCCGTACGTCAGCCGTTTTGCTCCTTCTGCCAGCCAGAGGGATACTGTGGCCTCAGTTCCGAATTTGGTTCGTTCTTTCGCAGTTGTTGCTGCGTTCCCTGGGACACGCTGTGCCTGCCTCCCGTTCCTGGGGGCCCACATCCGGGGTGGTGGCACGGGCCTTCCTGGGCTACAGTTACACACGTGTGCAGCCCTGCCTGCTCTTCAGGGGTCGTGTCTGGCCTGTTGGCATCCTTCCGCGCTCCTGGCACGGAACAGGTGCGCCTGGCACCTCTGAGTGCAGGCGAGCTGGCTGCGTCGTCGGCCTGTGCTGGGAAACGGCCTTACCTGCTCTTTATGGGAGGGAGTAAGGTAGAAACAGTGCCTGAGACTCCTGCATGTGACAGCAAATAGACTTAAGATACTTGGAGACTTTCTGTTGCTTTTTGTGTGCGAAATGCCCTGGAGAAATAGGATAGGTTTTGCGAAGTGAGTTGTGCTTGGAGTGTAGACGCACTCGCCCCCTGTTGGCAGCTGCAGGGTGAGCTGGCGGAGCCCAGAGAGCCCGTGCGGTCCAACCCTGCACACCCCATGGAAGGAGGAGCTGCGGAACCCACGGAGCCAGAGGGTCAAGCCGTCCGTGGGATGGATGACACGGACGTCCCGGACAGACGTGAGGATGTCGAGAGCAGCGGCAGTAAGAAGGACGGCGTGTGTGGGTAAGGGGGGCTTCCGTCTGCACCCTCGTGCCTTCCAGCCCCTGGCGTGCAGGGCTGCGGGGCCGTCCTGCGGCAGGCGGGGGCCGCCGCGCGTGGCTGCGGGTCGGAGGTGAGCGCAGAGCCCGGGCCGCGCGGGGCCAAGCAGGAGGCCGGCGGGCAGGAGGCGTGCGCCGCTGGCGTGTCGCCTGGGACTCATGACAGTGCACGTTTCTTGTCCTGATTCCCTCCTCAGTCCTCCTCCGTCTAAGAAGATGAAGTTGTTTGGATTTAAAGAAGATCCGTTTGTGTTTATTCCTGAAGATGACCCGTTATTTCCACCTATCCAGTAAGGATGAATTCAGCCTACTGAAATCTCGTTAGAGCTGGGGCAGCGGGTTGCGTTTGGCCACGTACTTCGTTCTGTACGGCGTCTGTTTTTCCTCCGTCCTAGCTCGGTAGAGAGGGGGACACTTCAGACAGCATGTGATGAGCCGCCAGAGGCCGTGAAGTGCTCGGGGTTGGGGCGGGGGGTGCAGGGGCTCGACGGCGGCCCCCGACGGCGGTCCCCGAATGTCCGTTCCCCGGCGGAGCGTCCGGATCCGAGGCTGCGGCCCCCTGCCCAGGTCCCGCGTGCGACGTGGAGCGTGGGTCTCGGTGGGAGGTGGGGACCCCAACTGGACACTTGCGGGTGGAGCAGAGGGCGAAGGCGCTTACGATAATGGGCCCCGATCCTCTCTTCCTGCCTCGTTAAGCCTCGGCATCCAGTTTCCAGCGGGCGCGTGTGCCCGGGGCTCGTCCCCTCTCTGATGGGCGTCCGTGTGGTCAGGTCAGCGGAGCCGCGGGCGAGAGAGGGAAGGTGTCCTTGTCAGCGAAGTTCCCCGCTCTCACTGTTCCCAGGGACCCCGATCCGGTGTGGACGGTGGGTGTGCGCGGCGGGGCGCAAGTACCCCAAGCCGCAGAAACCGAGCCGTGTCGGGGGCGCGTCCTTGCCGGGGACGCCGGTCGCGTTTGAGCCACCCTCGTAAGCAGCTGTGTCTTGTTCGCAGGAAGTTTTATGCGTTGGATCCTTCGTTCCCAAAGATGAATTTGTTGACTAGGACCACGGAAGGGAAGAAGAGGCAGCTCTACATGGTCTCCAAGGAGCTGCGGAACGTGCTGGTGAACAACAGCGAGCGGATGAAGGTGCGCGCAGCCGGGCCGCGGGGGCCCCTGGTCGTGCTCGCGCGGAGACAGGCCCCGGCCCCGGCCCTGGCTCTGCGCGCGCAGCGGGCAGCGGACCCCGGCGCTCCTGCTCGGATGTCGGCCGTGCTGCTGATGGGTCCCGGTGGCCGTGCCGGGCCAGCCTCACCCGAGAGCGTCCGTGAGGCTGCGGGACCCCATTCCAATCAGACTTCCAGAGCTTTTCCCTTTCTTCCGTCCCTGCTCGCAGCTCTGCCTCTGTGGGTAGGATTTAATCGATCATTCCCCTTGTATTTATATGCGTGTGTCTTCTTACTGCCCCACGTACAGGTTATAAACACGGGGATAAAAGTCTGGTGTCGGAATAACAGTGCTGAAGAGTTTGATTGTGCTTTTCGGTTGGCACAGGAGGTAAGTTGGGACATAGACTTGGTAGCAGCAGCCGGTGCTGAACCCACGGGCGCGGGTGCCGTGCAGGGGCCGCGGGGACAGTGGGTGATTGTTCTCATTCATATTGGTGGTCTCTCTTTATTCACACAGGGAATATACACGTTGTATCCATTTATTAAATCAAGAATTATCACTGTATCCATAGAAGATGTCAAAATTCTGTTGACCCAGGAAAATCCATTTTTTAGGAAACTGAGCAGTGAGACATATAGCCAAGCCAAGGACTTGGGTAAGCCGTTGGACTTGACGTGGGTGTGCAAGCTTGTTAATGCCTCTCGGTCTTAGATTTTAATACATCGTGGCTTTCCTTGTACTGAGTCTTGTCAGCTTCCAGAGGGCTCTGTGGAAACAGAAGGCACATCTTCCTTCCCCAGGCCACGGTGGAAGGCTTTGCCACCCACCAGCCCACCATTTGGCATTTCATCAGCCAGGTGGAAGCCGGATGCGGGTGTTGCCAGCTTCTGCCACGGCTTAGCCAGCCCCCCCAAAATAGATCTTTGGTCACATTGTTTGCACGTTTTATAAACTTCCACTTCAAATTATTCTACTGATGTTTTCACCTAAGGACAAAAATTGTTATGTCAAGAATTATAATTTTGGGTTTTTTTTCATTCTTGTTTATTTTTTATATCTTTATTCACTGCTTGTGGCTCAGCTGGTCCAAAAGCTGCACAAACGAAGTTACTGCAATTACGTGCTTGTATGTTATGTCTGAGAGCAAAGGGTACAGAGCATGCGCGGTGGAATCTATCTCCTGGTGTCTCGGGTGGGAGCTGCATTTAACGTAGAGATCAGTTTGAAGGATAAAGGGACCGTTTGCACTTGTTTCCTTCTTTGTCTTAATCCTTCATTTAGATGATTGTGGTATAATTTTTGACAATTTTTATGTGTGTTTCATGCTGCTTCAGGAAGTTGGAGCAATTATTTGCTTAATCTTGTATATTTTGAGGATTAACTAGTAGTTAATCCCCATCTCCCTCCTGCTGGGAGAGACTCTCTGAGTTGTTCTACCCAAACCCCGGGTGGTCTGATGCAGCCCCTGCCGCGTGCCCAGGGTCGCCCCGCGTGGTGCTCGGCTGCTGGTGGTTCTGTGATTTGAGAGGGAAGATCCTCTTCTCCAGGGAGATTCTGGAGACCAAGAGGGCACATTATTTGCTGCTCTCTCTCCGGTGTCCTGGACACTTGAATAGAATCGATGATTGGCAGGCTTTGCCAACACGTTCTGTTTCTCTTCCAGCCAAGGGGAGCATCGTCCTGAAGTACGAGCCAGACCCTACGTAAGTGTGGGTGCTCCTGCCGGCGGGGGCAGGGGGTGGTCGCGGAGCCTTCGATGAGCAGCGTCTTAAAGATAGTGCTGTCGAAACTTTAGGACAAATGTTACTCTAGATCATCACCAAAGTGCTTTTTTCCAGAACATTCAGCTCAGGCCAGACGTGTTTTCATTTCGAGAATAGAATGTGCAGTACTTCTCTGTGCCTGAGAAACCTAGTTCTGATTTCTGTCTCAAACGGAATGAGCGGACAGCTGACCAGTTGAGAGAGCTCGAGGCTTTCCGTCTTACTGTCGGTGCAGCCCCCGTCCGTGGGTTCCGTTAGGCACGCGTCGGCAGTGTTGCTGTTCTCGGCGGGGGCGGGGGTTCGTGCCTGCATGGCCGCTGTCCGTGGTGCTCACCGGGACCCACGCGGCCTCAGGGGCCTGCGGAGGGTCGGCCCCAGGGGTCAGCCCTGATCAGAGTGGGGTGAAGAGCTCGGGTGGCCCGGCACACCTCAGCTACAGTGCCAGAGGCAGGACTTGCACCCAGGACGTCTGAGTGTCACAGCCACCTCTTTCTAAAGTGAAGTGTCTCTTGCAAGGGGAGGAAGGAAAAGCAGGCACAGGGCTGGACAGAGATTTGGGGGAGAGCTTAGGTGGAGCTGTGGGCGGTTCTCTGGGAGGTGGTGTGGCCGGACTCTGAGTGGAGAGAAGGAAGCAGAGAAGCAGCAGCCCTGAGGAAGGACCGAGCTAGAAGGCAGCCTGGGCAGAGCTGGCAGAGGGGGGCAGGCCCAAGCCCCTTGCATGGTCTGCACAGCCTCCAGCTGCCACGAGCACAGTAGCCCCGGTGTGGCGCTGAGTGTGTGGCTGGGAGGCAAGGGCACGAGGCAAGAGGGGGCAGCAGGGGAGGTGGGAGGCGGGGGCTGGGGGCCTAGGGTTGGCGAGAGAGGTGCACGTGGGGTCCTGTGGGGCTCGTTTGGGGGTCATGCAGACCAGGTGGGCTGTGAGTGGCAAGGGAGCAGGAGAGCTCAGGGTCGGCTTCTGGGTTTGAGTCGCGCAGCTGTCCTCCCGTGAAGGGAAGGGCGGGGGAGGACAGACATACTGAATTTGAAAACGCCGGACTAGGCAGCAGGGGACGGGCAGGCAGCTGTATGGAAGTTTTGGGACTTGAAGGGAGATGTCATTCCGGGTGTGGATCTTCAGGCTCGTGAGCATGTCAGCGCTGCGGCAGCCACGGGCTTGATGCCGGAGCTCCTGAGCGCGGCGTAGCTGGGAACCAGGGTTTGTGGGCTCTCGTGCCAGTATTGGGGGTCTGGGCCCGTGAGATGGGAGCAGCTCAGGAGGGGGCACGAGGCAGGAGAGAGAAGAGCGGGGGAGATGGGCCAGTGTCTGAGCCGGGAAGGGGGTTGGTGTAGACAGCGCCTGCCAGGTATCTGTGGTGCGCAACAGCGAATGGGGCTTTCCGGGGCGAGTGGCTGGATCAGAGAAGGTCTTAGTGGGGGAGGCTTCGGCCCGCTTCTGTACTCGTGGAAAACCCAAGAAAAGGAAAACGGGCTGTGGGTTGCCGGGAACGAAGGGCAGTGTCGCTGAAGTGTTTAGACTGGGACCCAGAAATGGGTTTGGAAGGTCTGGATACCGTGCGCTCGTCCACTAACCCCCATTCTGTGAGCCGGGGCTCGCCCGCACAGGCAGTTCCCGAGGCCCCTAGATGGAGAGACAGCAGGGGGCGGGCGGCGGGGACTCTTGTCTTTTCCTCTCATCGTGTCTTCTCAGCGTACCGTTCAGGCTTTACCCAGGGAGTGCAGACTGGGACTGAGCAGCTTCCCGCTCTTGTCATGGTTTATTTCTCTCGTTCATTCAGCCCCTTCTTTTTTGCTGTATTTTTTTCATTTTTTTTAAAGATTTTACTTATTTATTTGACACAGAGTGAGAGAGAGATTACAAGTAGGCAGAGAGGCAGGCAGAGAGAGAGGAGGAAGCAGGCTCCCCGCTGAGCAGAGAGCCCGATGCGGGACTCGATCCCAGGACTCTGAGATCATGACCTGAGCCGAAGGCAGAGGCTTTAACCCACTGAGCCACCCAGGCACCCCTTGCTGTATTTTTTTTAAATCTGACGGGAACCCTCCTGTGTTAGTTCCTTCCTCTGCCCGTGACCCTGATGACTGGCATTGAGTAGAGCAGGACGTAGGGTTAATTGAACGGGGCTCTAGGAGCCAAAATACTAGAGCAGAGTCGCACCTGAAGGGAGACGGTGATTTGCATGGTCCTCGGGAAGGGGCCCGTGAGTCACACGGTAACTGGCGTCTCAGCCTGGGAAGGGGGACTTGAAGCTGCCTGGTGAGCAGGTGGGCACGTCTGTGGGGCAGGATCGAGCAGACTCCGGGAGGCAGGGGTGCTTTGGGCCCCAGTAACACTGCCCGCCGGAGACGGGCGAGCATGGAGTGCCAGGGCCTGTCTTGTTATGCGGGTGGGTAACCGAGAAGAGTCGGGGTCGCCCAGCCGGGAGGAGCGGAAGCTCGGAGTGTCGGCGGCACAGGCGCTCTGCTCCCAGATGCTCCGCACACAGGAGGCCTGCCAGGTAGGTCTTCACCTTTGAGAAGATGGAAGTATGTGGAGATTCTAACGCTGAAATTGTGGGTCAACTCTGGATGTGGGGGTTATTCCATGAGGAGCTCTTAGAAAGAAAAACTGGCCAACGTGAGCGTCTTGAGAACAGTTAGGACTTGAAGTGGGAGCTGATTGATCTTCGTTTGAGAAAAGCCCCTGTAGGATCACACACTGAAATGGCTCCCAGTGCTTTGGGCATGTAGTTTTTGGAAAGGTTGCCTTTGAGTCCTTCAGTGGTTAGGAGGCCACGTGATACTCACACACAGCCACTTTTTTGTAGGAAGCCAGACACCCTTCAGTGTCCCATTGTGTTATGTGGATGGCGGGGAAAGGCCTCCATTCGGACTTTTGTGCCCAAGAACGAACGGCTCCATTACCTCAGGATGATGGGGCTGGAGGTGTTGGCAGAAAAGAAGAGGGAAGGAACTGCTGGGGCTCAGGAGAGCGCAGGCGGCTCTGAGCCACCGGAGGACGGGGTGAGCGCGGAGCCGGACACCAGCGAGGACGCCAGTGAGGACGCCAGCGAGGACGCCAGTGAGGACGCCAGCGTGGACGCCAGCGCAGACGCCACCTCAGCTCCCTCGGGCCCTGGCCCGGCAGAGGCCACCCTGCCGCGGTGAGGGGGCCCTGGCACCATCTGCACGGGCAGCCCAGGGGCCCCCCTCTGTGTCCAAGGCCAGACCCAGAACTTCTGACCTGTGAAGTACAGGGTTTTGAAGGCTGGAGCCGGATGGAATGATCAAAGAGTCGTGAATGATCTCAGTACTGCTTTCATATATTTTTTTAGCTTTGTTAGAAGTTGCTCATTTTACTGCTTCTTTGGCAAAACCGGGTCCGTTGTGCCTGTGGCCGGCGGTGGACTCGCTGTTAGTCTTACTCCTCTCAAGAAACGAAACTGCCCTTGCAGGAATTTTCAGGTCCCTTTTGTTTTTCCTATATTAGTCTATGGTCTGGTGTTTCTTTTAATTATTATTTATAGAAAGAATCTATAACTCATTACGGGTTGTTGGAAAGCCATCCCGTAAACGTTAATAATTGTGCGAAGTTGCACGTTAGCCGTGCGACATTAAAATGTGGTGGGTTAATATCTGAGGTCTCAGATGACTTCTGTGCCTTTGTAACAAAAGGTAAAATAAACTCTTTTTGCTCAGAGTAAGAGCTGTCTTGTGATACTAACTGTGAGGGTTTTGTGTCCTTGTATTGAACGGAGTGCTTTGCAATTATAGTTTTTAAATGGGGTTGGGGTCCTTGGAACATTGAAATAAATTATTAAGGATGACCTGTGTGTGTATGACTTGTTTTTGTCTTCATGAGCTGGAAAGAACAAACTTACTTTTGAGTAAATGGAAACATCAGATTTCCAGTATTCTTGCCTCGTAAAAGGAATTTTGATGCAAAGGGAGTAGTTTTGCGTGACAGGAGGTGAAGCCCTCCTCGTGGGCTCCCGTGTTGCCCCGTAGACGGCAGTGTTCAGGCCCCTGCTGCGGGCTCGGGGGGCCGGGTGAGAAGCGCCCCCTCGGGCACCGCTGTTAGGGGACCCGGAAGGGATGCTCACGGGGCAGGGCCGCACCCTTTGTCACCTGCGGAGCCCCTGCCATGTGCCGGGCGGGGCCCGGGGCTGGTGACGTGGCTCAGCCTCACGGCCGGTGCAGCATCGTCGGGTTGCAGCATCGTCCGACAGGAGAGAGGGCGGGGTGAGCCTGCGTGTCCCCGTCCCCCGCCAGCGCAGTGGTCACCAGCCGTATTTCATCAGTACCCCGGCTCCTTGAAATACTCGGGAGTCCGCTGGGGCCCCGGAGCCCCTGCTCCCTTCAACGGAGCACGGTGGTTAGAAACTAAGATCTGGAATCAGGTGTGTTCATTGCTACGAGGTGTCACTTCTTACAGGCCAGACAGAACTGGGAATTGTCTCTGCGCACACACACAGCGGACAGAGACACACGTGCCTGCTAGTTTGCTGTTTGAACGAGTTGCCAGTTGTTTCCACCCCGTCACAGCAATCCATCTAGTTCCGGCCCGTGCTCCGGGTTCCAATGTCACTTCTCCATCTCTGCGGATCGCTCCTTTCTGGAGCCGGGGGCCCTGACTTTCCCCACTGCGTTTACGGACTCGTTCGGCCTTTGCACTTGTTCCCCCGTTTGGCAGACTGTGGAACACGGGTCCAGGCCCTCCCGCGGCTCTGGCAAGGCCACACTTGACCATCCTTCCGACCGCTTCCCTGGAGACCGTCACTGACCAGGGCCAGCATGACCTGCAGCCCCAACTAAGGGGTTGGGGAATCTGTGTTCCCGTGCGGGTTCCCCTCCAGAGCTGCCTTAAAATGGGGATCTCGGGCCCTGCTGTGTCGAGATGCTATCACGTATGCCTGGCGTGGAGTCTAAACCCCACACGGTTCTGCTGTGTGGCCGGGTCGAGGGACCACAGGTTTGAATAACGGGCTCATCTAACGATGTGGTACTCAGACGACAGATTGTCACCACGGGTGTCTTCTTTGCAGTAAAGGTGGCTGACATTTGTCTAGTCGAGGTGCTTCACAATCGTTCGTGCCTTTCCAATCCATAGACGTGGGTAGATTGTCAAGACCAAATGCTGCGTGACAGAGCCCACGTGGAAAACCAGCTATGTTCGCACTGCCTGCTAAGTGCCATGGCCTCATGTGGACAACAAACACCCTTGTGTATTTGGACAGATCTCTTCCCAGCTTGTCATAAGCAAACCAAGGCATAGGTAGTGACAGCCCTCTGACGGGACAACGCCTAGCCATCCCAAATACAATTATGTGATTTACTTTGCGGAGAAACCACAGAATCACTTGCACAGGAAAATGTCATAGCACTGCTAACGAATGGGGTTGGAGTGATGAGGGGTTGGCTGGTATGAAGAGAATGCCGAGGAATATAGGAATGACGGGGGGAACAGCCATTACGTGGAGGGAAACGGCACCTCTGGAACCTGCCACCCCCTCCCTGGGGCCCGTGGGGAGGGCTGGATAGCAGAGAGGTTGCTGCCATTCCAGATCAACTGAACTTGCTAGAAGTCTGCCCTCTAGGCTGCCGGGAAGTCCTCTTGAGCAGAGGTGCCGTGCGGCGGGAGCGTGGTGGCTCCGGGGCCGGCGGCTCCGGGAAGCCGGGGTGGGGGGGGGGGGGAGCAGCCTGAGGACCCAGCGCACCGTGGCCGAGCAGCAGGCCTGCTTCCCGCGGTGGCCCCCGGTGCCCCCTGCAGACGGAGCGCCAGGTGGTGCCGACTGGCCACGTGCATTTTAAGGGCCCAGATCCGTTGAGACAGAGGGTGATGGCTGGTGACCAGAGGCCCACGACCGTCGGTTGACGACCTGAGGCTTATATAGTCCAGCAGCCTCATACAGGCGGAAGGAGGGGTGCCACCCACCCTGCGCACGGATAAGAAAATCGCACCGATAATCCCTCACAGAGCAAGTGACAAAGCCAGGAGCCCAGTTAAAAAGTCTTGACCGGGAGCAGAGCCAGCCCAGGTGCACGTGGGGGTCTGCGCCCCGGGGTGCGTCCCCTTGCGTGGATGGGCGCAGCAGCCACCCTGTCGTCGTCTGTTTTCAAGATTTTAGCAACTCTTCAAAATTGGCCCGAAACGAATGTACAGAGGGACAGAGCTCATATTTAAGTGTATGTCTTTTTTCTAATTAAGGTTATTTAAAATCTCTAAGCTTTTTTGTCAAATGTAAACGTGAACTTCTATCAAAACAGAGAATAATTCGGGTCTGCCTGGGTTAAGATATGAGTTGAGTCCACACACATAGAATTTCACTGCCTCCCAAACCCGAGTAACACTACAGTGACAAAATTTTAACGAACACAGCAAGGGGGAGTGCAGACACAGCGCGGTTCTGGAAGCCGGCAAGCAAGTGGAGCGGCGTCCTAGAGAAGCAGGAGAGCCGAGCCCCACCCGCCGTGGGAACGGCTGGCAAGCGGTCCTTGTGGTCCTTGTGCCCCACAGAATTCTTAAGTCTCAGACCCGGCTGGGCTCACGAAGCAGGGGGTTCACTGCTGGCCTGGGGGTGCTCGGCGCCCCTACCCCCCTCCGCTCCGGGAACATGTGGGGCAGCCAGACCTCCGTCTCCCAGCGGGAGATCTTTGGAGGACACTTTCTGGAACCTGACCAGCTCTAGAGAAAAGGCTGGAAGCTGGTGGCCTCACTACTGCGTCTCCCAAGTTAGAGCCTGTCGCATCCGCCTCGGAGAGGACAAGGGGCTCCAACACGGCGCGTCCCATCCTCTGTGCCGCGTCGCCCGGCGCTGAATCGGGAACAGACCACCGCCAGGATTAGCGACAATCTCACAGCAGCCGCTGCCGTGGAAGACGGGGATCAAAGCAAACAGGGAAAGAGCTAGGAGGAGGCGTAGACGACACAGGGAGCAGAAAAGTTTTTAAAAATCCCCGTTACTGAAAAATGAGCTAAAACGAGCTGGATGAGACCATTTACAAACCAAAAAAGAGGGTGTTGTGAACACGAACAATGACACTGGAAGTTTTTCCTCCAGTTTTAACCCAAGTTTTGGCAAGAAGCTTCTCCAGAGAGAAGGCATCGCAGGTGGCAGACTGGGCTGAAGAAGGTTCTCATCCGTAGATGGACACACTTGTGCCTGGGCCACCTCTGCAGTGGACCCGCGGGTCAGGAGACCGCACTTGCTGCAGGTGGGCCACAAGGGAGGTACATTTTCCACGTAAGACCCTCTGTGCCCTGTGAACGTTGAAACGCCTATGGAGACGAATAAAATAAATTTCCTAGGAAGAATGACAAATGCGCGTCACCTTGATCCAGTACGATGGCAGAAAACCAGAAGGCTTCTGGTCCACGCACGAGGAACTCTGCTGAGCTAGGTGAGCCGGAGCCACGTCGTGGGGCTCCTGGTGGACTTGAACCCGGGATCGCCACCAGTAGAAGCGAGAAAGGCAAGGTGCAGGGTAGTGTGTTCACCCAGCTGCCATTTGTGTAAACAGGGAGAAACACATACTTTTGAAAGTACACCAGGTAACTGAGGGAGGGAACAGAAGATGTTGGCAGTACCCGTTGCCTTGGGGAGGGGATCTGGGTGGGCCGGGGCCAAGGTGAGGATGGAGACTTTGCATGTTGGACCCATTCAAGAAAATGGATGCAGGTGGCACAGGACGTGCGCGTGCACACATGAGTCCAGAGGGCAGAACTCTTGATGGGCGATCATGAACTGTGGTTCATGTTTCGCATCAGTACATGCGAGCCTAGCCTCAGAGCACTTGTCAGGAAACAGAGCCCCAGCTGCCCTTCTGTTCTTGCTCTGTTCTTGCTCTTGGCACCGGGTGAGCTGCTGGCTGCGGGGGAGACCCCTCCCCCCACCCCCTCCCCGGGAGGCAAGCGTTCACATTGAATCCTGGCTCGGCTGCCCACCCTCTGTGGCAGCAGCTTCCAGAACAGCCCCCGTGACCCCCACCCGGGGTGCTCTCCGCGGCTGCGGGCTGGACCTTGGGAGTGGCTCCCAGAGTAGCGACATTCTAAGTGACACGGGGTGGTGAATTCTCTGTCTTGCTGGAACTCTCACCGAGTCAGGAGTCCCGAGACCATCCCTAAATTCGGTGGTTCCCTAGGGGGACTCAGATGATAGGACTCAGGACTCTGAGAGATTACAGAGAAGGGTCGCAGACGCAGAGGGAAAGGGGCACGGCTGACCTCCGGAGGAAACCAGAGCCGTCTCCCAGGCGGAGGCGTGCAGTGGGCACCCGGTTCATGCAGCAAGGCCACGTGCGATGTGCGGTCTGCAGGGGGGCGTCTCCCGGGCGGAGGCGTGCAGTGGGCACCCGGTTCATGCAGCAAGGCCACGTGCGATGTGTGGTCTGCAGGGGGTGCTCCCAGGAGCCTCGGCACCCAGGCCCCCGGGCACATCATCCAGAGTCCCAGACCTCCGCAAGGGGAGCGGGTGATCAGTGCGTCGCTTGCACCAACCATTCAGGCGCCGTGAACCCTCCTTGTCAGTTAGGGTTGGGGGGACACTCCCGAAACCCAACACCAAAACCTGTTGCCAGACGCCAGCCAACAACCGGCCTTGTTTTGGTGCCTTTCCGAGGACGGCGGTCTCAGCCCCGCCGTGGTAACTGCTCCTGGCGCCCCCGCCACACGGGCTCAGTCACTGCAGCGTGAGTGCCGTGCTGGTGGCGCGGGGGGAGGCTGAGCCCCTCGTCCAACAACTGCTGGGGAAGGGAGCCCCGCCGACGCCCCTGTACGTGAGTGCGGAAGTGGGTCCTTCCCTAGTCGAGTTTTTTTGTTTTTTTGGGTTTTTTTTTGAGTGTGGCTGACACACAAGTTTACATTAGTTTCAGGGCTACAACATTGTGACTCGACAAGTTCATACGTTGTGCTGCATCCACCACAAGCGTGGCCACAGTCTTCTTGAGAAGACTCCAACCTCTTGAGGGTCCCGCCTAACCCTCACCCAGATTCCTGCCCCACAGAAGCCGCGAGACAAGAGCTGTGTCAAGCCCCTCAGTTCTCCAGCGATTTGTTGGGTGGCCATAGATGACGGGTACAGTGGGTCATTGACTGCATGACCCTGGGCAGGTTTCTTGACGTCGCTCGGCCTCCGTTTCCTCCTCTGTGAAATGGGCCTTGTGATGGGGGTGCTGGGAACTGGACTCGTGACTGTGCGGGGCTCACTGGACTCGTGACTGTGCGGGGCTCACTGGGCTCGTGACTGTGCGGGGCTCACTGGGCTCGTGACTGTGCGGGGCTCACTGGGCTCGTGACTGTGCGGGGCTCACTGGGGACAGCAGCTAGCAACCGGCGTTGCAAGGCGGACGCTGGGTTCTACGTTCAGCCTCAGACAAGGCATTCGCTGAGAAGCACTTGGTTCTTTCTGGTATTGAGTAAAGACCTGATCAGGAGAGACAGCGTGTGGGTGAAGTGCGTAACAGTTAAGTTGGGGGTTTTGCTCACACAGTCTGCTGCCGTGATGTCCTGAGGCTCGGCCGTGCAGTCACGGAAATGAGGCCATTCAGACATCCCTCCCACCGCCAGTCCCTCCCATCCTCAAAGACAAACTTCAGTACTGACGATTATTTTAAACCAGGGGACGAAAAACTAGTAAAAATCGGAAAACATTAACCCAGCATTGAAAGTATCTGAGCACCTGAGAAATAATGCCAATGTGTGTTCTGATTGGATTTTTTGTAAGATTGTTGTTGGTGTCTGGAGAAAGTCTGCACTTTTTTTAAAATAAAAAATAAATATCTGTGGTTTGTTTTTCCAGGTGGACTTTGGTTGCAGCAAATAGCATTTCCCAATAACAGAATTTCTAAATAGCTCACCCAGTTTTAAACAGGGACGGCCACGAGCAGTATCAAGCCCCAGCACCCATGCTGAAGGGACCTGCCGGGTACAGGAGCGCGGATGCGCTTCTCAATAACCGATCCCTGACCTCTCACTGACCCCATCGGGCCCGCTTACGTCTCCGCAGGGCTCTTCGAACATGTTAGGCAAACCAGTCCTTGCAGAGGGAGAGACGCAGAGTGGATGAAATGTGTACCAGCACAGGGCTCTGTGGGTCGTGAGTGCAGGAAATGAGGTCCGGGTCGGGGAGGGAGGGCCAAGGTCTGCTGAGGGACCGGCCTGTGCGGCAGGGAGGTCACAGTTTTCACAAGGCCAATGAAGCAATGTTTGTTTTCGTAGGTTCCCTGGGATCAGACTCCGGGCTGGACATTGGCCCGGGGAGAGTTTGGATCGGTCCCCTGGGGTTGGGTCCACAGACACGCCGGTGAGCGCGGACATCTGCCCCCAGTAAAGAGGACGGAGAGGCACCTTCCTAACCGCCGGAGGAAAACAGTCCCCAGATAGCATCCCTGCAACCAAGGAAAGCGGAGGAAGAGAAAGAAAATAGAAATGAGGAAACATAATAAACACAAAACACAAATAGCTCGAAAACATGGAAACTGACGATGCTCACGGGAGAGGCAGGTGGGATTTTGTTCGTTTTTAATTGTGTTTAGGAGTTCAGCGTGCGGAGAGCTCAGTATTTGAGAGGGGAGCCGCCTCCAGGCCCCGTCCTCCTCTGTGGGGCTGCCAGCGGGAAGTCTGTCTGTCCTCCCAGCTACACCGCCCCCCACCCCCCGACCACCGCGCCCGGCCCATCACGCAGATGCTGACGTCTATGCAGAACGTTCAGCTTCCAGCAACAGTTTTCGTTTGATAATACAGCGTGGAGATCACTTCCCATCCGGAGCTCCATTCTTCCATGAGACGCAGAGGAGCCCTGTGACCAGACCCCGTGGGCGGACGCTGGGCTTGGTCCCAGTGTTTTGCTATGATCCAAAGCCTGCAGTGAATAAACTGTACCTTTCAGTTCAAATGTTGCCCACGCACGTGGATGAGAATAAACTCTTAGAAGTACTACTTAACTGGTCCAAGAGTATGTGCATTTTAAATTATGATAGGTATTAGATATTAATATAAAATAAAATGGAATTCATGGCAAGACACATTAAATGGGAAAAACAGGGATACTTTATAGATTTTATAGTTATAAAATGTATAACATATTTTGTAAGAATGTACAACAGCCTTTAACCTTATAGCACTTTATAGCAAAATATTGGAAGAGGAGAAAATACTGCCCGTAGAAGAAATCGACAAACCTACAATTATATTAAGAAATTTTAGTAACAGCATTGATCAGAAATTGACAAAGTAAGATAAAGTGGTCTGAGTTACCAATTAACAAGCACGAGTAAACACACAGTCATGCAACAGAACACATATTCGGGGTGATCAATAGTTTGAAAGCTTTCGGAAAGACCCATAAAGTCAATCTTTTGTTCCTACTCAGGAAAGAGAAAGAAGAACGTCAATTACACTGCTGAAGAGGTTCACACTTGCAAGAACTCATGGCCGGTCACGCCAACAATTTGAAAACAGCCGAAATGACAATGCCCGGGGGAAGCGTAGTTATCAGCCTTCTTTCAAGGAGAGGAGGAAAACCTGGGTAGGAGCAAGAAGCAGTGAGTTGGAGGAGTCCCCTCTTCCACACCCCCCGACCCCAAGCAGACCTGGAGCCCAGGGAGGCTTCTCGGCCAGCTTTGCTGCATTTTCAGAAAACATCTATTTCCTCTGTTAAATTCATCTTCTAGAAACAGAACGTTTCCCCTGCTGTTCCGCGCCGGCAGGCCCGGGGGGCATGGACAAGGCTGCCGTGCAGCGACAGAGCCGTTCTCCAACAGTTTCTACACTCGAGTAGGGAGGATGCCTGAGAGTTAGTGGGACAGGATGAACAGGCGCAGTGACTCAGCATGATGTATTCATGGAGTGAGAGAGGGATTATAAACTTCGTACAGTACATAATACATATTTAATCAGATTAATAATCACATATTCTATTCCCTGCATTGTAGATAGCGTTCATTACATATCCATGTTATCGATACATTATATATGAATTTATATATTGTAATATAATAATATAGGAATCATAAAGAATATGAAGAGGTCAAGGAAGAACTATCTTGATTTGCTAAAATTCGTGACTCATTCCTTATTTTAAAAAACAGCAGTAAGCTGAGAATGGAAGGGAACTGATTTAACTTGATAAAGGAAGTTTATTAGAAATCCTATGTCAAACAATCTACTGAATGGTAAAATATTAGAAACAGGATAACTAGTCCACACCGAAAATCCTCATCGGTGCAAGAAGACCCAAGAAACCTGGTGTAGTAGGGAGAAAGCTGAGATGAACCGTGCACTTATTTGCAGGTCAGATAATTATCCATGCATGAAAATCCGAGAGAATAGACAGGAAGGGAACACAAACTCATGATAGTTGAGTAATTTGATGAAGATGAAAGACATCATGAACAAAGATCTTGACAAAGTGACACGTTGGGAGAGAATATTCAGCATGGATATAGTACACAGCACATCACGAACCATACCATATGTAAACAGTGCCCACGATCAATGAGAAGAAAGATGAGCAATTAACAAGTAGTCAAAGAATATAAATGGGTAATTTCTAGAAGACATACAATAGATACCGCCAGTCATCCCTGAAAAATGAAAAATGAAAATATCAAAAAATTTCCATTTTTCACTCATCAAAGTGACAAGAGTTGAAGGAGTACTAATATCCAGTGATGCTGATGGGGAAATGGGCACTTTCCATTTCGGGCCATCGTTTTGGAGGGTGGGCTTTCCTCTGTGCTGCTGGTCAGATCTGGGGGGAGGCCACCTTGCTGACACCCCATCGTGCCCTCGGGTCAAGTGAACATCTGGGTACGTGGATCCGGTTGCTCGGGGACTTGGGTCCCAGGAGCTGCAAAGAGCCGGGAGTCAGATGGACAAGGACGTTGCTCTCAGCAGCCTCATCCTGTCAGGGTGTTCGTGCAGAGGATTCTGTTCCCATCCTGTTGGCTGTGACGCCTCTAGAGGTGACAATCCCCCCAGAGCTCTTCACTAATGTGAGACCCACAAAGACTCACAACAGAAGCCGTAATGATGTTCTCAGGTGTCACCCAAAAGTCTGGGAGCTGAGACGCTCCCCTGCTCTTTCACCAGCTCAAGTTCAGAGTCAGGGCTCCACCTGCTCCTGTCAGCTCGCTGCAAATCCGTGAGGGTGACATTTGGACTTTTCTCTTTGCTGGGCTCGATCCGGGCTAGCTCACTTTGCTTCCTGTCAGCTGCCTCCCTCTCGGCAGCAAGCTCCATGAAGACAGCCGAGTGGTCCCTGCCCGGGGCCTGTGCCCAGTGGGCCCCGTGCAAGCATCTGTTGGGTGAATGCTGGTGTCCTGCATGGTGGGGCCACTTGACAGAGACACTGAATTCTCCGTCTGGCTTGTGAGGTGTCTCTGCCTCAGGGTTACAGTCTGAAAGGAAGGAAGTGGGGGGAGTCACCACTTTGCCTGCAGCCTGTCACAGGACTCAGAGAGGGGCCCAAACCAGCCCCCCAGGGCCCCAGCTCCTGCTCACGTCGGGGAGCTGGCCCTTGCTGGGCAGAGCGTTCAGGCGTCTGCCTGGCTGGCGATCACTTGGATCCCCCACTCGTCTCCTTAGCCAGCAAGTATGGGGGGGCCCCTCGTCTCCGAGGTTTAGGATGGGGAAGCAGGAAGACGCTCTCAGGGGCCTTGTCTCCTGCCCCCACGAGGGCAGCGCTGGGAGCGGACACTCCTTTTGGAGCCTTGCGGGGGTGTAGTTTAAAACACATGCATTCCCTTATGAGTATGGATTTTACATTTGGAAGATGACACTAAAAATGTTTAAAAAAAAAATAACAACAACACTGGACGCCTGGGTGGCTCAGTGCCTCTGCCTTCAGCTCAGGTCATGATCCCAGGGTCCTGGAATCGAGGCCCACATCGGGCTCTCTGCTCAGCAGGGAGCCTGCTTCCTCCTCTCTCTCTGCCTGCCTCTCTGCCTACTTGTAATCTCTTTCTCTGTGTCAAATAAATAAATAAAATATTTTAAAAAACCAACAACAACAGTAATTGCAAAAAATGAAGCTCATTAGAATCCTCTTGGCCAGTGAACTACGTAGAAGACTCCACTTCCAACCTCTGGCCACTCCCCACCTCCGCACAGTGGACCAAACCTCGGGGCCGGGGTGGGGGCCACACACTAGGCTTCATCTGAAAGGGACGGGAAGGGTCCGGAGCCAGCCAGAGCCGTGGCCCAGAAGGCGGGGTGGGGCTGGCGAGCACACGGGCCGTCTGCGCTCAGGTGGCCCCAGGGGACCCGTCCCCACGCCCACCTCACACTTGGGCATCTGGAGGGGACACCGCAGGCACCCGGGGCCGAGTCCCCATGAAGCCGTCCAGCGTGCTGCGGGACCTGCCCCCCGAACTGGCCCGCGTCGGGTCAGGGCACATGTGCAGCTGGATTCGAGATCCCGTCTCAGGAACAAACACCCCAACACTAGCAGCTGCAGAAGGAAGCCCAGACCACAGACCATGGTGACCTGCTGGTGGCCCTTATGCTCCGGGACCCTGTGTGAGACCTCAAGCTGGCCCCAGCGGCGGGGTGGCCTCTCCTGTCCCCGGGGGTGAGCTCTCAGGCTGTCAGCTGGGGACAGCAGGGGCAGCTTGGAGCCGCCGCCCATGGGCTGCCCTTGGAGGAGGGACCTGTGCGCCGGGAGGCTGGGCCGGGAGGAAGGGGGGCGGCGGGAGCCGGCTGGGTCCCTATGCCGCATACGGGCATTAACCACAGTGGGACGCTGGACCTGCCCACCCTCTGAGTCCTGGGCCCCAGGGACTTACGGTGTAGAGCGGAAGGTCACGTGGACCGATTTGAGACCAGGTACCAGATGGTTAGACAGCACTGCTCTGATTTAGAGACGTTGGGAAGCTAATCGTCCCTGGGGGGTGGATAACGAATGACTTCATTTTCTAGACAAGGAAAGAGAAGCACGCGGGCACATCAGCTACCAGCCACCCCCTGGCCTGGGGCCTCTCTTGGACCAAGGTAGGTGCCAGTGGGCTGGATTTCACTGAGCCGCCAGCGAGCAGTAATTAATCCTCAGGATGCGCAGAGAGCCTCGGTGCCCCCGTTCTGCAGCACCCGCCACCCGCCACCTCCTGCGGGGGCTGGCCGTGCCCCCAGGTGTCTTCTACTGGGTTCTCCCCAGGGGCTGCGTGTGGGTGGGTGCAGGGCGGTCCCTCCTTCCTGAGCTCTTAATCCGCTCTTGTCACATGTGACGTTCTTCCAGGGAGAGCAGTGGCTGGGTGAACTTTCTCAGCAACGTGTGTTTTTCTACTCCCCTGAAAAAGGGTTGGCAGGAAAGCAGTCTCCTCTTTACTCCCTGGTGCTGTATCTGTGTCTCCGAATTCTGGGCAAAGCTCACAATCTAAGGCCTTGCGTTATTTTAAACTCAATCGAATGTCACCCCGAAACCGAATGTGAAGGCTGGGAGGAGGGAGCCGCTGTTCAGCGCGTGCGCTGAGTTTCTCAGTGAGGCCAGGCGTGGGCGGCATCGGGGACCCCGAGGGGGGTTCGCTGTGCTCACCCAGCCACGTGGCCAGCTGGCTATGTGACTTCAGGTGACAGTAGTCAGTTCTGTCACTGTGAACACAGGGGGCTGGACATACTGACCTCTGGCCGCCCCCGCCTCCGGGTACTCCTACGGATAGACAGTAAGCCATGTTAGTGCAGTCGATTCACATTTCGTATGGTACACACGTGTGTGTGGCGGGGATTTAAAGTCAGCTAGTTTTGCAACATTGGAATGGGGAGCATTTAAAAATATTAGCCTGAACCCAGACACATGAAAAAAAATCATGAATTCAAAGACATAAAAATCTCCTCTATGGAAAAAAAAAAACACAACAAAAAACACACAATCCTGTAAGATAGTGGAGAAAAAAGACAAAGTGAAACACGTTTTCAATCAGAGGACTAATTTCTGTAATGAACAGAGTGCCACAAGTGAAAAAGAAGACAGGAATAGGCACAATGTATAAATGCGAACGGCCAATAAGCCTACAGAATAGGCTCAGTCTCATGGGAGAGTACACATTTAGGCAATGAGACACGTTTTGCCTTTTTGTCTGCAACACTGTATCGGCAAGAGGCCCTGCACATTGCTCGCACTGCTGATTAAAGCTCTGGAGAGCCGTTTGACAGTCGCTGTCTGATTTAAAATGCCCATGCCCTTTGACGTGGGAATTACACTTCCGGGAACTTACCCAACAACTGTGTTGGTAAGTGTAAGGGTGTTTATGCAGGGTTAACTCCTGGGGGTAGTAGGAGCCAAGGATTGCAAACTATCAGCCGGTAGGGAATTGATTAAGTAGATGGCTATGTGTCCACCATTGAATAATAGGCCACAGTTGCGAAAGAGCCAGGATGGCTCTATATTACCAATATATATTGTTTTTTAATTTTGGAGTGTTTTTCTTACACTTGGGTATAGAAGGGATTTGGGGTTGGGGGGGGAAGCAGAGAGTTACATGGATAACCCTTGTGTCTTCCATGTCATCCAGAATCAAGGGGAACTGACAATGTGTTGCACGTGAGGTCCTATACACATTACTCATTCCGTAGGCTGATGTTCAGTCCTG
Source organism: Ailurus styani (assembly GCA_002007465.1). Taxonomy (NCBI): domain Eukaryota; kingdom Metazoa; phylum Chordata; class Mammalia; order Carnivora; family Ailuridae; genus Ailurus; species Ailurus styani. The sequence goes on from LNAC01000118.1 coordinate 1,700,413, forward strand.
TGTCCGCACCCCTTGGGTGGTCATGTGGGCTGCCTCCCGGCCTCAGTTTCTCCTCCATAACAGCAGGGATGGTAAGGGGCTAGAGATTGAGACCTGAGAGCTTCTCGTGAGCCCCTACCCAGTGCTCTCTGACTTTGGGTGGGAGGCTGAAGGACAGACAGGCCTCTTGTCCCCACATGTTCAGAGGGTGGCCGAGGGTCCATTGAGTGTGTCTTGTGGTCTGGGGGCAGCTTGCACACTGGCGCTCCTGATGTCAGGCAGCTCATGAAGGCGGGAGCGACGCGTGCTCGGCAGGGAAGGTTAATTCTACTGTGTTTGCCATGGTCCATTTCATGTGATGCCCTGGCTAAGCTGTCACCCCCAAATCTCGGTACTGCTGTGGAGCTGTATTATAGTCAAGGAGATTACCTTTCCTGGAGTGGGTGGGTCTCAACTAATCAGTTGAAGGCCTTAAGAGCACAACTGAGGATTCCTTGAGAGAGAAGAGATTCTGCCTCAAGACTGCAGCATCGGCCCCTGCCTGAGGGTCTTTAGCTGGCCCTTCCTGCTGTCCTGCCCTATGGGTTCCACACGCGTCAGCCCTGTGACTGTGGAAGCTGCTCCCTAACCTTTCTCTCCTGCCCCCTCCCCTCCCTCTGCACCCCCTGTATGTATTCTACTGGTTTTCTTCCTCTATTTCTATGTTGGACCCCGAAGGATACCATCCTCCAAAACTGTGAGCTTTCAAACTTCACTGTAACTCAAGGTTCGGAGTGTTGGTTTGGGGTATGTTTTTCCCCTCTGGACTGCTTCTGGAATCACTTAGGAGGTGAGAAGTACGGGGAAGGGAAGGTTTCTCCTTCTCACGTTTCTGTGAACCAGAAGCACATAGGGAGGGAGTGACTGGCGACCTAGGGGCTACCTGGTGGTCCCTCGTGACCGCAGGCTCACTTCCTGCAGGTCTGACCTGGAGAGCTGCGTGGGGGGGTCCCACACGCAGGATTTCACCTTCGTGGTGCTTAATGATGCTCGGGGCGAAAAGTTCAATGTCATCAACAGTGGTCCTCGGGCCCCTTCTGAACTCTGCTTTTGCTTTTTCATTTACCTTTAAAGTTTTAATTGTGATATTCTTCTTTTGTCTTTTGATTCAGCACTTGGGATGTGTTAACTTTTTTATTGTGGGAAATTTCAAACGCACAGGTTTGGGGGTGATGGTGCAGGGACCCCCCTCGTGTGAACATCATCCAGCTCCAACAAGTGATGTGTGGGCTTGTCTTGTTATGTCTGTGCACAGACCCTCCTTCTGACACAGACAGACACACGTACACACGCACCTGCCCCAGATGATTGTAAAGCAAACTCAGGACAGTCCATCGTTTCCTTCATAAATGCCCACGAGCCACAGAGGCAGCTGTTCTTACCATACTGCGGTACGGTTTTCTCGTCTAAAAAGTGCAAGGTGGGGTGGAGTTGAATCCCGTTGTGCTGCGGTCACAAAAAGCCAGCCAAGCTCGCGGCAGGCTTCCGGACACGTCGTGTTGCTCTCGCATGTTCCCGGGAGACTGCCAGGTCCACGAGGGGCCGTGTTGATCTCGCGCACAGCTGGCTCTGTCTCAAGCACCTGCTCTGGGGAGCGCTCCGTAAATCCTCGAACGACCATGCCTGTCCCGAAATGAGCCGTTCCCTCCCCCAGGTGCACGGAGCCAGTTTCCTACCAGGCTGCGTTAGCACTCCCTGCAGGACTTCGCTTCTTGCTCTAATAAGCTGAATACCCTTCCATGAAATCAGCTTGAATTCTAATTTTTATCTTGTTAGGACGTGTTCCCCAAATGATTATCCAACCTACTGGTTCTCCACCCTGGCCTCCCATTAGAACCACCTGAGCAGCGCGGCGAGCTCCCTGGAGAACCTGCTGTCGCCCGGCTGGGGGCCTGGAGCGCAGGCGCAGGGGTGTCTAGCGTCCTCAGTCCTCAGTCGCTCTGCCGGGCAGCCTGGGTGGGGACCACTGTCCCTGCACCCTCTGAGCACTGACAGTGTCCAGGCCACAGACCCAATGATCAACCGAAATATTGCTCTGGATGCCTAAAATCATTTGGCCCAGTTTTTTCCTTCCGAGCTCAGGCAGCAGCTAGAGCCAGGCCATTAAGCCAGCCAGCATGGCTGATTGAAAACCCCAAGGGGCTCCCTTTCCCGGAGAGATGCAGCGGCTCTCACTGGCCCTTCCAACTGTCTGGGTCTTGCATTTGAGGCCCCCAAGGCCTCTGAAGGGAGCTGGGCCCTTCAGAACGGAAAAGTCTCATTTTTATTTCTTCTGCAACCCTCAGCGGAGGCACTACAAGCCAAGCAGAGAACCTCAGCGGCAGCCCATCATTGCCTGGTTATCGCAGGTTAAATCTGATTTAGTGGGATGGCTAATACGCACGGGAAGGTGCGATATGCACAGTTCTAGGATGACTCCACGAGTCCTGTCCCCTACCAGGTATGCCCTTTATAGTCCCCTCCCTGGGTTGCAGGGAACCAGGGACTCTGATGAGATAATGGAGTAGGTTATTAATCAGTTGACTTTACATTAATCAAAAAAGGAGTGGATCTTGGTGGGCCTGGCCTAATCAGGTGAGCACTCACAAGGGACTGGGCCCTTCCTGGAGTAAGAGCTTGGATGTTTGAGGGCCTTGTGGAGGGGACCATGAGGCAAGGACCTGAGGGTGACTTTGAGAAGCTGAGAGTGGTCTCTGGCTGACAGCTTGCAAGACAAGAGGGACCTCAGTACTGTGACCACAGGAAATACATCCTGTCAACCACCTGAGCAACACTGGATCTGGATCTTTGCCCAGCTGAGCTTCCAGACAGGACTTTGCTGGCCGCGACCCTGAGCAGAGGATCCAGCTGATGAATGTACGGGCTCCATGGGAACTGAGATAATCAATTTATGGGGTTTTGTCTGTGTATTTAGGGTTATTTATTATAAAAAATATATAAAATGTATCATTGAAGTCATCTGTAGGCATAGAATTCAGTGACATTAAATGCACAGTGCTGTGCAACTCCCAGCACTAATTTCCGGAGATCGTTCATCTTCCCAAACTGTGACCCTGTTCCCATTAAGCAAGAAGTCCCCGTTCTCCTTCAGCCCTGGCAACCTCTGTTCTACTTTCTGTCCCCACCAAGTAGACTATCGTAGGGATCTCATGCGACTGGAATCATGTAGTATTTGCCTCTTTCGTGCCTGGCTTCTCTCACTCAGCATAATATCTTCAAGTTTCATCCATGCTGTAGCAGGTGTCAGAATCTTCTGCCTTTTATGTTTGGATGATATTCCATTCTATGGATGGACCCCGCTGCGTTTATGCGTCCAACTACTGACTGGTTTCCAGCTCCTGGCCATTGTGAACGACGTCCCTGTGACTCCGTGCCTCATGCTGGGGACAGTGTGACACGGCGCCTTCCCTCCATCCCCGTCGTCAGGCCTCCCAGCCGAGGGGGCTCCGCACGAGTGTGCTCCCCAGGCTGGAGGGCAGGACGGCGGCGAGGGGACGGACGGGTGGCTCCGTCTCGTGGGTGGCCAGGAAATCCCGATTGTGATGACGCGTTTTTGAAAACAGTTCTTTTGAACCCCTTGGGAACAGCCGAGGGAGAAACAGCTCGTATTTTTAAATCAAAGGGAGAGCCTGTTCCTGGAACATATTTCTGCAGGGCACGCCCGGCTCCCAGTGGGATGTCTATGGCAGCTGCTGGTGTTTCTAGAATGAATTTTGAGGGTGTCAGTGCATTTTAACTTAGACTAAAGGTCGTTCTGTGGTGCTTTTACCCATGAGGATGGAGAGATTTTCAGCGTGACAGTTTTATGTCCGGAGCTGCTTCCCAGGTCAGCGGGAGAAGGAGGATGGAGGCGGGAAGGTTGGTTCTGTTGAACTGGGGACGTGACAAGCCTCGGGCGTCCAGCCCGGCCGAGGGCTGGGGTAGACTGGCAGGGCTGGAGGAGGCCTGTGGGCTCGCGGGGGGCTGTCAGGGGCTGCTGGGAGGGGCTGTGTAGGTGGGGCAGCCGATGCGGGTGAGGAGGGGAGGGAGGTGCAGAGCCCGGAACGTGCTCACCGGCTCCCTGGGTCCCAGGAAGAGCAGACAGTGGGCTGCCGCCTTCGCCAGACGTATCTGACCCACAGTACCTGTGCTCTAGCGAACTTCGCAGAGAGCGTCTCCCGGCAATGACCTTCTAGGGTCCGGCCCAAGGAAATGTGGCTGCGGGCAATGGGGAAGCAGGGAGGGGCTTTGAGGGACTTTGAGGAGGGAGCCGGCATGGGCAGGCGGGCGGTTGAATGGTCACCACGGCTGTTTGCTGACCTGGGCCCAAGTGCAGCAGATGCCCGAGCAGGCCTGGCATCTTAGGGGTCCGCACGGTCATGCAGGACAGACTGGGGAGGTCCTGCCCTAGGAGGTGACTGTGAGAGGGGACAGACATGGACTCCCGGGTGCCTAGGACGTGAAAGCAAGAGGGAGCTGAACTGGGAGACACCGACGGCCCGAGGCCCCGGGGGAGCACAGGCTTGAGGGGCAAGCTCCAGGAGTGCAGGTGGGGTACCCCGAACTTGAACATGGAGGTCGATACATGCCCCCGGCCTCTGTGCCTCATGCCCCTCACCTATAATGGGGACAACGGTGGCCCCAGAGGGCAGAGAACGCAGTGGCCCAGCAGGTGCAACGCGGACTGTCTCAGACTGCGTGCTTGATGAACCTGCCGGCTGTGGAGAGAGCTGGAGAGGGGGCTCCGTTGCTCTCTGCCGCGGGCACCCGCTCCCGCATACGTCAGGGCGTGCCACCTCTCTGTCTCCTCAGGCCGTGCTGGCCAGGACAGTCCCATCCAGGCCTGTGGTGACAGCTCAGCAATGACAAACGTGGAGGGCCAGCCACTTCCCTCCGGGGCATCGTGCTCGGAAGGGCCCTGGGTCCTGGTCTTCCCGCGTCTTCCGTCTGTCTTCCAAGGAGCCCAGCCCCTTCCCCCCCATCAGCCTGCCTCCCTGCTGGTTCCCTGGACAGCCAAGGTCGGTCCATGCCACTGGGCCCGCCCAGAACGTCCCTGTTCCCTGCTGCCCGCAGGGCCACGCTGAGGTCCCCCTGCTCATCTTCAGCAAGTCACCACACGTACTGGTTTATAGTGAACACTTGCTGAAAATGTTTAATGCAGCAGGTACTTGGCTACAAATTTCATTCTCAAATATTTGAAGTGGTTCTATGAGGTCCCTGTTTATAAATGACAAACTAAGGCTCGGGGAGGTTAGCAACTTGCCTAAAGGGATGGTAATGGAGTCAGAAGATCAGGTGGCCGTGACTAGTGTCCATGGCCCTCCATGGCAGACGACATGCCCGGGCGGAGTGGGCATCCGGGGAGACTGAGGCAGGAGTGGGTTCTTGGAGACGGTGAGGCAGGAACCCAGACAAGGGGCTGTACCTGAATTTCCAGGTCCTGCGTCCAGGCCAGCTTGACTTTGTTCAGCTCCCGAGGGCTATGAAAGTCACACACAAGAACCCCTGCTCCCCAGATGCTAGAGTTAACATGAGCCCACTTGTCCTCATAACGCAAGTGCCTTCAGCAAAGTAAGTGATCATGTAACTGTCTCTTATTACATTCTACATTTATTTTCCTTCTTTTTGCATAAGACATTTTTATGCATTTCAAACAGGCTAACAGAAACAAACCCCATAAAAGCAAACTAGAACAATTCCTAATTTTACCATAAATCAGTTGATGTGTTTATTTCTTGCTTATCTATGCAACTTTTTTCTGTATCTAAATATTTTCTAAATATTTTATGAAATGTTATGACAGCACCGACTGTGTTGTCACCTGCGTGAGCTCTCAATCACTAACATCTCCATAGATTTCGTTGAATAAATGAGCCAAAGTTTGACTGTGTATTGTTGAGTGTCTGTTGTAATCAGCACACTTGTTAAGCACACAAAACAGGCCAGCCGTTGGCAGATACTGGATGAGAGATTGGTGGGCCGAGCTATTAATAAGATGGAAATCTCTGAGACCATTTCATGGAAAGAAAAATTCAGATTCTTATGTGCCACTGTTTCACATTCTGGCTGCAGATTAGACTCACTTTCAGGGGGCTTTTAATAAATACTAGTCCCAGCTCTAATTTAACTGGCCTGTGTGTGCCCATCATAGTTTTTTTTTGGTTTGTTTTTAAACTCATTCTAACCTGCAGCTAGGGTTGAGAAACAGATAGACGGTCTTTTATTCCGCCCCCCCAGCTTTAACTTAATTCAGCATTGTTAAAATGGTTTTTATCAGGCAACTCCATGAATACTGCCTGATGACAAAGATAGTTTTTATGAAACAGGTGCTTGTTCATGTCTTAGTAACTTGTAAAAGACCCCTCATGCTTCTTGAAGTCCTTCCCGTCACCCTCATTGGGGTGGCCGGGCTAACCTGAGGAGGTCAACAAGCGGACGTAGAAAATGTATTTGAGACAACTGTCCTTTGCTCATTTTAGGAGACAGGTATGACCTTGGAACCAAACAAAACAAGGACAGAGCATGACGGCCAAATGGCATGACCCCCTCTCTTTTAAAGATGGACCCCTAAGAAAGTAGAAAACTGAACCCCAGAGTATATGAAAATGAAAACAACCAATACCTAAGAAGTGGGTTGCACGGAAGATTTAATATTAGAAAGTCTGAAATTGTCATTGTTTTGAAAGAGAAATAATCTCAGTAAATGTAGAAAAATCATTTGGTGGAGTTAAGCATTCGTGACAAAAATGGAAAACTTTCGGGCGCCTGGGTGGCTCAGTGGGTTAAAGCCTCTGCCTTCGGCTCAGGTCATGATCTCAGGGTCCTGGGATCGAGGCCCGCATTGGGCTCTCTGCTCAGCAGGGAGCCTGCTTCCTTCTCTCTCCTCTCTCTCTGCCTGCCTCTCTGCCTACTTGTAATCTCTCTCTCTGTGTCAAATGAATAAATAAAATATTAAAAAAAATGGAAAACTTTCTTATTAAACTAGGAGTAATAGCAAATGTTTTTCACCTGATAAAGGATGCCTAAAAATATACAAATTGAATCATTCTACTAATGAAATATTGAAAGCATCCACTTTAAAATCAGCAACAAATCAGACCTATATCTCTGTGTTCCTTTTTCCCATCATATGGAAAAAGGAATTAATGGCATGGGATAGAAAAACAGGGAAATTTGTCAGTATGTGCAGAAATAACACAGTCTATAAATTATTAGAAAGGTACATGTTTATGAAGGTGGCTGGATATAAAATTGATTTACAATAGTCAGTAACAAAAATTATAATAGAAAAGAATCTGTAAAAAAGAAAAGAAAAAAATCTGTAAGTTACTTTGGAACAAATTGAAGAAGTCATTTGTAAAACTCCTACACAGAAAGCTCGTGCCCACAAAAACAGTAAGGAAGACCAGATACGTGGACGCACATCTCTGTTTATGAGGAAGTAAACTGAATAGCATAAAGATATAAACTCTCTCCAAAGACATCCCTAGGTTCAATGCCACTCCATCTAGAATCACAGCAGGTTTCCCTGAGCTCGACACTTGAACTCTAACAGGCATAATGAAGGTGAAGGGACTGAGAATAGCCATGAATATTCTAAAGAAGAAGAAGGGCAGGAGGATGTCACGAGCAGACGTCGGGTCTTATCATGTACAGCAATTCGTAGTGGGAAGGCGGTGAGCTGTTGGGCTAAGCGGAGAAATCAACCAATGGGACACAATACAGAATCGTAGATGCACAAACAGTTGATCGGAGAAATGAGATGGAACATCATCGGTTGAAGGGGAGACTGTTCACTAAATGGAACCGGGAAAGTTGGTTTTCCTTCGCCCGTACAGAAGACAGGAAAATGGGATTTCCTACCCCACACTATACGAAAGAAGTTAACTGACTGTACTCTGAGCTTCCACAAAGGAAGAAGAGAAGACAACTGACTTTAAAAAACAGGAAAAAGACATAAATAGGCATTTCAAAGAAGAGGAAATGCACAGAGACAGCAGGCTGGGAGGAGATGATAAACTTCATTAGAAATCAGAGACACGCTCGTCACAGGACGATTACCATCACACACCATGTTTGGTGGGAGAGATTATGAATCTGATGGTGCCAAGTCTTGGAGAGGAAGGAGATCGACAGTGTATTTTGTTCCCATGGTGATTCTGTTGTACATGTGACACGAATGTAACACTCTGTGTCAGCTATACTCCAAAAATTTTTTTGAAAAGATTACATTTTCTGTGTTCCTGGTGAGATGGTAGATTGTTACGACCACTTTGGAAATCAATGTTGTAAATTTGAACATTAGCATAACTTACAATTTGGCAATTCCATTTCTAGGTATAGAGCTGAGACAAACACAGATGCATCTAAGAAGTTAGGAACGAGAACGTGGAGAGCAGTGCTGTTTCTAATGCAAAATGGGAAACATCCCAATGCCTACAAAAATTGGAGTCTATTCGCACAATACAGTACTGTATCTATAGCGGCCAAGAGGAATAAAGTGCAGCCACATTAAAAACGTGGTTGCCTCATTGGAAACATGGAAGAGAAAGCGTGTCTTACAGGCTTCATATAGTATGGTAGCCTTTTCATATAGTATTTTTTGAGATCCTTTCTATATAGTTTTAAAAATGCACAGCTGAACAAAGTATATTTAGGCCTCCGTATATATGTCATCGTTGTTTTTCCTTTTCTTTTTCTTTTTTCTTCTTTTTCTTTTTTTTAAAGATTTTATTTATTTGTTTATTTGACAGAGAGAGAGAGAGATCACAAGTAGGCAGAGAGGCAGGCAGAGAGAGAGGAGGAAGCAGGCTCTCTGCTGAGCAGGGAGCCCGATGCGGGCCTCGATCCCAGGACCCTGAGATCATGACCTGAGCCGAAGGCAGAGGCTTTAACCCACTGAGCCACCCAGGCACCCATCATTGTTTTTTTCTTAAAGCAAACCAATGATGGACCCCAAATTCAAGGCAGTGACTCCCTCTGGTAAGAGGCAGAGTGATAATGAAAAGTGTGCCCGTGAAGGTAGTAGTTTTACCTGCGGCGTTCTCAGCCTTGGACTGGCTGCCGGGTTCAGGGTTCTCGTATGTAATGCAGATGGATGGACGGACCTAACGAAGTGGGCCATGCGTGGACCAGCGCTGATACTGTAGCCTGAATCTTGGATTATGCACAGACCTCAATTCTCAAGTCCCTCCAGGAAACCAATGCACCTGCTCCCTACCCGGTCAGGTGTGGTGGGCAGCTTCCCACCGGGCGCCCACGGGCAGAGCCTCCCCACCTCCGTGGCCTGGCCTGAGAGCTCGCAGACAGGGTTTCAGCCGGGGGCTGCATCCTCAGAGACTGAAGGGAGCCCCCCAGGGCGAGGCTGTGGAGGGTAGGATGGGAGGGACCTCCGCTCCAGGGCTGGTGGCTGGGAGGAAGTCCCAGAGGGTGGGCCACACCCCAGGGCGGGGCTCCACAGCCCCTCTGTCCTTGGAATGACCCTCCTCCCGCCCCCCAAGCAACCTCCCCCAGCTCCCCCCCCACTGCAGGAGGGGGTCTGGCTCTCGCTGTCCCAAAAGGTGACACACAGCCTTTTTCTCTCCCCTCTCTGCGACCTCTGCCTGCCCTTCGGCCTGCCCTTCGGCCCTGCGTCCCTTCGTCCCTGCGTCCCTGCGTCCCTGCCCCCGCTGCGGGGTCCCCGGGCCCCCCTTCCTTCCGAAGGACCTTCTCCGTGTTTGGGGCACACCCATTCCCCCCTTCCTTACTCATGGAAACCTGATTTCATGGGAAGCAACACTGTCTCTTGAGAAAATGAATGATTCCAGAGCCCCTGGCAGCTGATGTGGGGGGACTGCTGCCACCCCACTCCACGGCCTGTGGGGACGCAGCCTGCTGGGGGCCTCGGCCAGGCCCCGGGCCGTGTGCGTGGGGCTGAGCGCTCAGCGGCAGGGCCCTCCCTGCAGACAGCCCGGCCCATCAAGTGTGGCACCCGTCTCGGGGGTGCCTGGTGCTGTTCGGTGACAGGTCAGGTTTCACCTCTCCAATTTGTCACCGTGGGGGCCTGAGCCAAGGCACGATTCCCTGGGAAACTGGGCTTCCGGAGGCTTTGCTGGAGGGACAGCCTAGCGAGTGAGCTTGCCGGCGCTCTGCAGGGTGTCGCGGGCGGTGCTGGGTGGCGGGGAGGCTGGACACAGCCATGCTCTCTCCTCTGGGCCCGGAACGCCACACGCGCTTGGAGAAACAGCTCGTCTTGGCCAGAGCCGTTGGCGGCTAGACAGCCAGCTGGCCGGGGCGCAGAGCCTGCAGCGGACGGGCCGGAGGAGGTGGCTGGCGGCTCCGATCACTGCAGCTCTCGGTGCTCACTCACCCAGTGCTCGCGGCCAGGAGGGGTGCCCTGGTGGGCTGCGTCCCCTCCCAGGGACCGGCACACTCCGGCCCGTGGGCTCCGACTGGAGAGGACAGACTCCTCACAGGAGCGGGAGGCCCCTGGCCTCGGGGAGCAGATCCAGAGCCCTGGGACCAGGGGGCGGGCTCCTCAAAGAGGGGATGAAAAGGGGGAGAGACGGTCCTGTGGCTTCAGAAGATTCAGACAGCAGGGGCGGCCAGAGTGGGGCCTTGTCCCCTCCCCGGTGCCCCTGGCTGCCCCCGGCTGCACTCAGTGACGCGGGCCCCGGGGTCCCCACGGGGACAGGCCTCTTCCCTCAAAGCCCCCGTGCGAAGCTGTGGGCAGGTTCCTGGGGCCTGCTGAGAAGTGGAGGGGGGAGGCGGCCGTGCCCAGGAGACCCCATCCCCTCTTTGGGGCCGGCCCACAGTGCCTCAAGAAGGCAAGACCCAGAGCTACCCGAGGAGGCCGTTTGCAGGCTGGTTTTTCTGTTGTTGCTGTGGCCGGACGATCAGTGAGTTGGGGGAGAGCCGAGTCACAGCTGGGCCGGGCCGGCCGGGGCCCCGGGGGCTTGTCCTCGCACTCGGGGCTGCCTGCTCCCACTCAGCGAGGCACGAGGTGCTCCCGCGGGCTCCAGACCGCGTCCTCCCGGCATCCTGTCCTTCCTCCCGCTCCCACCCGCGACAAGCCACCGCCGTGGTCCCTGGCCACCAGCCACCCAAACTCTAGAACAGCCCGGAGAACAAAGCTCACAGCACAGAACACAGAATCCGGTGGGGGCCACCAGGCACATGAGAAACTCACCTCGGAATTCTTTCTCTTGGACAATCTGGAAGTCAGATGCAAAGCACTGACTGCTTTACTGAAATAAACATTAAAATATTAATATTTGGGGCACCTGGGGGGCTCAGTGGGTTAACGTCTGCCTTTGGCTCAGGTTCCGATCTCAGGGTCTGGGATCGAGCCCCACGTTGGACTCCCTGCTCAGCAGAGAGTCTGCTTCTCCCTCTCCCTCTGCCTGCCGCTCCCCTGCTTGTGTTCTCCTCTCTCTCTCTCTCTCTCTCTCTCTCTCTCTCTCGCTGTCAAATAAATAAATAAACACATAAATAATCTTTTAAAAAATGTTAATATTAAACACGTAGTGCTGCCCTAGAGTTTTTAGGATCGTCTGAAAGAAATGATCTATACTTTTCTTGGACATTCGTCATTTTTTCCTAAGAAATCATTCGAGCTCTCTCAAATACCAGGTGGCTTGCTAGACGCCCGTGTCCCAGGCTGCGAGGCGGGCAGGCTGACCAGGGCCCCGGGGGTCGGGGCTCGTCCGGGGAGGGGAAGACACCGGAGACAGAGTCGGTAAGGAGCAGCGTGGAGGCGTGTACGCGTGTCTGTCTGGCGGGGGCGGCTGGGGAAAGGAGCCCCCCGTTCAGTTATGTGCCGACGCAGACACAGGCTGAGTTGGGGTCCGAGCGTCGGGGGCGGGGGGGACCACGAGACGTGAGCGTGAGGAGCAGGGGCGAGGCCGGCGAGAGCGCGTGGGGGAGGGGACCACGGGGACATCTCCGCAGGTGGGGACAGACGGACGTGGAGAGGTGGTGCAGAGCAGCAAGGGCGTCCCCGTGTCAGGGAGGGGGGCCCCGCCGGCCTGGGGAGGGCAGGGTCCTAGAGGAGAGGGAGGCCCCCAAACGGGCGCCAGTGTCCTCGTGGCATGAGGGGGGCCCGGAGACACGGCTGCTCTTGGAGCCTGTCCGCCCGGGGTCCCACTTCACCGGGGCTCCTCCTTCCCTCCTCCGTCTCCGGGGAAGCGCCTGCCTCTCCCGATGGAGATCCGGTCGGCGGAATCTTCTCCTCCCTCCTCCTTCCTCCTCCCGCTGCCTGGTGCCCCTCCGTGTGGACCCATCCGTGTCGGAGCCCGTGGCCCCCGCCCGTGTCCAAGCAGCCCCTTCCCTAGCACCCCCGGCCTCACCCTCCTCAAGGCCTCTCTCCAGGCAGGCTCCCCTCACGCCAGGCCGGGGGCTATGGGCTGAATGATCGCGGCCCCCAGATTCCTCCTTTGAAGCCAGAACCCCCAATGTGACAGTGTTGGGGGCAGCCTTTGGGAGGCGACCTGGTTTGGATGAAAGGCACGGCGGAGCCCCCGCTTGCTCCTTCCCTCCCCTTCCGCCCCCGCCCCC
>LNAC01000118.1:1712980-1772765 GCA_002007465.1 Ailurus styani
CAGGCCCCCTGGGACACGCTGGCCTCCAGGCAGAAGTTTCTTCACCAACTTACAAATTATTAACTCGGGGCTGCAAGTTTGTGGCCTTTGACCCTCTTCATCCTTCCCCCCACGCGCGCCTCTGGGCTCCACCGGTCCGTCTCCCGTGTTGTGGCTGCAGGTTCCGGGAGCAAGTCGGGTCCGACAGTCTCGGCTCTCTCTGCTGACCGCTCTCCCCGAGCATCGGGCCCCAAGGGCCAAGCAAGGTGCCCCGAGTGGCAGGATTTCCTTCTCTCTCACGGCTGCGTGGCTCCCCCTCCCCCACGGGTGGATTGGCCCCCTTATCTTCACCCCACCGACCCCCTCCCCCCGGGCCGCTTCAGTTGTTTTGTGTCTTGGCTGTTGTGAATCCCGCTGCTGTGAGCGCGGGGCCCCTGCTCACTCTTCAAATTAGCGTTTCCCGGGCACGAGTGCCCGGGACTGGGGGTGCTGGATCGGGTGGCGCTTCTGTGTCACACTCTGAGGAGCATCCTCACTGGTCTCCAGCGGGGCCGCCCCTGTTTGCCTGCCTGCCCACAGCGCCCGAGGGGTCCTCCTCACCCCGCGCCTGCTCCCATCCCTTCTGGGCCCTGCTGCCTCCTTGTTTTCCTCTGCTGCACTGGGAATGGATGGGGGGCTGGCCAGCAGGCGAGGCCTTGAGTAGACACCATCTGCAAACCCCGCCAGCGGGTGCCTCTTGCTAGATCCCTGAGAAACAAGATGGGGGGCGGGTCTGCGCTCCTTCCTGCGCGCTTCCACAGCGGGCACCCCCCAGACAGCGCTTACCGCCCGGTCCTCCCGCTCCACCGACATCCGGGCAGCGGCGTGGCGATGGCCCAGAAATAATAAGGTAACATCTAGAGAAAGCCACTTCTTCACTTGACTTACTGAGACAGAAAAGGAAAAAGTGTGATTTGGAGAATGTTGGGGCAAAAATCCCCTGCGTGCTCCGTGTCCAGTGTCTAGTACCAGTTTTCTCTCCTCTCCTCTACTGCTGTTCTGCCGAGCATATGCTTCGAGAAGGCTCGCCACAACCTTGACAAAGGCTTTTGAGTAGCACTTGGCCGTGTTCAGAGACTTGGCAGATATAAATGCTCTGTGGTGACCTTTGTTGGTTGCGTTCTTAGCACAGACAGGTTCCTGAAGAACCTGCGTCTGCGACCTCCCATGCAGACCAGAAGGATGCCGTGGCAAAAGAGCACTGGACCAGGAGTCCAGACCAGAGACCTTGCTCCAGCCGCCTGCTGGCAAGTCCTTGCTCGGCCAGAGCCTGGTTTTCTCCACTGGCACCGTGGCCAGCATTCACAGTGCACCTCAGAGCCGCTTGGGGGCCTTTAAAATGTACCTCCCCCTGGAGAAGCTGAGTTCATGGGCCTGGACAATGTCTGGGCTTCAGCATCTCAAAGGCTCCCCTGTGCAGCCAGGGTCGAGAACCACAGCCCAGACGAGTTCCTCCAGCTCCACAACCAGACACTGTTTTATTTGGAAAAATAAACAGGTTCCCCAAATAGCAGATCTTGTCTGGCAAGCGAGAAGCATCCATAAACTTATTTATTCAACTAATATTTGCCAGCCTGTCCTGAGTGCAGAGCCCAGGGCTGGGTGCTGGCAGCGGGAAGGCAGAGGTGACAGATCATGTTTGCCCAGGGCTTTCCGAGTGGCGAGTGTTCTGCTGAGCACAGCAGGGTGCCGGTCTGCCTCGCCTCCGCGGCCCTGGCAGAAGAGCCCTGCTGGTCCCCGTCATCGCCTCCCCAAGGAATCATGTCCCCGCCAGAAAGTAGGAAATCACGCCGAGTGATAAGACCAGTTCTGAGCGGGCACATGGGTGCGCCCACTCTGTCGTGAGCCTCGGGTTACTGGAGCACCCTTCTGCTCCTCTCCCACCAAACACTGACAGGAGACCTTCCCTTCCTCCACTTTTTTGTTTTATTCAGGCCCTCAAAGAGTTGGATGATGCCCATCCGTGTTGGGAAGGGCAAGCTATTTTACTACGAAGTCTAAGATTCAGATGCCAATCTCTTGGTAAAGGTAAGTGTTTCTGAGGAGGAGAGATGGTCGAGAAACCCAAGTAGATGGTTGAGTAGAAGCACTTGAATGGACAGTGGCTGCTCAGACTAACTGTGCTGACTGACTTCCATGACTCGCCGCAATTATTGCAAAAGTTACATTCTCGGTACTTGTTTGCTTCTCCTTTATCTCTTATTCAACTGTCCATACTGTCTTTATGCCTGTAGATTCAACTATAGGTTCTCTTTGATAATAAGTCCCCAAAGATGCGGGCTGCGAATTAGATTCAGTCAGACACCCATGACAACCGATTAAACATGTATGTGTTTTGCTCAAACTGATTGATTTCAAAACCCAATTTGCCTGAATTTTTCACTTCCGAATGGTCTCAGTATACTCAGCACATTCTTTTGATGACTATTCATTTATACATCCAGTAACTATTAGTCAAACATCTTTGCACTTTGCTTTGGTGCCATGGTGAGAAAGCATGGGTCATGCATGACTCCGCCTTCTCCAAGGACCCAAACACATGGACAACTTTGTAAGATTGGTGTTTGCAAATTATATGGTCACCTTGCAAAAACCAAACCAAACCAAACCACAGAATCAGCAAAAGGTTATGAAGAGGTTACCTGATTAAGTTAAAAATTGAACAGCGTTTCTCCACTCTAGAACTAATCAACTAGGAGATAACATTAAGATATTATCTGCCATAGTAACAAAAACTAGGAAGTGTGTAGGAACCATCTGAGACTACGTGAAATCTCAATGATCATTTCTTAAAACTCCAGTGAGGGACCTGGAAGTTGGTGGGAATAAATGGGAAACAATCCATGTTCTGGGAGGCATACCAGTGTGTCAAGAAGAAGTCTCTTCCTAAATTAAGCCATCAATCCAGCGCAAGGCCACTCACACCTTTCGTCGATGATGTTAAGGGACTTGATAAACTTCTCACAAAATTTGCTTGTGATCTCTGAAGACACTGAAGAAGAAGAGAAAGAGGAGGACTTGTCCCACGAGGTATCAGGACATTCTGGAAACATGACGTAATGGAAAAAAATGTGGTACCTTTGAAGGAAAACAGAATCAACAGAGTCAAAAGAGCCCCGAAAGGGACCCTATACACACAGAGATATAACATATAGCAAGAGTATTACCTCCTAGAAATAACAGAAGATATCTTTGTAACACAGAGGTAGAGAAGGGCTTGCTGGATAAAATCCCCAGATACTATAAGACAATAAATTTAATGACAAATTTAATGTTACCACGGTAGAGTTCTGTTCAGTGCTCATTGGGGGAAGATCTTTATAATGCCTAAAATAAGTTACATAGGGCGCCTGGGTGGCTCAGTGGGTTAAAGCCTCTGCTTTCGGCTCAGGTCATGATCTCAGGTCCTGGGATCGAGGCCCGCATCGGGCTCCCTGCTNCCCCCCGCTCTCTCTGCCTGCCTCTCTGCCTCCTTGTGATCTCTCTCCCTCTGTGAAATAAATAAATAAAAATCTTTAAAAAAATAAAATAAAATAAGTTACATAAGGAAACATTGAAATTAACAAGAATAAATCAAGAATCCCCATAGAAAAACCAGCTAAGTGTACAAAGAGGCAATTTACAGAAGAACAAACTTCAAAGACCTAAGAAAATAGAGTTGTTTAAGCTCACTCATAATTAAAGAATGGCAAATTGAAAAAAACGCTCTCACTTTGGAACCACTGAAATGATCCCTTGACACCCATCAGACCTGCGAGCATTCGAAAGCTGGGTGATGCTGTTTGTCCTGCAGACAGAACGCTCCTTCTCTCGGGGCAGCGCAGACTGGTGTGGTCATTCTTTAGTGCAGCCCTTCAGAATCCAGGAAACACGCGTGTGTGAATACAGGTGGCCCAGCGGGAGCTCCCACACGTGGATCCAAGAGAAACTCTCACCAGGATACTTGGGGCAAGTTGCGTGAAGACGTTCATCACAGCCTTCTGGAGGCAGTGGGAGGGTGGTGGCCCTGGGGGGTCCTCTGCAGGGGAGGGGGTGGGCAGGATGTGGGGCAGACACCAGGAAGGTCAGCCGGCGACAGACCTCCGTTACTGGGACATTCTTCTAGAGTCGCTGGGAGAGAATTCTGCAGCAGTGATCAAGGTCCATAATCCCTTCCAGTGAGGAAGACTGTCCCGGGGGATCTGAGAGGCGCTGAGTCCATCAGGTGAAGAAATTCTGCCTGTGGGCAGCAGCCTCGGACGGCTCCGCAAGGTCCAGCCTGTGCTTCCCGCGGGCCTGCGGGCCCCTTCCTTGCAATGAGCCTCTTCATAGATCTGTATGCGCCCCCTGCCGTCCTGTTTCTCTGGTGCAATCCCAGGGGGAGGCACACGAGGCGGGTCAGGCTCTGGAGGGCAGCTAGGGGCCCCAGGATGTTTGCATACACGGCTACAGGTCTGAATAACATCGGGCTGGATGGAAAAAGCAAGAAACAGCCTGAGACTCCCAGCCAAACACACTCACATAAATCACACAAGAACGCAGGTGCTGCAAACATCCACCACGTTTTAGAGGAGTCTACAAACAGAGGGCTGTGTAGCACTCACAGAGGAGCGAGTGTGAGTGTGAGTGTGTGTGTGTGAGTGTGTGTGTCTGGAGAGTAGCCTCGGGGAGGAGGACAGTCGGGGATAAATAAACTCATGAAGCAGGACAGGTGCTTCCATGGACCAGAGGTAGAGTGAGGGACGGAGGCTGCATGAAGGGGGCTTGGTGTGGGGATGGGCTGCAGGGAGAGGCTCCAGGGAGTGACGGATGGAAGAGCTCACCTGCGAACCTGTGGAGGGCACAGGTGCGGAGAGGAGGGGCACGAGATTGGTTGAAGGCTCAGTGAAGTCACGTCCATCGAGACGGGGCGGAGAGAGCGGTGGGGGAGAGACTGTTGCGCCTGCTCTTCTCCGCTCTGCCCGGGGGGGGGGGGGCAGCCCTCGTGGAGCTCTGTGCCTTCGGCTCCATGGAGACACCTACCCCAACTACCTGCAGCTCTAACCTCAGTTTATTTTCTTTCTCTCTCTTTTTAAATACAGCAAGAAAAGAGCCTCAAGTGTGAGCCGACTGCTTCGTTTTGGGGCTCAGTTGGAGAAAAGTGCTTTGGTGTGGCCACCATGGCTGGTTGCTCCCCTTTACCGATTCTCCCCTTCTCCTAGAGTAAAAAACCCTGGTTTAGTTTGGGGCATCATGGAAGAGACACATTTTTAAACTTGTGTTGCAGTCAGGCTCTGGACAATTAGATGTAAATTGAAGTGGTGTGTGAAGTGTCTGGGAACTATTTTTAAAAGATGGAGAATGTACCCTTCTTCCCTCCCATCTTCTTTCCTGTCATCTGGAATGTGAACATGATGCCTGGAGCTCAAGCAGCTCTTTTGGACTATGAGGCAACGCCCTCAGGATGGTGGAGGAGCTAGACAGAAGGGGCCTGGCCCTAACATCCATGGGGTCATGATGCCCAAATAAACCTCTGGTGAGAAACAGAGGCTTTTTATGCCAGAGACTAAGTCAGAATTTTAATGCCAAAGACGAAATCTCTAAGTTGATTTTATGCGAGAGAAGGAACACTCATGTTTAGTTTCTGTTGTTTGGAGATTTTCTGTTGTGTGTAGCTGAACCAAATCCTAGCACCCTTGGGGAAGGGAGATGAGGGTTAATGGTGATACATCCTCGTAGCCCATGCCACAGGTCTTGTTGATTAATTGGTACAGAAGGTGTGAGGAAAAGAGAGATGTTTAGATGTGGTGCCTGAGTTTTGGGCTTGATGGCTGTGAAGGTGGCATGTTAGGGAAGTTCAGTTGATTCTGGGCAGAGAGCCCTCAGGATGTTGGAAGTGGGGCTTAGATATTGAGGGACGGGTGTGGGTAGAGATCGTGCCCACGGGTAGGGGAGCCATGACAGTGAGGTGACCCAGAGGGGGAAGACCGTCAGCAGGTAAGCATTGCAGCCAGCAGCCAGGAGGGGTGAGGGGAGGTGGTGGCAGAGAGTTAGGCAGGAAGGGGCGGTGGGATGGGGAGCTGGGATGCTGGGGGGGAGGGACAAGGACCAGTCGGCCACCTGGCATAGAGCTGGTCATCAGGCAGCCGGTGGTTATTTTTTCTGGCAAAGCCCCAGAGCCTGAGGGAGCTGCAAAGAGAAGAGGTGGGTCCGGCAAAGCCCGAGGAGGGACAAAGGCTCCAAGGTGCCATCAGGATTGGAGAAGGAAGGTCCTGGGAGCAGATGAGTGGGGATGGGGTGTAGCCTGAAGGGGCCCGGGGAGAGGGTGCCTGCCCTCTCTTCCTCTCTCCATACACATCCTGTTGGTTCCATGTCCCTGGAAACCCCTGACTCATACAGTGGGTTTTGGTATGTCCGCCAAGCTGTGCAACCATCACCAACCTTAGCACATTTTCTTCGCCCCAAATGAAGTGCCGTGCTTTTAATTATTTATCTCTCCTGGTTCCCCCTTCCCCAGCCCCTGGCGGCCACTGTAGATTTGCTCTTCTGGACCTCTGGTATCACTGGAATTGCCTGATGTGGGGTCTTTCATGACCGGCTTCCTTCCCTGAGCTTATTTTCAAGGATCACCCAGGTTACAGTGGGCATGAGTACCTCCTGGCCTTTTATTGATGAATAACATTCCATGGAACGGACAGACCACATTTGTATCCGTTCTTCACTTGGTGGATGTGTGGCTTGCTCCCACCTGCTGGCTGCTAGGAATGGAGCTGGGACGTTTCTGCACGGACGTTTGTCTTCATTTTCCTCAGACGTGTCCCCCAGAAGTGGAACTGCTGGGTCACAGGGTAACTTTATTTTCATTTTTTGAGGAACTACCAGGCTGTTTTCCCAATTGGCTGCACCATTTTACACTCCCAGCGGCAGCATGAGACCAGATTCTTGATCCCATAAGTGCTGGGAATGCTCTTGGGTCTGAGCATCATTAAATGCCACAGGGGTGGGGAGGAACCCGGGGCCGTGAGTGTGCGTGTGTGCGTGCGTGTGTGTGTGTGTGTGCGTGCGTCCGCATGCACACACGTGCATGTCCATTCTCCCGGGACCTCTGCAGGTAAACGGATCCGGCTTGAGGGCGGGGACTGGGTGACGCCAGGGGAGGGGTCTTGGTGAGCAGCTGGGCTGTCTGGGAAGCCTGGGCTGGAAGTCTTCGCGGGTCCCGGTTGTGGACCCGACCTGCCAGCCCCGCAGATCTCTGCTCCTGTCCAGCTCCTCGTTGCCTGAGGACCCATCGTGGTGCCGACCAGGCGGGACTCGGACTCTGCTCACGCCGCCCTCCGTGGAGCTGAACCTGCCTCACGGTGATGCCGGAGCCCCCCATGGTCAAGGAGAGACCGCAGTGGTGACGTTCCGCAGCCTGCAGACAAGAGGCTCGCCGTCAGGAGCCTAATTGGGTGCTTTAATAGGGCAGAAAGGGTCGGGCACATAATTTCGTTTAATCACTTTCTTAGAACTCCAACACTGGAGACCCCAGAAATACGCCGGGGCCAAGCCTGGAGGCGAGGCTGCTTTCTTGCCACAAAGCCACAGCGTTTCTCACGCTCCGCCCCGTGGCAGCCCCCTGTCTGGGCCGGCCTGTCGCTCTGGGAGCCAGCTCCTTCCCACTCAGGGCTGTGTCTCCACCCTGGAGAATTGAAACCCAGACAGGGTAACCCAAAACCACAGACCAGAAGGTCTGCTGAACCCCTGTCGGGTGGGGGTGCATAACAGATGATCCCAAATCATCGTGGCTTCAAGCAACACCTGCTTATCCCATGACCGTCTCTGGGGGCCAGAAATCGGGGCCCTGCTTTGCTGCGCCCTGTGCTGCCATCAACGTGTTGACAAGCCTTCAATCACGTCGAGCTTCGCAGAAGGATTGGCCCCCAGCCCTCTCGGTGTGGTTGGCAGGATTCTGTGTGGGCTACGGGTGGGAGCTGCCCGGAGGGACTGGCCACGCGAGTCCGTCCAACGGGGCACTTTGCTGCATCAGAGTCAGAGAGAGGTTCCCAGCGAGACAAAGTCGCAGGCTTTTGTAATCCAGTCACACAAGCTGACTGCCCTCAACGTCTTCCTGTGGCTCCAGGCCATCCCTCCAGGGGTGGGGATGACTGGGCCGCGGAGGCCCGGAAGTGAGTACCCTGGACACATCCTAGAGGCCACTGCCTCGGGCTTAGAGCGACGCCATTGAACGGGAATCTGACGCAGGCTGCCCATGTGTAATTTTAATTCATTTTGTTGCCACATTGGAATAGTAAGAATAAGCGGATAAAATTTACTTTAATAAGATATTTTATTTAATCAAATGCATCTAAAATATAATTTCAACACATAATCAGTAAAGTTATTACAGAAATATTTCACATTCCTCTTTCCTTTCCATGCTCATTCTTTGACATTTGGTGCATTTCATAGACCTTTCAGCCACGTCTCGATCTGGACAAGCCATGTGTGACTCATGGCTACCACGTCGGGCAGCCTGGAGCAAGCTTGCAGGTGTCAAGGGGGTCCGTGGCGGACTGAGGCGGACCCGGGAGGTTGCCTCCTCAGAGCCCGCCTGCGGGGTCCCTCCCTGGGACAGGTCCTGTGTGGGGGGCAGCCGTCTGGCCCTGGCAGCTGGCAACCCCATTCCACCCACAACTCTATCTTCGTCACTGCCGGATACGGCAGACCTTGCTGGCCGCATTTATGAGAAGAAGTTAAGACTCAGGCCCGGGAGCACAAGATCCCAAAGAACATTTTCCGGTTGTTAAAGGAAACCCATCATCCTGGATTAGCACTGTGGGGCCTCCGGCGCATTGACTTCTCAAGAATGGACCACGAATGGTTGGAAAAGGACTTCTGGGAGAGGGAAATCTCTCGGAGACTCCAGATATGTTTTGTTTGTTCACTTGTTTTAGTGATAGAAAATCACATTTTTCTCCTTTTCCAGTTTTCTGTCTTAGGCTGTGACCGTATGCCATGAACGTGGCCGATGGTGATGTTTGAAAAGTAAATACCCAGCTCTGTCTTTGGCTATTGCAGTCCGAGTACATGGTCCAGTGGACCGCCCCCTCCCAACAGCCCCCAGCGACCGGAGCGGCCCAGCTGACGACCGCAGCCACTCCCACACCCTCCCGCTGGCTGTGCCCCGCTGGCGTTCGTCCCTCCCTGAGCGGTCATGCCAGGCTGGCGACAGAGCCTGGCAGGATTGTTCCAGAATGTTTCCCTCCATTATGGTGATGCAACGTGGGGATTTTCATTCACCACTTGATACCATGTCTGAGTGAGTGGCAATTCCAGAACAATGAAGACAGATCAAAACCTGTCAGGAGATAGACATTCTAGTGGGGAAAAATCCCTTTGAATGTTTTGAAAGAATGATAAACAAGACTGGAACCAATGCACACCCCCACGAGGCCCACCTGAAGCTCTCCGCTGAGCTGGACCAGGGGAGGGCGTCTGGTCGAGCCCCGAGCCCGATACTCCCCGCATCCCCGTGAAAGCAAGGACACCACAGACGGGGTGACGGCTCCACGTGGTGACCGCCTACCAGGAGCCTGACGGGGTCCGAGGCTCAGTACCATCTGTGGTCCTTGAGGTCTCTGGTCAAGGTTGTGGGGTGCTGGGGAAAGATTCCCATGCACCCACATAGAGGTGGGTGTCTGGTCAGCATGTCTAGAGAAACAGAGCCAGCTGGATACAGACGTGGAGGATTCGATGGTGCGGCCCCGCGTGTGAATCCCACACAGCAGCTAGCAGGAGTCATGTGGGTCTTCTCTGGCGCAGTCTTGAGGCCAAATTGCTTCTCCTTTGGGAAACTTCAGTGTTTGCTCTTGACGCCTTCAACGGGTTGGATGAGGCCCATCCACATTGTGGAGGGCGGTCTGTTTTACTCACAGGCAGCTGATTGAAATGGTTATCACAGATAAAAACACCTTCAGAGCAACACCTCGCTTGGCGCTGTTGTTGTTTTTCTGCTGGATCTGGCAACCCTCCCGGGGTGGGAAGTGCACCCTAGAGGAAGGGACGTGGTTTGATACTCCAGGAGCCCTTTCTCTTCGTAGAGTCTACAGGGCCAGTCTTCTCGGTGGCCCCATCGGAGCCCCTGAGAGCTCACTTCCTCAGCCTCTGTTCATTCTGCTCACAGACACTTACCAAGCACCTGCTGTGTGTCGGGAAGCGTGAAGTCCCTCGGTCCCTGCTAGGGTGGATGCTGTGGCCTCCAGCTCGGGTGTGATGATGGCCAGGGTGCCGGAGGCGTGGGGGCAGGAGGGCCCTGGGCGGGGGGAGGATGAGGAGGGCTAGAAGGATAGGACCGGCCCAACACCCGGAAGGTGTGCCCAGCCCATGCTGGGGCAAGAAGGAAGCCCACACTCGTAGGGAGGCAGAGAACCAGAGAAGACATGGGGCGTAGGGAGGCATCCCTCCAAGCCAGGCCCTGCTGGGGCTCTGGGGGTGCACTGGGACACAGCCCCATTCCAGAACCTCAGGGGTGGGGAGGGAGTTGCGATTACAGGCAGTGTCTGCGAAGGGGCTTGCTGGGCAGATGAGGTTTGATCCGAGGCTCGGAGGGAGGGTCCTGGGGGCTGGGATAGCTCACACAGATGCCACACCTCCATGGTGGCCTCCCTGTCCGACCTGCCCCCACAGGCCTGGGCCTGGGAGCTGCCAGCTCAGCTGTTTTCGACCCGGGTCCCAGAACCGTCCTTGGGCTCCTTACCCCCTGCCTTTGCCAGCCTTTCCCTGGGGTCAGCCTCCCTTCCACGTTCCTGTGTCCTGGCAGCCCGGCGGGCGGACAAGGAGAGCAGCTCGGACGCGCCTGGTCCTGGCGGGCGCTCCACGCAGGGGCCGGGCTGGCGACTGTCCGGGCCCTTCCGCGAGCCGGTCACGCTGCCCGGGACGCCAGCGGTGTTGCCTTCCCGGGGCGGCTCTGACAGGATCGCAACTAGGACCCACATTTGTTCTCTTACAGTTCTGAAAACCTCAATCCGAAAAGTCAAGACATTGGCAGGACCGGGACTTGTAGAGGCTCTAGGGAGAGGCCGCGTCCTGCTTGTACCGGGTTCTAGAGGTCGCCTGCCCTCCTTGGCCAGCGGCCCCTTCCTGGGTCTCTGCCGTCCCGTCTCTGACTGTGGTGCTCCTGCCCCTCTTGTAAAACCACAGCGATCAGGCTGGAGCCTCCAGATAATCCAGGATGGTCTCCAGCAGAATGTCCTCGACTGCTGACAGCTGGAAAGTCGCTTCGGCCGTGGAAGGTCACAGAGTCACAGGTTCCGGGGTTAGGACGCCCTCTGGCACGTCTTTGGGGGCAGTGAGTCTGCAGCCACACTGGCTGGGCTCCCCGAACCCCCGGGGCAGGGGTGGCTGACCTGCAGCACAGCCGTGCCCCTGCCCCAGCACCGGGCGGCCTGGGAGCTTACACACCGGATTCCACTTGGGCGGCTGACCCGGCTGCTCTTGGGTAAAGGGGCCCCGTGACCGCGGACCGCAGGCTGGCCTGGGCCTTCTGGGGGGACCTCCGGAGGTCTCCCGGCTCACCCCACCCCTGTGTGAGCCGCACGCAGGGCCGCCGGGGACCAAGGAAGGAACATCTCTGGCTGGAACCTTCTCTATTCCCTTGTCCCTCAGCCTCCTACCGGCCCCGGGGTAAATCAGGGGTCTCCGTCCTCGCTCCCCTTTGTTTGCCTGGCTCAGCAGCTGCACGCAAGGACACGGAGTTTCCTCCGACCCTCCTCTCCCACACTGACGCCTCTGGGGTCCTGCCATGAGGCTTCCTGTCCCCTCTCCTCTCTCCTCTCCCTGCTCTTTCCCCTTCCTTCCTTCCTTCCTTCCTTCCTTCCTTCCTTCCTTCCTTCCTTCCTTCCTTCCTTCCTTCTTTCTTTCCCTTTCTTTCTTTCCTTTCTTTCTCTCTCTCTTTCTTTCCTTCCTCCCTTCCTTCCTCCCTTCCTTCCTTCCTTCCTTCATTCCTTCCTTTCCTCCTTCCTTTTTTCTTTTAGTAGAAAACTCACCGGAGCTGTATGGCTTTCCTCCTACTGAAATGGAAAAAAGGAAACAGAAAAGAGAACCCACGTCACTAGAAGCTTCGGAAGCTCCCGCGGGCCCCACGCGGCTCCATCTGAACCCCGTGGCTCCCCGCTGGGGCTCCCGATCCGACGGCCCCTCCGCCCACGTGAAGTGTGGGTCCCGGACAGACCCCCCCGCCCCCGCAGGACAGGGGGCCTCTGCGGCCGCACCTCCTGCTCTGCCCGGTGTTGGAGTCGTGGGGCAGGAAAGGCGGCTGTTGAAGGAGAGCCAGCCCCGTTCTCCGCGTGAGCGGGGCGGTAGTGACAGGGGGAGGCTCCGCGGGTATTTCCGGGCTGGTCTTGCTTCTGTGGCTCGTTCGTGTGCCGCGTGTGGCTGAGAAATGCCGGTCTTGTGCGTCAGGCTTGGAAGGGAAGGGCCGGTGCCCTCCCCTGGCCCGTCTCACTGCAGCCCCGGGGCCGTGGGGCCTCCCGCCGACGGCACCCCTCCCCGGGCTGTGCGCGGCCTGGTCGCTGGGCCATCGACGCCAGGGCCCCGTCAGGACCAGACTGAGCTCGGGAGGCCCCGCTGCTCCGCCCTGGTCTCAGGGACAGAATCTGAGCCGACCACAGTCCGGTGACTTCTCGTGTGCTCGGGGCTTCGTTCAGCGCCGCCGGGATCAGCCTGGGGAAGACAGTAATGACCGTGGCCTGGACCCGCGCGCCCTCCGGAGCCGCCAGCCGCAGAAGGGGGGGGTGCCCGGCCTCCCTCCGCCCCTGGTCCGGATCCTGGCCTCCCTGGAGTGAGGGCGTCCTCTCTTCCTCATCAGCCCTCCTCAGGCCTCCCGGCGTCGACGGCGCCGCCAGGCCCCAGGTCTGAGCTCTGGCGGGCAGGCGGGGACGCAGGGTGGTTGTGAGAGCCGCGGGCGGGCGGCTCGGTAGGGTGGGGGGCCCGGGCCGGGGGCATTCGTCCTGAGGAAGCTCGGCCTTCCCGCCGCGGGGAGAGGGGGCGAGTAGTGAGGGTGACCAGCAGCACGTGAGGGAAAAGCTGGGGGGGGGGTTCTCTCAGCTGCGGGCAGAGCCGTCCTTGGGGGTCCCGGCTCATTCAGGGCCAGGCCGGGGGCAGGGGGGCTCCAGGGGGCTCGAGGGGCGTCCGGTAGGTTTGCTTCTCAGAGAGCAGCGGCGTTTCCTAGCAGTTGCGGGGATGAATGTATAGGGCTGGTGGTCTTTCTTCCTGGAGGAGCTTGACCTTTTCGGAGCAAAATTAATGTCCTGGCTTCTCTTTCTCCTGATGTTGTCGTGGCCCCAAGATGTCGTCCGTTCCTGGCCAGGCGGGTGGCCGGCCGCCGAGGCTCCGAGCCAGGACCGTGGGAAGGCGTCCGCAGGACCACAGGAGGGGACAGTTGCCCTGGGCTGGTGGCTCACGAACGCCTCCCTGTGGGCCTGCCTCCCAGCCATCTGATTGGGTAGCGGAAACTCCAGTTAAAGGGAAGGTGCCCTTGGTAGTGGGTGACTGACTCCCCTGAAGGAGTCGATGTGGGGTTTTCTAGTGAAATGAGGGGACCTGGAGTGGCCTTCAGAGGGTGCTTGCTCAGACCGAGCAGAACCACGTCGGCCTCTCCTCCTGCTTCCTCCCCAGAGTCTCCGTCGCAGAAGCTGTGGGCCCACGTGTCCCTCCCGGGCAGGGCCCTGGGTGAATGCACGTGGGGAATGGGGCAAGGCACGGCCAGGCCTGCACCCCAGCTCCCACCAGCACCCAGATGCCGCAGAGATGGACTTGAGCTTGGGCTTCCACTGTGGAGGTGTGATGCCTGTGGGGGCGCAGGCATGGTCAGCCGTCTCTGGAGGAGATCTGGAGATCACAGAGGAGGGAGGGGACTGCCCTGCCAGCATCATGACCTTGGACTTGGGGCCTCCAGAACATGGGGTTTTAATCTGCCCAACTCGTGGTGATCTGTTGTGGTGGCCTCGGGAAACAAATACATGGCCAAGGACCCCAAAGAAACCACAACTAAACATCTAGGCAAGGCCCACCCTTCTCTCCCAGAACCTTCTCTTCACCACGGAGTTCCACGTCTCTGGGTAGGGGTCGAGAGCAGGGCAAAAATGCAAGTTTTGACTGGTATATTCGTTTTTTGATCGCTGTGTGACTTTCAGCAGGTAAGGTCACACACATGTGTTACCTCGCCATCCCCGTGGCTCAGGAGTCCAGGCCCGGATCATCTGGGTCCCCAGCTTGGGGTCTGCAGTCCAGGGGTCTGATGGGCTACATTCCTTTCTGGAGCCTGGGGTCTCCTTCCAAGATCAGGCAGTTCTTGGCAGAGTGTCGTTCCTTCCACCCTTGGTATGGGGACCCTGTTTCTTGTTGGAGTCAGCTGGTGCCTCTCTCAGCTCGCAGAGACCCTTGTGTCAGCTCCACGTGGCCCTTCGTGACTTGGCGGCTTACTTCTTTGAGGTCCGCAGAAGAATCTCTTATTTCTTGCCGTATAGCAGGACCCGGTCAGAGGGGATGTCCCATTATCCTTGCATATTCTATGGGTCTGCCCCCATCATGGAAAGGGGATCGTACGAGAGTGTGACCCTTCAGGTGTGGCTGACTCAACGGGGGCATCTTTGTCCCTGGTCTGCTCTCCGTACGCCTTCGACTTTCTCCAGCTCTCTTCCTTCTGGCCCTGGAGCCCACTATCACACCGTTGTGACCTTCGCTCCTTACTTAAGAAAGCGCCAATGTCTCTAAAATCTGGTACTTACACATTTGGGGGAATTTAAAGAGAGAAGCCTAAAGGGTTAGCTTTTGGTGAGAGAGCATCACATAAGCTGCCAATCCATGAAGGAGGGCCACGCGTCCCAAACCAGGCATCGTTCCTTCTGGGGGCTCCGGGGCAAATCCATGGATGCCTCCCTCCTGGCCTCTGGCCTTTCTGTCCACCCTTGGCATTGATTCATCCATTCAGTCTCTGCCTCCCTGTTCATACCACCTTCTCTGTGTGTCCGTGTCTCAAATCTCCCGGTGCCTCTCTCCTATAAGGGTACCTGTCTTTGGATTTGGGGCCTGGAATCCAGGATGATCTCATCTTGGCATCCTTACCTTAATTGCATCTGCAAAGACTTTTTTTTTTTTTTCCCAAATAAAGTTGACTCCAGAGGTTCTGGGGCTTAGGACTTGGACATATCGTTTTGGGGATAACTATTCAACCCACTACTATATATTTATATTTATTTTTTTCTTTCGTGCTCTAAGACAGCCCCTAGTTCTTGGATGCATCACACATGTGTGCCTATGTAAATATATTTAACACTTCCAAGGCAGCACCACTAGAAGTAACGAGGTCCCCGTTTCTGGTCCCAGCTTTATAATATATTGGACGAAGACCCTAGACTCTGAATGTAACTTCTTGAGCCTTAAAGAAACTTCTGAAAAACGAGATCTCTGGGTTATAAAGAATCTTTTCATTCTTAGGAGTCACTGCAATAGCCTCACTTTAAAACATCTGTGTTTTGGGAAGAAAGTGTTTGAATAGACGCTGAGCTGAGGACTCAGCTGGGGGCCGATGGAACCCGGGTAAATGACAAAGTTATTACAGTGATCTTTGAGGCCCTTTCCAGTTCATTCGTTAAATAAATCATTGGCATGAAGATTAGGAATGGGAGACCTTGCTTTCATTGCCAACACTTTCTGGAGTGAATTTGGCAAGCTCCACGCCATCATTTAGTACAAACAGCTTTTATTCCCCCTCCCCCCCCTTTGAATGTGGTGGGAAGGTCTGACCCTGGATATGCCATCAAGTCCAGGCTTGGGGAGAGGATAGAGGACACAGCAGGTGACAACGGGGACCCCCAGGGAGGCCCTAGTTGCCGGAGAATGAAGGAGGCAGCACGGGACCACGCGGGACTGTATCTCGTTTGGGGAGCTAGTGTGTCATATGTTCTGCGGAGAAGCAACACCAACGAATGTGGAAAGCAGAGTGAAGTGGAAATGAAAACCTTGAAACAATGAGCATCAGAGTTCATAAATCAGGTGTACACCTGTGTGCGTGCATGTGCATGTGCACGTGCGTGAATTTGGTCGAGGCAAGAAGGAAGAAGTCCTGTCACACAAAGAGCTATCTGCCGTATGCCAAAGGGGCGGACTCCGGAGAGTCATCGCTACAAATATTCCCTGAAGGTGGAGACTTAAAAAGTTATTTTAGGATTGACTTAATGTAATGTTTTCATGACCCAGGAAACCAATGGACTGTGTTTAAGTAAAATCAGATCAGAAAAATCAGTTCAAACTTTTCACGCCTGTTTCCTGGCTCTAAGCTTGGCTAGGGCTGCCTCAAATCCAGCTCAGGGCACGGCCTACGGAGAGGATAGGAGAAGGTAGTTCTGAAAGGTCTTGGAGAAATTCGAAGCTTTGTGAATGTAGGAACAGAAAAAGAAATAGGAATGGTTTGCTACGGGGAAGTTTATTCATGTTGTTTAGAATTACTTAGTTGGTTTAACCTTCAAAATGATTTATTAGAAAAACTTTATGGTTTTCTAATTTACAAATCTTTTTTTTTTAATTTAAAAATCTTTAAAAATTGCTCTGGGAGGAAGCCTGGGTGGCTCAGTCGGTTAAGCCTCTGCCTTCGGCTCAGGTCATGATCTCAGGGTCCTGGGATCGAGCCCCTGCATCAGGCTCTCTGCTCAGCGGGGAGCCTGGTTCCCCCTCTCTCTCTGCCCTCTTCTCTGCTCATGCACTCTCTCTCTCTGTCTCTCAAATAAATAAATAAATAAGTAAATCTTTAAAAACAATAAATAAAAGTATTCTGGGATAAATTTAAACAAGAAAAAAGTTGTCCTTTCAAAACCACCGCATGCTGACCCTATCGCCTCTCTGCTAGCCACTCCCTGAAAGTCTGTTCGGGATCCCTCCACGTGTAGGATGTGCAGACTAGGCACCATCCATTGGATAAAAAACCCTGTTCTGACAAACAGATGGTGTTCAGAGCCATGTCAGGACCTCTACCACCTCCCAGTACCTAAGCAAAAATACCTTGTTTCCATTCGCATGCTGTGTTCATTCTAGCAAGAGTGAGCTCTTTAAGACAAACACTTCAGGGACAAACGAAACAGAGGTCAAGCACCTGCATTGTGTGCCCCCCCTTTTTAAGATTTTATTTCTTTATTTGAGAGAGACAGTGGTTCTGAGTTGGGGTGGGGAGCAGGGGGAGAGAGAGAGAAGCAGACTCACCACAGAGCATGGAACAGGGAGCCCAATAGGGGACTCGATCCCAGGACCCTGAGATCATGACCTGAGCCGAAATCAAGAGCTGGACACTTAACCGACAGCCACTCAGGTGCCCCCATTTTGTGCGTTTTGATCAGCCGCTACCTACGGACTCAGAAACCACACCTTAACCACACCTTAGTGCCAGGGTCCAGGTGCAATACTATTGGGTCTTTAACTTTGGCCTTGAGAAAACTACATCTCTGAATGGAGACTACCCAAGGCACTGCCATGGACTGCCCCACCCAGCTGGAGCTTAGCACGTTCCGGGCAGAGTGTGCGATGGGTCCCATTCTCACCTCCACTGCCCAAGAGAAATTCAGAGCCAACGCCCTCATGAGGGTGGCTGAACGATGCCCTCATCCAAAGGGATGAAAGGAATGGCTCAAGTAGATTCCAGCACCCAACTCAAGCTGTTGACTTGATCATGCCAGGTCACTCTCACTGTTACCTCTAAAATAGCATACTGGGTATCAGTTCCAGGCCGGGCACCGGCTTCATGCTTCCCGCGTTCTGCCTGTCTTGTCATCACCACCCTCAACAGCGGACACTCACTTCCTAGTTTAGGTAAGAAAGTGGCACCCAAGTGTCTCAGAGGCTAAGTTCCTTGTCTACGTGTGAGAAGAAGCAGAGGGTGGACTCAAGACTGATCCCAGAGCCCTGACCTACTCACTACTAACACAGTCACATTTTCGGGTTTTAAAAGAAGAATGTGCTTTTGATTGGAAAATGATTTCAAATATTGACAGAAAGGCTGGGAAATGTCTCTGATACACAGTTTAAAATAAAAACTAGAAGCCAGTTTTTATACTAGTATGAAAAATTAGCTGTAATACATTTTAAACAGATTGAACTTAGGGTGTGTGAAAATTGTCACGTTCTAGAATTGCTACTCCATAACAGTTTTTCAAAAGAGTCTCTCTGTAAATCAGCATTAGTTCAGGCTACTGTATTGTGCTAAGCATAGGATTTCAACTGTAATGGAACTCTCTGGCAAACACGTTTGACAATCTTTGTAACGCAAATGGCAGCTGAAGGAGAAATCTAAATCACAGTGATGCTTAATTAGATGTGGTTCAGTTACGTTTCATTGATTTTTATAGAGAATACTCGTGACATGCTTCAAAGTTCTGAGTTAGCAAGCCACAAGTAAATCAAAGCACAGAAGATCAGAGGGCAGCACGTGACAGGGGACCACCCAAGATGGACCACGTGGGATGATACATACGGAGAACCAGAGACATTCCAGTAAATACTGAGCAGAGACCATGCAAGGTTGTCAACACACATTCCATGGAAAGACATTTATTGGTTTTAAAGTCTTGCTTTTCTGAACTGTTGTTTTTTCCCCCTGAGGACACTGCCTCCAGATTATTTGACTCATGCATTCATCCTCTTCTGAAAGCCAACATTTCTTTCCTATTTTCTCCCCTCCTTTTGAGGACCACAGAATTAGACGACTTTAGAAAGAGTATACGCCAAAGCTTCAGTGTGAATTTGGAGGACAGTTTGAAAGTTTACAGGAGCCCAAGATGGGTAGATTGGCATCCCACCAAGGTCATAATGGAGACAATGTACATGAAACAAGGTCGTGTTGGTAGAGCAGGTGAGCAGGAATCAAACCAAGCACATCAAGCTACAGTCGTTCTATTGTTGCTCAGTTACGGACATCGCCAAGATCTATCGATATAAAGTGATTGCGTGTCTACCAAGCAGACAGACACTTAATTTACCTCCAGCAGAAGAAAGGAGGGAGCACACTTTGTTGGAGAAACAGGGTCAGTCTGCAGCAGGAAGCAGCGCAGAAATTTTCTCCCTCGACACATACTGCCTTACTGATCCAAGAGGATGACCTTGGAACCTGACTCCCTACCCAGGGGCATTCTGCTCTTTGTCTATGCCTGTTATGACCTTGAAATTTAACCTTGCTTTCCTTTGTATCTACACTCTATTCAAGTACTCTGCCTTGATTGTTGTGTCTCTTGGAACCAAGGGAATATTGCTTATTGCTTCTCTGGATGTCAACGGTGTTTGTTTGGCCTTTCCAGTTCGCTGTCCACATCCTGTTAGTCAGATGGATCCTGGGGTTGAGTGATACTCTGTACTGTGTGAACTGGAGGTTGCACAAATCAGAAAGATAAGGTAGAGCATAACATAAAGCTAAGGAAAGCTGCATATTATATTAATGTCTTTGGAGGGAAAGGGTATTGGTTATGATCACATGGGCTGAACTCCAAGCCGTAGCTCCCCAGAGCACATGGGAGTGCAAACTGCCTTCTCACCAGCTCATTTTTTTGTTGTGTAATGGATCACTCTGGGCGCTTTCCAACTAGCCTATGGCTCAAGGGCCACCCAATGGCAAGCTCAAAAGTGTTCTCTTGAATGTAGGCCATGTGAATATTGCCTCATGGTCCGTGGGAAGCATCACGGAGGATCAGAAAGCACTAGCAAGTTGGTGGCCTTGGCTTCACCCCTCCAGTTGACTTTGGAAAAGCCACTCAACCCGTCTGGGCTGGTTTCCTCCCCTCAGAGTGTCTGAAGGTAGACTAAGTGACCTTCCAGATTCCATGGTTCAACCCTCACGGCAGTTGGGAAGCAAGTTCTGCCCCTTTAGAAAGAAAATTCCATTAAAATCTTGCATGCTATTCGAAGGGTTCAGATAAAACACTGAAACATGATTCTAGAGAAGGGGCCACCCCGACATGCCAGGTTAGGCTCTAAGTTCAGCCTGTCTTGCCTCTTGAAATCAGATCTACCCCGCAGGTGAGAGTGGCAAGGAGCTGCCCAGGCGTCCCCTCCAGGGCCAGTGTGGACGAACATCATGTCCTCTACAAGGGCACCCCGGCCCTCCCCCACTTCTACCCCTGCCCCTCTGCCCTCTTGCTCAGCCATCGCTCAGCCCTGATTTCTCTGTGGAGTCTGGCCTGGCCACCCATCAGGGAACCTCTGTGCTCAGACCAAGTCTACAAGGTCTGCGGTGCAGGGTAGCGGTTAGCTGTCTCTGGTGTCTACTCTTTGTTGGTGGCTCCTGAGTGTTACTTTTTTTTTTTCCAAGATTTTATTTATTTATTTGACAGAAAGAGAGAGAGAGAGAGAGAGAGATCACAAGCGGGGGGAGCAGCAGGCAGAGGCAGAGGGAGAAGCAGGCTCCCCGCTGAGCGAGGAGCCCGATGTGGGACTCGATCTCACGACCCTGGGATCATGACCTGAACCGAAGGCAGAGGCTTTAACCCACTGAGCCACCCAGGTGTCCTTCCTGTGTGTTATTTTTGTCTTTTAAGTTCCTCTAGGGAGGGAGGCATGTCTAAAACTTGTCCCTCCCCGACGTCAGAGTGAGTGGAGAGACGGCCAGGAAGTCCGGCTGACTGACTTACAGCAGGGGACTTGGGACAGAGCAGCAGTATAGGATCACAAGTCATTTCTACTTGAATCACTGTCCTTCTTCAGTCAGAGCCTTTATTCAAATGTGTTCTGACGAGAGCCGGCTGTTTAACATAGAGCTCTCCATGCTGGAAAAGCGACACACAAAGCTCACGTGACAATTTCTGCATTTCCCAAGCACTTTCCCTCAGGGCTTAGGTCAGTTCTCACACGCATCCCGTAAGAGTTTACAGCCCAAGAAACTGAGGCTCGAGCCGGTGGAGTTACCTGGCGAGTCCCATGGACACAGTGGGCACCCGTCCTTCCAGCAGGTCTTTGTCACTAGTCCTCGGATTCCCCTCTCAAAAAATAAGGGTGAATTTTGATTGATGGAGTGAGCTGGGGAGCTAAAACATCGGGGCCTAAACCCTGCTTGTACTTCCCCGAGTAATGGATTTTAGAGTCTGGGAGTCTGCCAGGGCATATGTGCGTGTCTGTGTGTGTTACGAGTGTGTGAATGTGTGTGTCACAAGTGTGTGCGTGTGCACGCATGTCTGTGTGTTACAAGTGTGTGGGTGTCTGAGTGTGTTATGAGTGTGTGCGTGTGCATGTGTCTGCGTGTGTCTGTGTGTGGGGCCGGGCCCATCATCTTACTGCTCACGTGGAACGTGAACGACCCACGGCCTGGGTGCAGGGGACACCGGACGACAGCGGCAGGGGCCCAGGAAAGCCTCTGGGTGGCAGGACGAGAAGCAGGCGCGAGGCTGGACTTTTTCCTTCCTCCTCTTTCTTTCCCTCCCCTTTCCTTTTCTCTCCGACCTCCGGCCGACAAGAATGTCCGCGCCCCGGTCCGGTCGTCCCCTGCCGTCTGTCCGCAGAGGGCGGCGCTCCCGGCGACGTGGAAAGGAGACCCCCGCCCGCCGCTGGCCGGGTGTGCAGCAAGCCTCCCTCCCGCCTGGGCCCGAGCCGGGCCGGTCCTCGTGCGGCCTCAGGGGGACACGGCCACGGCCAGGCTCCCCCGTTCGGCCAGCACGGCCCTGCTTGCTCCCAGTGATGCCTCCGGCCGACAAAGGCGTTCTTCCGTCCCAGGCAAAGCAGGAGTCGCATTTGCAACGATTCTCCGCTGCTTTGAAAAGGAGAAAGTCTTACCCATGGAAGTGAAAAGGGGAATGTCTTTCACTAAAGACTATTTCTGCGACAACGTCCAGGGCCTGACAAACCTAATGGAAATCACATGCGCAAGAAATCAAATTCAGGCTGTGCAGAGAGATCGGGTGGGGGTCTCCCCCCTCGCTGTTGGCAGCAGGTGAGCCCGCGGGCGGGGGGGTCACGGACCTCCCGGCTGCCCCTCGGGGGGCTCGCCCAGAAACACTGCGGCCACGGCCACGGACTTCCCGGCTGCCCCTCGGGGGGGTCACCCAGAAACACTGCGGCCATGGCCACGGACTTCCCGGCTGCCCCTCGGGGGGCTCGCCCAGAAACACTGCGGCCATGGCCACGGACCTCCCGGCTGCCCCTCGGGGGGCTCACCCAGAAACACTGCGGCCATGGCCACGGACCTCCTGGCTGCCCCTCAGGGGGCTCGCCCAGAAACACTGCGGCACGGCCACGGACCTCCCAGCTGCCCCTCGGGGGGCTCGCCCAGAAACACTGCGGACGTGCCCTGCCATCCATCAGCCGCAGCCGCCGGCCGTGCCCGGCCGCACTTGGTTGCCTACACGTTCCATACATCACATGTGTACACATGATAGATCCTCTCCGCGTGTCTAAAGCGTCCACATGGTTCTTAACAGAAAGTTGCTTTACATTTTACATCCAAAGGCGAACATCTGGGCAGAGGCAAGTGTGGGCGCTTTCCCCAGCACGCGGCTCCTGTCCTGTCTCTTTGGAACCCTGAGCGTCACCCCATGACAACGAAGAGCCCGCAGCCCCAGCCCAGGCGCGAGATGTCCGCTTCCCGGGACGGAGACGTCCGCGTGGGAGGATCAGATGAAGGAATGTTTCAGTTCTTTGTCATCGAGTTTCGTGACTGTGATGACACGGAGGGAATGAGGGCAGGGAGGCGGGAATCCTGAACACACCGCCCTCTTGTCCAGACAGAGCTGCGTGTGAATCAGGGGCATGCGAGAGAGGGGTGAAAAATAAAGGAAAGCGGCAGGAAAGGGCAGATCTGGTGAATGACCGCTCGCGCTGGGAGCTGACCCCTGTCGTCTGAGGCCAGGTCTCACGGCCTCCGACAACCCCGGCCGAGCGGACAGGTCCCCGCATGAGCCGAAGCTGCCCGAGGAATCGCACGGGATCAGCCCAGATTTTTTTTCCCTCACGCGGGGAAACACAACCGGCAACATCTGAGTTTGGCCCAGCCAACCCTGCGCGCTTCCGGTTAAATTCTGATGGCCACCCCCGTTGCTCCTGGGGACTGTGTTAAACACGCACTGGATTTTTTTTTTGCCGAGACTGTGGGTTCCTAAGACTCACTTTTTGTACCTTGCTGGAGAACGTCATCGTGGTGTCTGGAATACTGAATTTTAACGACAGATGTAATGTTTTAAAGGGAAGCCTAGCCCCCAATGACTGGATTCCCAAGGCAGAGGGTCAGGTATGCATGATTTTATTTAAAATGTGTCCAATAAGGTTTTCCACCTGGGATGAACATTCTTACCTCTTCCCACGTATTGATATAAACAGTGTTTCCTCACTTCATGGAGTTTCTTAGAAAGTTCTAAGTAACTTAACAGAAGAGAAAATGAACGTGTGGGCGACAGACTAATGGGGAGGTGCTATCACGCGAAGGTGCTCACGCATCACGCAGCCCAGCCCCCGGGGCTCACAAGTGACAGGAGGGGGAGGGAACAGACCCGGTCATGCAAGTCCTCGGACCATCCCTGGTGTCGTTTGGCAGTTCTGGCATTCCCTGTCGCGAGCGCGGGGAGTCCCAGGAGTCCGATGAGTCAGGGAACATCAGGGACATCGTCTCTGGTTTGTGGTGCTGGATGGGCCCGCTGGGAGGAGACGGGGACACGGACGCGGTGTCGTAGGGGCGTTCCAGAACAGCGAGGGGCTGGCCCCCTGCGGCGCCCCGGGGAGCCCCCGGCGGCCCTGCCTTCTGTCCCCGGGCCCGGCCTCGCCGGTGCACAGTTCCCCCCCCCGCGCTGTCGCACGGGGAGCCCGCTGTCGCCCATGGGCAGTCGCTGTTTTAAGTCACGAGAACCTGGCGATAGGAATTTTGTGTTTTCGGGAGCCGAAGGTCATAGAGCACGAATGAGGTCACAGGTCGTCGCACGGGGCCACGGAAAGACACGTGTCCAGGTGAGGCCGACCTGCCAGGGAGAGAAAGAGACACAGAGCACAGCGAGGCGGGGCGTTCCTGGTACGGGGGAACGTGCCGTGTGCAGTAAGTGGGTCGAGCAGCGGGCACCGGGGCTCCTGCCTGCTCTTCGGAGCTGCTGTCTGGGGAGAAGCCAAGGGCAGGGCGCGGGGGCGGGCGGGGCGGGCGGGGGCATGTCACCATCTCGGCATCGGTTCTGCAGTGACTTCGAGATGGCCGCTCACTTACAATCGAAACCTAATCCCGAACGGCGTGGGCTCCCTCGTTCTCCCTGTAAACACGTCTGGTCATAAATAACTTAAACGTCTCCTTGGCGTTCGGGATTCAGTTCCGGCTGGAGTAGAAAAGGGTGGGATGCTCGGCGTGGAGGAGGAGATGTTGGGAACGAACGCGTGTGTGCGGACAGGTGGCTGGAGCGTCTCCGCACGTGGGCTCGTCAGCCGTCGGACACGGGCGGGGTCACCCAGCCGTACTTCTCGTGAGTCTTCACCAAGCTCTTAAAGGTGGCTTCGGCTTCCTTGCGGCTGAAGGACTTTTTCGATTTGCCGGCCTTTCTGCAGATCCGCCCCTGCGGGAGAGGGACAGAAAACCCAGGTGAGAAGCCCCCTGGATGCCACCCAGCCGGGCAGGGGTGCTGGGTGGCGGGGAGGGAGGGGGGCGGCCCGGCTTCCCCCAGCGCCTCGTTCCTGGGCCTGGGCGGCAGCTGCTCCACGTGACCCCCGCCACCCCGGGTCCCTGCGGCTCGGGAGGGAGGGCCAGCGGTCCCAGGAGGGCATCCGTGCTCCGCAGAGACAGCGGGGGGCCCCCGGGGCCTCTCCCCTCCCTCCGTCGGAGGATGCTGAGCGGTGCCGTCCAGGCTCTCCCACGACAGCAGAGCAGAGATTCAGTCACATCGGAACATTTCTATAATCACAGACACGTTTCAACACCCTTCACATTCAAGCCCAGGAACAATGGGTGAGTTTCTTGTCATTCCCGTCCTGTGGGAGCCACTTCACACGAAGACAGTGGGGGAGCCCGTTCCGAGGAGGAGGGAGGCTGTGCGGGCGTCCCGAGAGGGAGCAGAGGGGAGGGGCCGGCGCCCCTTCCACAGTCCCGGGAGGCCCTGCCCCCTCACTGGGAGCAGGCGCTTCTTGCCCGGAAGACGGGACACGTGCACCTGCGGGGACAGCAGCATCTGACCCATCTTGGAACTGCACAGAAGGCTCTAGACCACGAAGGAGAGGCACCCCAAAGGCATGACGGACGGAACCGTGTCTCAGGCCGGGCCCTTCCTTCTGGAAAGCCACGGGAAAGAGGTTTATTTGGCAACCGAGGGAAAGAGCCCAGCGAAGGCGAAGAGGAGCTGGCACAGTGTGGGAGCCTCAGCCAGCGAGGGCTCTGGGGCCCCACGCCCGGCCTTGCCATCTCGCAGGGGCCTGGGGACCCGCGGGCATTCCCGTCCCCTCTCGGCGCACTTCCTCCCCCGGACTTCCCTTAGCCCCGCCGGGGAGACCTGCGTGTCTTCCTGAGCACCTCACGCACGCAGGTCGCAGGTGGGATGGAGGGGCTACCCCAGAAAGACCCCACAAAGACCCCACAAAGAGCCGATGTGAACTGCTAAAGGGACAAAGGAAGACCGGGAGAGAAGGCAGGAGACGGATATTTATCGCCTTCCAGAAACTTCCCCATGGCTCTCCAGGGTCGGACTCCTAGTTTTAATTTAGAACTTCTTACTTTGCTTATGGGGTCTAGTTACTCTTGATAAAAAGGGGCCATGAAAAGCTAATACACTTGTAATTATCATCCCGATGGGTTGAGATCAAAGTCTGGGTCATTTCATTAAACACAAGCACATGCGTCTTTGCAGGGTTGCTGGCATCAGTCTCTACAACAAGCGGAAGCAGATATCAGGCTATATTCTTTTGTATAAAATGCAAATTCTAGCCATCTCTATCATTCTTGTCTAGAACACCGGAAGTTTGTGGTATGCTTTGATCATCTGAACTGAAAACAGCCAGACAAATACAAGCTTACCATAATCTTGGAATATTCTGTCGTTTTTGGCGTGAACACATATTTTGCCTGTTCTTTGTGAAAGTCCCAACTATTACAAAAACAACAGACAAAACCCCAAATGAACAGAGCACTCTTTGTTTCCCTTTCTTCGCAGGAAGTATTATGAACATAAAGCCCCAGCACTCCGTCAATTCAGTGACCAGGAGGCAGAGCCCGCGGTAAGCCCACTGGAGATCTCTGGGCCCTCGGTGCCCTCAACTGCCCGTGAAGAAGTTTCCCCTCATCTGTTGTCTCTGGCATTTTAGCTTCTAGTTCACAGATCTCTTATCATAGATTGCCTGTCCTCTTCTGACTGGCTGCTTAGATGTCACCCAGGGAAACCCTGTGCTTGGAGAGCACCCCTCACGTGGGCTGGCCCCGCCGGGGTGGCCGACCTGCTTTTGCTGAGATGCTCTGAGATGCTTTTGCTGAGATGCCCAATGCGCCAAGAAGGGGAATGCTCTAGCCACCCGGGGTCCCTGAAGTGCAAGGCTGTTCTGACGTTGAGCCGGCTCCCATTCTTCCAGGAGCAGTCTCCTGCAACAGGGACGGTGGGGAAACCTTGCGCCCAACGGCCCTGACCCTCTGTATTCTCCTCTATAAAGCGAGGACAGTATTCACTGCCCAGCATCATGGTGAATGTCATAAGTACTGAACTTAGAACCACTTGGAAAACTGTAAATTGTGTTACGATTAAATTGAGAACTGTTTTTCTCACTGTCATGACATTTGTGTTTCTTCCTTGTCTGTTTCCATTTAACTAATAACCAAAGAGTCTCTTCTGGAGGGCTTCCTGGAATAACTCTTTTTTCTCCTAAAATGCCTCTACTTGTATTTAAAGCGAAACGACCTGGATGTGACAATTTACTCAACCCACCGTGAGAGCTTTGTGTGGTCACCAAGAGTTTAGATGAGTAAACACCATCTTTCTCCTGGACCTTAAAAGTTGCACCGTAACACTGATGCAGAACGGGGCTAAGGAGAGCACAATTCTCTAGGGCTGTGTGTGTTAAACAAAATCTTTAGTTGGTACTTTGGTTTGTCTTTTTTTTTGGCCTCATAGCTTTTTGGGGGCCAATCACCATAACCCAACACGAAAAATTCTATACAGCCACACATTTCTACACTTTTCTATACAGCTAATAAGCAACACCAAACTCAGGTCCTCAGTTCAATCCCCTGATCTTCTGTGGTTTCCATGACCCCAATGTGCACCCTGAGTTTCATTCATTCATTCACTCATTCATTCTACCCGGTGCAGGGTCTAGGAAGACAAAGTGATAGTGGCCCCTGCCTGTGGGGGCTTCGAGCCCATCACGGCACGGGCTGCTGAGACAGAGGCGTGTATCACAGCTTCCCAGCCTCAGTCCCGTCGGCATCATGGGCCGAGTCCTTCTCTGCTGAGGGTGGTCCTGTGAACTGCAGGACTTTAAGCCACGTTGCTGGCCTTCACCCCCTAGATGCAGTGGTCCTCCCAGACTTGTGACCACTGCATTGTCTCCAGACACTGCCAAATGTCCCCTCAGAGGTAAAATTACCCCCTTTGAGAATGGCTGGTGGACAGAATAAAGGGGCCGCAGAGCAAGGAGGAGTCCGTTCGTTACCTATTTGTTTAGCAAAGGATTGCTGCAAGTCTTCCCCAAGATAAGAACTGCTGGCTACTGGGACCGCAGGGCTTTCTAAGGTGCAAACGGCCCTGGTCCTCATACAGCTCAGAGGGGAGGCGGGGCTTACCACGGGGTTGTGGGGGAGGGGAGTAGCGCTGGGCGCCTGTGCATCCACAAAGGCTGCCAGGTTTCATGACGCTTGAGCTGAGCTTTCACATAGGTGCTTACCAGGCCATGGCGGCGAGCCTAAGGGGTCCCAGAGGAGAAGCTTAGACAGTGGGCTATATTCACAGAACAATGGAAGAGACACTTGGCGAATTCGGGGCATGGAGCCTGTGTGTGTGTGTGTGTGTGTATGTGCATGTGTGTGTTGGGGTGAGAGTGCAGAATTCAACAGACCTGGCTTCAAATCCCTCTCCAACACTTCCTGGCTGTGTGACCTTGGGTGAGTTACTTAACCTCTCTGAGTCTCAATGTCCTCATCTGTAAAATAAACCTAAGAATAGTGTGATATGACAGTGGATTTTTATGGGACTGAATATGTTAAAACATGTAAGATGCTTGGCACAGTGCCAGGCACAGAGTGGGCACAGTAAATGGGGCTCTTTGTTTTTGGAACTATCACAGACGATCTCACCCTTCGACAAAGTTGGCTTCATTCTGGCCTCTTGAAAACACACACACACACGCGCGCGCACACGCAGTTTCTGTCGTGTGTGTGGATATTACGACTTGGTTTTTTCTGTCACAGAGGGTCTTCAGGCAAATCCAGTACTTGGCATATTTGCGGCTCATTTCCCAGCTTTTTCAATAATGTGTATTTTAACAGGTTGAGATAAATACACTCATTCCATATTTCTCCATTGATTAGATTTTTCTTCTTACTACTGTATTTTTCTTTGCAAACCAAAGTAGGTTTCTGTGTTTCACTTGCCCATGAATTATAGGCTTCTGCTCTTTCCAGAGTCCTCATGTGAAGTTTTAGGGTTTTTCACTCATTTCCGGGGCTGAATTACAGAGTGGTTACTTGTTCTCGAAGTCTTTGAATGTGGAATTGTTAGTCTAAGAGCTCTCACAATCCCTAACCCCTCCGACACGGGTTTCTAACCTGTGCTGTGTTGGGTCAGCCTCGCTCCCTAACAGGACTGTCTGCAGCAGAAACTCAGAGCAAAGAAGGTGCTGGGTGTGGGGAAGATGAGAAGGTGCCCTCTCAGGATCTTTGAGAAGAGCTCTGCCTGGAAAGGCAACCGTGATTTTGCCTCTTTTTCAGGCCTAATGTGCAAAGCTGATCAACTTAAAAATTCTACAGCACAGATAAGCCCCTATAACAGATGAGGCAGCTTCAAAGAAATGTTTCCAAATCCAAACAATTACATGGAGCTGCTGGCCAGCGAGGGAAGGACTTGAGCTGGATCCTGTCCAGTGAGGCATCAAACAGAAGCTGGGGGTGGAAATACTCTGTTATGATTCTGCAGCACTTACCACGGGTCTGAGAATGTGTGTGTGTGTGTGTGTGTGTGTCACACACATGCATGCCTGTGCACATGTGTGCACACGTGTGGGTATCTGAGTGCGCACGCACATGTCTAAGGACATGCGTATGCATGAGCACGTGTGTGTTTGCATGTGCATGAGCATGCACACAGGTGCTCATGGGTGTGTAGTGACCCGTGTGCATGTGTGCGTGTGTGCGTGTGTGTGCCCGTGGTGGTGACATTCGAATGGCAAGCAGGGCTATGAGGGTCCCTGCAGTGAAATGGCCACCGACAGAAGCCAGCAGTAGCTCTGAGGAGAGCCCCTCCCCCCGGGTGAGGCAGGGAAGCCCCAGGCCTCATGAGCCCATGTGCAGGGTGGTCAGTCTACAGTGGGAGACCCCTCCCCACCGCCTGCCAGGGGGTCTGCCCAGCACCAGCCAAGGCAGGGAGGGGGAGTGCCGAGCGCCCGGAGGGCAGAAGGGGAAGGGGCAAAATGATGCCGACCTACTGACATCTGGGGCCGGACTGTTCTTGGCCTCGGGGGCTGAACCGTATGCTGTAGTGTGCTCAGCAGCATCCCCGGCTCCAGCCCACCAGATGCCAGAGTAGTCCCACGCCAGTTGTGATGACCATGATGTGTCCGCAACGGCCAAGTGCCCTCTGATATCTCCTGCTCTGGGCTGAGCTGGGAGCTTGCTGGGCGAGTGCACATGGGTGCACTTACCATGGTCTGGGGGCTAGACAGGCATGGAAGACTGCCTGGAGGAGATGCCCAGGGGGTGGACTCGAACACGTCGGGGAGTGTGTGTCCTGGGAGGACAGAGAGAGAGGTAGCAGGGGCAGGAGATAGATTCGTTCCTGGCGCTCCTGGAACAGAATGTCAGACCAGGGTGCTTAAATCAACAGAAATTTATTTTCTCACATTTCTGGAGGCCAAAAGTCCAGCATCAAGTTTCCCGTTTCTGGAGGTTTTTGGAGAAAATTCGTGCCGTGCCTCCCATAGCTTCCAGTGGCTTGCTGTCCCTTGTCAGGAGCCCTGGTCTTGCGGGTGCATTTCCTCAATCTCGGTCTTCATGTTCACGTGGCTTTCTCTCCGTGGGTCTCTGTTTCCAAACTTCCCTCCTCTTACCAGGACACCGACTACTGCAACAGGGCCCGGCCTAAGCCAGCACGACCTCATCTTCCCTTTACATCTGCTCAGATTCTTCGTCCAGAAGACACATAGGTGGCGGGTGGGGTGGTCAGCCCTTCAGTATATGTTTGGGGGACACAATGCTTCTCACTCCAGAGGTAAGTGTGATAGCTCGTCAACCACCGTCCTGCAGCGTCTGGCCCTCTTCCCTTGGGGGCAAATCCCAGGGTCAGGTTTTCTTCTGGGATGTGTCACTTGGGAAGTGGATGGCTGGTCAGGTGTGAGATGCAAGCCACTTAGAGAAGGATCTGTTCTGTGGCTAGGGAGGTCTGGGGCACTCCGGGTTTCCAATCCAGGAGGAAACGGGTTTCCAGAATCAGATCCTGAGTCCCTTTCCGTTGGCGGGGTTTGGGATGTGTGTTAGAAGTGCAACACCAAGGGCAGGAGGAGGCCGCCAGACACAGTGCTGAGCGCTAGCTCATCATGCGGTCCAAACGACAGATGTGGGGAGGGCCCCCAGGGGGAGACTGGAAGGAGGAGACAAGGCCACTGGCTCTTGAGCGACCTTCTTTCTCTGTGCCCGTGTCCACACCTGAGTCCCCCACACACTGACACCTGCCTCGGCAGTAAGCCTTTGAAGGAGAACCGGGAACTGGCCCGTGTGCAGCAGCGAGATGGAGCACGTTCATGGTGGAGCCAATGCCACCCTCTTGTAGCACACGCCCCAGGAGATGGAGAGGAGAGTGGGCGGGGGGTCAGGCGACAGGAGAGACAAGGAGCTGAGGGTAGAGCCGGCAGGGGCAGGCCAGGGGGCATCGGGAACGCATGGCTGGCAGTCAGCCTGCAGGTGCCCAGTGAGTGCCGGAGAACCGGTTCTGGAGTGTGTGATGCTCCCTGGATTTCGACACTTTAAAAACTCTTCTTGGCCTTAAACTTTAACAATCTCTGCACACCAATACCAAACAAGTCTGGTTCTCAAGTACAGCTTGGTTATAAAGAAGTCCCAAAAAAGTAATCTATATTTCCCAAAGCTTTATTAAGGACCTGCCACCCAACAGATTTCATGCGGTTTGCTGGAGGCCCCAGATGAGACCAGGTGAGGGGGATGCACGGGGCTTACCCCAGGGCGGAGGCAGGGGTATATGAATGAATGAGCACTTTTGGCCAGAGTCGAGCTCCTCTTAGGACAGTAGGACAACGGACAGGCTTTCCCATGGCATTGACTCTCACCAGGGCAAAGTTCCAGAATATCGCCCATGATACAAAGCCACTTCATTCAAGAGAGACTGTTTACACTGGAACATTCTAGAACTTTCTATTGAGAAATCTTAGGTAACCTATTTTCTTCTATAGTCTCTAATATTTCCCAATGACTAGGTAATAAATGTACTCAGATATCTTCTCTTAAGTTTGTAAACATCTCAGAATGTCGAAGCCAGCATCAGTTTTATATAAACCGAGATAATATTCAGTAGGAATGAAATGGGAGCTACCCTTATTTAATATGATTGTAAAACATCCTCAAGCCACTGGCTTGGTTCATGGATATTTCTGATGCTTGCAAAACACAAGCATCTCTTTCCTCTACACTTTAAAGAAAGTTCTAGCAATTACTGAATCTTTTTTTTAGACAGATGGTCTTTTCCTGAAAGAAGTAAGCAGAGAAAAAGAAACTTCACTAAAAATTTAAATTGTCTCAGATAATTATTTCAAAAAAATTTTTTTGGGATTCCCCTAATACTTAGATGTCTGCTTAAGCAGCTGGGTCCCCGTGGGTTTCAATAGCAGCACCAGAACACGGTAAGTGACAGCTAGACGTACTTATTAAAGGCAGCCAGGGCGGCTGTGCGCCAGACATTGTTCTCAGGACGGGGTTTGCACACACGGGGTAAACCCTCCCTGGAAGCCCACCAGGGAGGCTGAGCTATAATCAACCCTGATTTCAGATGAATAAGCAGACACAGAGGGGTTAAGTAGTGTGCTCAGAGTCACCCAGGATTGCAGTGCAGTGCTAGGGCACAAGCCAGGCCGGTGCTCAGAAACAAGAATGGTTGTGGACGCAAGAGAAGG
Source organism: Ailurus styani (assembly GCA_002007465.1). Lineage (NCBI taxonomy): Eukaryota > Metazoa > Chordata > Mammalia > Carnivora > Ailuridae > Ailurus > Ailurus styani. Next base: position 1,745,237 of record LNAC01000118.1, read on the forward strand.
AAACCAAGATACCGGCCAGCGACTCCATAAAATGCTGCCTGGCCTGGCCTTCTCCCACTGGACACGGGATGCGCTGAGGTCACTGAACCCCCTCCCTGCCTCTGCACCTGCTTTATGACATGGGGCTCGGGCCTGCCATCCCATAGTTACCACGGTTTGTTTAAACCCCAGGCTGATCGGTGCCCCGGACCTGCCCATTCGTCCCACCACAGTGTGGACCTTGGTCCCCCCCTCGACTCTGCTTCTGATGTGTTCCAAGCAGGTGGGCCTTCCTCGGTGAGACATGTGTTCACGCACAGTCCCGGTCCCTCAAGACGGCTGGCCATCTGTAGTTTCCATTTTCGCTAGACAGAGACTGCAAAGGGAACTCGCTGACGGGCCAAGCCAAGGACACTGTGTTCCATTTTCAAGGCCGAAGGATTGGTTCAGCCCAAAACAGCCACTCCTTCAGCGTCTTCGACTTAGGAGCTAAATCCCGTTGCCGACGTGTGGGGTTCTAGCGAAGTCCCGGGAGCACACCTCAGTCCCTGCCATCACGGCAGACTCCCCGGACGCTGCACAAGCTGGCGCATCTCCATTCACATAAATCTCTCCCCTGGGGACCCGGCTCCACTGGGACGAACAGGTGCATGTTAACTATCAGCCTCAGCAACCCCGGGCTTCCTACGGAAAATTGCTCCCCATTGCTCTACCCCGAGTGAGCGCCCAGCAGGAAGCGTGGCGCTTTCCTAGCTGCCTGACCTCCCAGGTCAGGATCCAGGCCACCCATCATCCCCACACCCTGGACCTTCCTTACGGTACCTATTTCCCCTTCTTCCTGGAGCACAGTTGGAAAAGGATGAGGATCAAGGTCCTTCCCCAGTGCCCACCGGTGTTTCAGTCCACCTGTTGGCTCCTGGTGGCTCTGTCCCCACTGCACCCTCCTTTCTGGGGCCTGGGACCCCAGACCCCACTCGTGCTGAGCTGTGGCCACCCACCAGCTCTGATGCCTGAAGCTGTCTCCGTCCGCCCTGTGGCCTTGACCTAAGGAGCGGGCACTGGGGACCTGGAGCCTCTCGGCTGCCACACAACAGGACGAGAAGGGAGGCACCAGGAGGCGGGGGGAGCCTGGTGGGAGAGGCCCGGGTGGTCCTCTCTTCCAGGGAGGACAGGGCCCGTGGGCCGTCGGGAATGAGCCGAGCTGACCGGTCCCTCACTCCTGCAGCCTCACCCCACGACAGCGAGCAGTGACGGTCTCCGGCCCGGGGTCCGCCTGATGTCACGACCGTCCATCGCCAGCGACACCCCCACCCACTGCCACCGGTCCACATCGCGTGGAAGAGCGCTCTCTTGCACAGACAACAGTGACAGCAACCAGCGAGTTTCGGGAACTCCAAAGAGAGGACCGAGACCAAAAATGTCACTGGAAAATGTGGCAGGAATCAGCACCGGGGACTCATCTGTCAGAACAGGGGGCAGCCGTGTTCCACTGTGTTCCGCTCTCCGGCCCTGCTGGCAGGAGCTTCATGAGTCTGACAAAATAATCCCAAACTGCGCTGCTCTGGAAAAATTACATCCAGAAGTAACACAAGGTTTTCACGGACAACCAGGGTAACACGTGGGTCTTCCTCTCGAGATGGTGTCCAGTCTCCGAAGCCAGGCGCGACTTTGCGATGCATGGTGGCCCTTCCTTGCTCTGCCCCCTGCCCAAGCCATGCGACTTGTGGGGACAGAGAAAGGCCCGGCCGCAAAATACGGCTGGCACGGGACCTTCCAAACCCTACATGAAATTCTGCAACATTAAATAAACAAAGCTCACGAGACTTCGAAATCACTGGGAATCTTGAGAACATCTTCCAGAAAAATGTAAACGTGAAAATGCTACGGTTTGGGCTCCAATTCTCTCAACGCCCCGTGAAGAGGGGTGGAGAGTGTTTCTGAGTCTCTGGAGCTGGGCCCCCGGACTCCGGGGGAAGAGCCGCTTCTACCCGCCTCCAGGTCGGGGGGGGGGGCCGCCCCCCGCCCTGGGCACACCACGTCCTTGGTGGCGACAACCGGCATCCCGTGGAGACAGCTGGGGTTTGCCTCTACAAATCCAAAGGACGTTTCCGGCCGAGGACGTAGTGAGCGGATGGGCCTCACCAACCCGACACGGCCGAAGGTCGCTCTGAGTCACGAGAGGGACAGAGAAGGGGCCCCCAGGACATCCCAGAGCGCGTGTGCTCTCTGTCGCACGCTCAGGAATCCCAGCGGGATCTAGGAGTGGGTTCTGTGCACGTGGGGACTGCCGCTCCACCCCCCACCGCCAGGTTTCTGTCCCGGGGACCGTCGGGGCCGAGACCTCGCCGCGGGGCCGTGCCCACAGCTCCCTCGCCCGGCAATGCCAGCCGCCCCGGTGACGGAGGCTTCCGGTGGGCTCTTTGCTCCCAGGTGGGGTTGGCCCTCCAGGCGCTGGAGACCTTGGAACATCGACACACCGTAGAGTCAGTAAACTGGAGTCCTTGGCCCTGAGAACACAGTTTTGATCGTTTTGTGTACTGGTTGTTAATGAGGCGCTGATGAGGTGCCAGGGTGTTAGGTGGAGGCTCCCCCCAGCTCCCTCACCTCTGGGCTATTAGCAGATGGCAGGCTGCCACCCGGGAGAAGAGAAGGGGGAGGGGAGAGACCAGCTCCCCTGCGAGCCCCAGACGCTCACCCAGCCCCTGAGCAGCCCCGCGGCGCTTGGCCAGCCCGCCTCCAGCGCTCCGGTCCCGTCGGTCCTGGCCGGGTGAGGAACTTCCCCCTTTGCTCGAGCAGTCCGAATGCACTGACTTAAACACCGAAGAGCATTGTCATACATCATGCATTCTGGCGGGTCCAGAGGTAAAATCCAGCACCCACGAGAGAGGCACGTTCCGGAAAGCTGTGCCTTTCCGCACCGTGGACGTGAATGCACCAGAACCCAGCATTTTGCCCCCAAGGCTGGACTTAACTGCTTCTTTCACTGCACCCCTTCCCCACCCTCCTCTACCCGCCCCACGGGCTCCTATCTCTCCATGACCCCTGACCCATGCCTTCCCCCCCCCCACAATGAACACTGGTCTCTTGTTAAATTAAGAGCTCTGAGCATTTAGAGTCCACAGGCAGTGTGCTATGCGTAAGAGGACAGAAGTAAAGGTTTCAAACCATTTCAGGGCGACCCGCCATCCTCTCGCCTTCCCGCATCTGCAGGCGCATGCAGGTGACAGTCCCAACACGCGCGTTGCTGTTTGCAAGAAAACGCAGGGCAGAGATACAGCATAAAAGAGCTAAGTGTCGAGGAAGCAAGGAGTAGGGATTTTTCTGGAAAATGCAGCGTTCTGTTATGATAAAAGAGTCTCCAATCAAGAACAGAAGTTGGTTCTAAATTCAAATTTCTAGGCTCTGGCTGAATAGCTTAGAAAACTGAGGGACTGATTTCAGCTGACCTAATAAAAATTAAGAAGTGATTTTCTATAAGCAACTGGGATGGCTATTATTACTTTTAGGTCATTTCTTTGGGGATGTTCTGATTTCCGCTCCTTTATTTGTCTAATGGCGTTGCCACAGGATTTTTTCTTTCTGATTAAGTAAAAATGACAATAGTGAAGAATTCAATCAGTGATTTTTATATCCATCACTGGGATCTTCCAACAGTGCATACTTCATGACACAACATAGGAGAAGCTTGTGCCTGACACTGTCCTGAGGGCTTGCCAGGTAGAGACTCGCTCAGTCCTCACCAGGGAGGAACCGCTACGACTTCCCTCAGGATGGGGAAAACTGAGGCCGAGTTCAGTTGCCAAGGTCACAGAGCAGCGAGGTGGTGGGACTGGACCTTGAACTCATGACGTTGGGCCCCAGTGTCCAAGCTCGCAGGCACTCTGCTATGCTCGAGACAGCAACAGCAGGCGATGGGAATATAAATACGGGGTGCCCACTGAAGCAGCCCACCCCCCGAACGTGCCTAGATCAGGAGCAGGTTTGAGCGACACTGGTGCACGTTTTAACGGAGTATTTCACAATCATATGTAAACACTGAACAGATTTTTAGGCAATCTATCCAACTGGCCAGTCCCCTGTGGAAAAACCAGGGTCACTTTATTTACTTTTATCAGACTCTCAAGTCCTTTTCTAGACGCCCCCCCTCCCCACCCCTCACAACCGATCGATCAGGATCACATTTGACTCATTTCCTGTTTTCTCCAAAGTTTCCTCCTCTGGGCCAGGGCACGGAGCTTGGGGCCAGAGGAGGTCCTGCTCTTCCTCCAGTCCCTTCCGTGGTGACGCTGACTTGCTACGCACATCTCTAATCAAACCCGAGCTCTAATCAAACCCGGGCTCATCCCTAATCAAAACCCAGGTGGATGCTGAGCGCCGCAGCCGCAGACCCCGGGGGGTGCGCGGGCCACATCCGTGCTGTGGAGTGAGGTGGCACGCGGACAGAACGGTACCGTGTCCTCACCTCCAGCCTCGCGCCGTACATGCCCAGCCCAGTGGGAGCGCATGCGTGCTTCCTGAGGGCCGGACGATGAACCTTGACGAATTACTGACATGGCCCTCAAGGCTACTTCGCGTCCTGGCTAGAATCCCAAAGCAAAGGCTGTACACACTTCCCACCTGTGTCCCGCGTGGTGTTCTACCCACGTCAGCTCACCTAAGCCTCACCCATGAGGTACACTTGCTACAGTTCTGCAAATGATCGGGTGGAGCCGGAAAAGCAAGTGACCTCTCGGTGGCACAGAAATGGTAAATGACAGTGTCCCTCTGCACCCCCAGCTTAGTTTTGGAAGAGGCTGGAAATCCACGATGCAAAATTCTGGGAAATGGTGCATCCCGCAAACTATGATCGGACAGTCACCAGACACACCAGCATCCCTCTGGCTCTAAGAATTGTCAATACCTCTGTGTAAGCCCGGACATCCAAACCTCCCCTGGCGTTGGCTGCCCCGTTGCCACCACCCCACCTCCGGTGCGCACTTGTCGTCGGGAAGAGCCTAGGAACCAGGGCTCCACGCTGGACAGGTGACCCGTGCAGACACACAGATGGTGGTGGTGGGCGGTGCCCATTAGGACCCCGTGTCCACTGGTGCTAGCAGGCTCGAGACTTCAGCCCGCGCTCAACTTCCAGCCCAACTTTCCAGTGAGTGTCATTAATAAGGTGAACATGTTCAGCAAACTGGAATTTCAAAGTCAATCTCTCCTGTTTACTGAAAACATCTCCTGCAACGCCTTGTCGTGTTTGCAGTCAAAACGTCTGTGGGGGCTGGTCAGGGGATCGCTAACGAGATGCCGAGGGAGTCAGGAGCAAACCACTCAAACACCTGTTCCTGGCGACACAACGGTTGACCCCAGGTAGATCCTCAGTGATGTTTTAAAGGCCAGAAGGACGGTTTCTAAAACAAATCTTCCTGGCTTTGTTATTTCATATTTATGTTGGCTTGTGTTAAGATCCAAATACACAAAACTCAAGCTTCTTCCGCCTTCATATTTGAACTGGCAACAACAGTAGTTTTGCTCTGGTTTTGTTTGTCTGCTTGTCATGCTATTGAGAGTTTTTCTGTGGCAGTAGGATGGAGTAGTTTGCCGACCTCATTATTTGTTGACGGTACAAGTGCCTCCAAAGAAAATCCTAAAGGCTTAGCTATTTTTTTTAAACCACTTATTGGGCGGCTCAGTGGTTAAAGCCTCTGCTTTCGGCTCAGGTCATGATCTCAGGGTCCTGGGATCGAGGCCCGCATCGGGCTCCCTGCTCAGCGGGGAGCCTGCTTCCCCCTCTCTCTCTGCCTGCCTCTCTGCCTCCTTGTGATCTCTCTCCCTCTGTAAAATAAATAAATAAAAAATCTTAAAAAAAATAAACCACTTATTGAGGTATGATTGACATACAGAAAGCTGCACATATTTAATGGGTACAACTTGATGAATTTAAGACATGGCCATTTTTGATGAACGTGATATGGTGGACAGCTCAATGCTTTACAAAGAGCCATGGGCCCCTCAGCTTCCACCAATCAGCACGGGGCCCTGTGGCCAGTGCGGGTCAGCGGGCTGAGGCAGGAGGGACGCACGGCCTTCCTGGTGGGGCCGTCAGGAGCAGATGTGCTGGCCCATTCCCATCCCCTGTCCCTGCGAGCTCAGGCCCACTTGCTCCAGATGGAGAAGCCACAAGAAGGAAAGGGGCCCCAAGCCACATCAGACCACGTGCAGGAAACCTGTGTGCATTGGGTCCCACTGGATTTCAGGGGATGTTCTGTTGCAGGAAGTAAATCACCACAACGTGCAACACTCATAATTGGAAAAAACTTACATGGAACATTCGTGATTCACCAAAAGCAAAGAAGAGCAAAGAAGAGGTCTTGTCCTACTTGTTGTTAGACTCGGAAGCTGCTCCTAAAGGCAGGACAGTCGTTGTCCAGGAGCATGCAGTTCAAGGAGCCGTATTTACATGGGGACTTGTCACAGGACGAAAAGGCCAAAAAATAATAAAATTAAATAAAATTAAATTAAATTAAATAAAAGGCAGTGGAAAAGGGCCAGGCGGCCCGGAAGACAGGGCTGAGGAAACGTCCTCACCACACAGAGGAGAAGGAAGTTAGACTTCTACCTAACAGCATGCGGCAAGACAATGGGCTAAATTTAAATGCAAAGGCAAGGTTATGAAGCCAGTGGAAGGAAACAGAAGGGCACATCTTGTGATGTAACAGTCTTCACATACAGCTTGTGCCATGAAAAGATGGAGAAAGGAGCAACTTCAAAAGTAGCGGGTTTTGCTGTTTTCCCCAATACGAGATGAGACAGAGCAAGAGAGAGAAAATGCATATGTTGGGAGAAAATATTTACATGTGTAAAACCCACACAAGAAATTATATCTGGAAAACAGAGAATTCCAAGAAAAAGCCAGATACCCAGAAAACCCAAAGAAAAGTAGGGAAAAAATATGAACAGGCCATTCAGAGAAAAGAATCGGAACAGCTGACAAGAACAGGGGGTAGTGTCCAAATTGACCGGTGATCAGAGAACATTAAAACGGAGATAAGACACCACTTGTTCACTATCAAGGGCAAGACTCAGGAAGGAGGGTCACACCGCGGGTTTCTCGGGAGGTGCATGGACTGGCCAGGGAAGCCATTCTGGAAGATTCTGGCAATCCCTAGACAAGGTCAGAATGCATTGGCCTGATGCCAGCGAGTCACGCCTGGGCACCACTCCCAGGAAAGTCTGCACGTGCTCCTAAGAAGGCCAGGCCACGGAGGCGAGCTGGAGCAGTTCTGTGATAACCCTAACCCAGAGGACGGCTGGGGTCCTCCCCAGAGAGCGGATGAGGAACCGGGGTCGATGACCAACCTCAGGGGCTTATTTCTGGCCGGCAGAAGCATGCAGCTTTCCGTCTCTACTTGGTAAATTCCAGGACTGCACACATTTTTTAAAGTAACCATGTCTATAATCAGAAAAACTCTGAAGAGCTCCAGAAGTTAGAATAAACATAAAACATTACATTGTTGCGCATTATCGCTCATCTATGCTTTTTCTGGCCCCTTCCTGTAATTTGGAACCACTGATACTAACAGCAAGAATCCCAAACCATGAAGATGATAGTGACGGTAAAGGTTATAATAGTCTAGATCTAGCTCATCACAGGCCCTGACTCGAGTGGACCATCTGGAGATGGAAAAGTCCTGTTTCCAGAACCGCCCTCTGGGAAGGGCAGGTGTTCTGAGGGGCCCGTCCAGGTCATTAGACCATCCCGTCTCAGAAGGACCTGTGGGTAACTGGACTCGACGCTGGTACAGAGTAACCGACCTGCAACTCAGTCCCCGACCGGGATAGCTGGTTGCTCGTCACCGGTGCTCGTGACCCTGACGGCCACCGACCGATGCACGGTCTAGCCTGAGTCTCTACCTATGACGTCTCCTGTTTTCACTTCCATTGCAGAAGGGCATCTGATTCCAACTCAATAAACGCTGTTAAACTGAGCCGCGTTAGGGCTGTCCACTTCCCGAAGAAACCATTATAATTGAGAAGGCAGATCAAAGTCAACAGAAACAGAGAAAATCAGTTTCTTTTTCACTTAATTGCTTTGTTTGGTTAAACGCATGTGGTGGAAGAAAAAAACCCTACAGACCATTTTAATTATGATATTGTGAAAGTCAGGGATATCATCCTGAAATTAAAATGTGAACATCTAAGTGTATACTGTTTGAATAAGAAAATGACACAAACACTCTAATATGCTTTTTTATTTTACTAAAAGCCTTGGATTATATATACTAGGAACCCAGTCTTTTGATATATTTTGCTGGGCTCTGATATTGGCGATGTTTACGGAAAAGTCCTCTGCTCGTGGGACCCCTGGGATCAGCGGCCCCTGCGGTCAGGCGTGGGGACGATGCCGCGTGTCTCGTGCCAGATGTGAGTCTGGACACAGAAATCAGGTGCTCGTGACTGAGGAGCTGCAGGGAAGGCTCAGATGGCGCTGCTGCGCTCCCTCGGTGCTGAGCCGGTGACGGAGCCGGTCCGCTCCAGAGACCAAAGTTCTGGGAAGACCAGGCAGGAAGGATTTTTTAAGGGTGGACTGTAGCCCCCCAAGGAGTGTGAGGAAGCGGGGGCGGAGGGCCATGTCTCCGCATATCAGTTCTGTTAGCTCTGCTGGGGCATCCCCTGGGAAAGGGATCCCTGCCTGTTTGGGGGTCTTGGCAGCGGGCCAGTGCAGAGATTTGGGCCTTTTTGGCGAATTCCTCTTTGAATGAAATAGGAAAGTGTGCAAAGTGCAAAGTGCCCTCCCCATAAACTCAATGTTGGGTGCGGTGTATCACCCAAACCAGCGGAGTGCTTGTTTCAAACAGTCTGAGCAACAGAAGTAACACCTAAGAATCATTTTCTGATGCAACGGCAATTTGAATGAGTAAAATTACTGTAAAAATTACTGTAAAAACTGATGGTTTTCAGAAAGCATCCTGCCTCTGGGTCTGATGAGGACCTCTGAAATGATAAAAGTAACTTTTGATTAAAAAAGGCATCCAAGGGCGCCTGGGTGGCTCAGTGGGTTAAAGCCTCTGCTTTCGGCTCAGGTCATGATCTCAGGGTCCTGGGATCGAGCCCCGCATCGGGCTCCCTGCTCAGCGGGGAGCCTGCTTCCCCCTCTCTCTCTGCCTGCCTCTCTGCCTCCTTATGATCTGTCTCCCTCTGAGAAATAAATAAATTTAAAAAAATATTTTAAAAAAAGGCATCCACTTGGGTATTTCAGCATAAAAACCAACTGGCTTAAAACATGTTCACTCTACTTTTGACCTTCTGGCATCCATGACTGTGGGGTTGGTGGAGCACCGCCTCTCAAGCAGGTGTTTGAAAGAACCATCTACCTGCCGGTGCTCCTGAGTCATCTGCACCCCCCGCCCCCTCCACACCCTCTTATTTGCCCAACATCTTCCTTCTCTGCAGCCCCCGATGAACTCATGTGCCGGGCCCGCGCTCTCCCAGCCGCCCGCCCCCAGGACTGAGCTCACCAGGCTTCCCCGAGGCAGACACAGACCGCGGGGGAACCGAACACAGAAACCCGAGCCAGAGAGGAGCCGCAGGACGGGGGACAGTCCAGTGACGACAGGCTTGTTGGACAGTTAGAGCTGGAGAGAGAGGCGAGGACATGGGGCGCGGGGGGGAGTGGCATGGGAGCAGCGGGGGTATCTATGGAGACTGCAAAACGGTCAAGTAGGGCCAAACAAATAGGGCCGGCAGGAATGGGGGGCCAGGGGAGTGCCCCGGATGATGGATGGGGCCCCTGCTCCCCAGCCGGATAAAAGCACGGGGAGAAGAAACCCCACAGATGGGCAGGAAAAGAAAGCCCGGAAAAAGAAAGACAATCAAGGGGCTTCTGGTGGTGCAGTCGATTAGGTGATGGACTCTTAATCTCAGTTCAGGTCATCATCTCAGGGTCGTGAGTTCAAGCCCTGTGTTGGGCTCCATGCTGGGCGTGGAGCCTGCTTAAGTTAAGAAAAAATAATAATAAAGGCAATCATGATTATCAGGAAAAAGTAGAAAAGAAAGGCGTTCTGGAAAGTCAAGAAAAACCAAGTGCTCCGGAAAGGCTGGAGCTCACGAAGGGGAGTGTGCGGTCACAGGAGCCCAGTGCAGACCCTGAGGCTGCGTGGCCCCAGCACCGGGCCCCTGGCAACCAGGGAGGTGAGACTCCAAGTTCACAGCCCAGTGGACTCTCCCGCGTGCTTTGAAAGAAAGGCTCTGTTTTGGGTTCAGTTGTGTTCTCAACATTTATATGTTGATGTCCTAACCCTCAGGGCCTCGACATCTAACTGCATTTGGAGACAGAATCTTTGCAGAGGTGATTAAGGTAAAATGAACAATCGGTGGGGGGGGGTGTCCCAGTGCAATCTGACAGGTGTCCTTGTAAGAGGAGATCAGGACACAGACCCACCCAGAGGGACACCCAGGTGAGGACATGGGGAGAAGAGGGCATTGACAGTCAAGGAGGGAGGCCCAAGGGGACACTACACCTGCCCACAACGCCATGTCCAACTTCCAGCCTCCAGATTTGCGAGAAAATAATGTCTGTTGTTTAAGCCACCAGTCTGTGGTACCTTGTGATCCCAGTGGCCTTCAATAATGATACATAAACAATGAATTTTGGAGCCTTCAATAATGATAGATAAACAATGAATTTTGGAGCACTGGAAAAAATAATAACACAGACTAATACAGGCTCCAACCAGAAACCTCATAGCTGAATGGAAGGAGGGAGGGGAGGAGGAGGGAGGGGGAGAGGACAGAGAGAAGGGGGCAGAGATGGAGGGCAGGAGACAAGGCCACGGGAAACAGGGAGGGAGAGAGGTGGAGGGCAGGAGGGGGGCAGAGGGAGGGGCAGACTGAGTGTAGGCGGCGGCACAGAAACCTCCCATCAGAGTGAGGCCAGGAAGAAATGAAGGAAAAGATGTCTGTGGACAAGTTGTTCAAGTGCCACCCTTCACGTTAAAACTGTTGGACCAAAGGAATTGCCGCCGGGAACGGGACAGAAGGGCCAGGGACGGGGAGCAGGGCCCCTCGCTGTGTCCCACAGCCCAGACCCTGGCCTCCGTCAGGCGACCGCCTCGGGGTTTTCTGGTAAGTAAGCGGATGACATTTCAAGGGCACGTGATTAAAAACAGAAACGATAAAACCAATTCTCGTTTTCGGAAACACCAACCATGACCAGCATACTTGGCGTTGAGAGAAGAAAAGAAATCTCAAGTCACGTGGGCCGCACGCAGTGCTGGGGGCAAGAGTATTTTGGGACTTGGTGTCAACGAGTGGACGTCTTTTGATCGAGTGTCGTTTCGTTGCTAAAAACGTCCACTTTCCCGACACTGCAATTACAGCGTGCTCAACAGCCGTAACCTTCCTTTGATGACTCATGATCCTGCAGTACCTGAAGGTCATCACCTCAGTCTCTCTGCAGTTTCTGTGGAGTGACTACCAGGTGCAGGGCTGGGCCATCTCCCTGGGCTCCACGTAGTGCTCCCCATGGGGGAGGTGCTCCCCTGGGGGCAGCACCCAGTTCTGCAGGCTGGGAGACACCGCAGGGCTTGCTGGAGGAAGCATGTGCCCAGCGAGCAGGGGGCAGGACGCGCTGGGGTTTGCACAGGGAAAGGAGCACTCAGCTGGAGCCCGGAGAGCGGGGAGAGCAGAGGCTGCGTGGAGGATGTGGGCTGGAGACGGGCCTGCCTGGGTGCTGGGATTCCAACAGGAGACTAGGCCTTGGGGTGCTAAGGGGGAAGCAGCTCACTGAGTCCTCCCAGGATGCCAAGCGGCCTCTGGTTCCAGAGGGTGAGGAGGAAGTGTGGAGCTGAAGGGACAGACAGCCCCACTGCTGAGACACTGAGCTGGGTTTCCCTAATCTGGTCTCTCCTCCATCAGAGTGCTCGTCACCTTCCAGCCTCCCTGCTGTCCAGGGACCTGAGCAGGTGGGGAGGGAGCAGGGGAGAAGAGGGGGGAGCAGAGGGGAAGGGAAAAGGGGGGAGCAGAGGGGAGGATGAAGAAGTGGAGGGGAGGGTGGAGAGCAGAGGGGAAGATGGGGGAAGCAGAGGGGAGGATGGAGAGCAGAGGGGAGGATGGAGAGCAGAGGGGAGGATGGGGAAGCAGAGGGGAGGATTGAGAGCAGAGGGGAGGATGGAGAGCAGAGGGGAGGATGGAGAGCAGAGGGGAGGATGGGGGGGAGAGGGGAGGATGGGGGAGTAGAGGGGAGGATGGAGAGCAGAGGGGAGGCTACCCCAGGGCCTGAACAGCAGGGGGCGACAGCGGGTAGTGAGCGGGAGGTGATGGATGCAGCGAGGGATTAGACACATGCTCTGCACAGGAGGATAGACAGAGTCTGAAGCTGGGGAAACGATGAGTCCAGTTTCCATTTTCACTGAAGCCGGATGGGGGCTGACTCGGGAAGCCTGAGCGGGCGTCCCGCGGTGCAGGGGGAGCTGGTGGGGAGACCGGGTCTGGGGTTCCTGCGCTGATGCCCACGTGGGTCGCCCCTGACTCCGGTCCTCCGGCTGTGGCTCCCTCCTCACCCTGAGTCTGAGCTGCTGGGTCCTGGGTCGTGGGGAGCGGTGGGGGCACAGAGAAGCACCTCAGGGTGCCCCAGAGCGCTGGTGGTCGGGGGGTGCGGGGGCCCTGCCCCCTCGGGCTCCGTAGCACCTCTCCTCTTTCGGGGCAGTGGAGGCCAGGGCCGAGAACACGGCGTCGTGGGACAGCTATTCGGCGAGTTCCATTTTGCTGATTTCCTGGTTTTCTGTTAGGAACTCAAAATAGTCACCTTTCTTTAGACGTAATCTCAGTATCGCTGCTCTTTCACCTTGCTCTGAGTGTGTGTGAAGAAGAGTCTGAAGAGTGAAGCAGGTGTCACATGCAGTCAGCGACCTCCGACAACAACGACTTGACAGACAGACAGACAGAGAATACGTGTGCTGGAACGATCCGCTGTGATGGTCTGGGAGCCATTTCTCATTTCTTTGCCACTGACGGGATAACAACTCACCACTCTGACCCTGTAATTTAGGAATTTTGGAATTTTCTCTGATGCAGGATTTTAAATCTCTCGCAGAATTCGATTTAAATGGCAAAGAAATGCCAATGTTTTCAGAGCTCGATAAACATCAGTGAAATCTTCATTTACAGGTGAGCGTGTCCACTATGCCCACTTTTCCCAACCCTACTTAATGATGTCATTCTTTAATTAAAAAAAAATAAATTAAAAAAAAACATAAAAAAGCTCCCACAAAAAACCCCTTAGAATATTCTGGAAAAAACTTTAGTTTAAACTCACAGCACAAATGCTGAGCTTAAGCTTGGGCTTTGGGAACTCTTTGGCTCAAGGCAGCTCCTGGTCCCTTGTGGCCTGACGGGGGCCTGAACCCCACGGAGTATGGGAGGGATAGAGGCCACACCACAGGCCGACACACTCTGACGTCTACACCGGCGTGGAGACATGGAAGGGTGTCCTGCCCAAGGCCCCCTGCCCAGCAAACACCACACTCCTCTTCATCCAAGTGGTTCTTTCCTGTCTCTGCAGGCATTCCCAAACCTGCACTCTTTCCCCAGACTTCCTCCAGATTACCACGTTAGAAGCTGAACATGTGGTTCATGTGCCAGGTTTGCAAGAAATACGTTTTAAAGGTTTCATTTATCCAACCCGAGTGATATCTTCTAGAGTATTCTGAAATGTTTTCTAAAATGCAACATACCCATAAAGACTGTGATTTACTGAACCTGAAGGATAGCAGAAAGTAGTGAAATCAACGACAGAGATGAAGGACAAGAAGACTGGGTCCAAGCGGCAATGTTCCCTGGGGCCGTGTAGACGAAATCACATGAGAAGGACGGGATGACGTGGTCCGACCAATAAATGGATGAAGGGGAGGCATACTTCTGAAAGGAAAGCTCTCCCTTCTTGTGGCTCTCAAACTCTGCCGGAGTGCTCAGACCAGGGGGCGTCACTGCATCCTTCTCCGTAAGGCCGAACACCGTGCAAAATAATAGCCTTGCCCGGTCGACTGAGGAGCCGGAAACGTCAGAGGCATTTCCCTCCTGCAGAGATCTTCACATTTCCCTGAACCCTCTGGGGCACCTTCATGTCACAGCACAGAGTGGAACTTTCCACTGAACCTGGGGGGCGGCTCCGCAGGGATTTCGGGTGAGGCCCGTTCTGTCCCAGGTGCGCGCTCAGTGAAGGCGGTCCTTCCTTCTTCAGGCCCCGGCGCCGACTGCTTCTGCCCGGGCCCTCCCGGAGGACCCCCTTCTCTCGAACGAGGGGTCTCTCCAGCGTGGGTCTTTGACAACGCCTACTCGATGGTGCCCCAGGAACCAAGTGCCACTGCGCGGAGGGAAGAAGGCACACCTTGGAATTCTAAGTCCCCACTTCCTACTGGAGAAGCTCTGGTCTGGTTCAAGTGTGTTACCAGTCAGAGCTCTAGAAAACGGGCCCCTCCTGGCCCCTCCTGGCTGCCTGGCCGTCATCTTCCTCCTGCCGGAACCCCTCCCTGTCTGGGACCTGCAGGAAGCCATGCCCGTGGACGTGCTCTGGGTACGGCAGGTGTGAAGGCCACCAGTGCTCTGGGACAGGGCTCTGCCTTGGTCCTGCAGGCCCACCCCAGACACCGCCCCAGCCGGCACCTGCTGGCCAACCCTTGCACCTTTCCCCTGCGCTCCTGCCTCTTAGAGACGTCTGCATCCTTCCTACACCTCCTCCCACACCCAGGTGGGAGTGTCTTTCCTGGTTGGGTGCTGAGCGAGACCCAGTTCTGAAGTGGCGCCCTCTCCCCCTTTTTCCACGGGGCTTAGAGGATAAACAGTGTCGCCTGCCCTCGTGCAGCTCACGGCCCCATCAAGGGCGACACCATCCAGCGCTGAGTAACAGCTGGCAAACAGCCTGCTGGGCTTCTTCCTTCCGGCCGAGCCAGGAGAGTCCTGTGGCTTCTCTGATCGGGAGACCAGCAAGGCTCCGAGACGCAGGGGTGTGTGGTCAGCACCAAGGTGCGGACTGAGGTCCTTCCTTGTTTTCTTAGGATTGGGTGACTGACATGATTTCAACCAAGAGTCAGTGATGGGAGGGAAATAGAAATATACAGAAATGTGAAAAATGGGTCTGAGCCACGGGGAGTAGAACTGTTTCTGTCTGCGGGCTGTGATGCTGAAGACGGTTCACACACATCGAAGTCCATCCACTGGTTTCGATACTACAGATTCACGCACAAGAGAACACCCCTACTTAGACCAATGTGGGCAGCCAGCCGAGGAACACAGGGCAGAGAACACGCCTCTAAGGACCTCGGAGGCTGGGTTTCAGATTTCAGTGTGGCTCGACGATGGGAAAATCATCAAGAGTACAACAGAAGCAGCGAATCGGTCCTGGGGGGTCAGTGAGCTGGGTGCCTTCCCCTCCCCTCGTGACCATGCTGCTCCTACACCCCGGAGTCTTAGGGGTTGCAAGGATCCTGGAGACACCTGGGTGCTCTCCTACCTGAGGCAGGAAGACTGATCCTAGTTTGGGGGCCAACACTCAGAGCCCCAACTGAGCAGCAAGAATGTGAGGCAGACACCGGTGTTCACGGCTGATTCACCTCCGACTGTCACAATGTCACGTATCTGCTCCCGGATGTCTCTGAGGAAATGCAAATCCTGTGGGCTGAACATTTCAACTAGATGTCCCTTGAATTCCACCAAAGGGAAAGGCCTTTCCTGAAGGTGCTTCAGAAAGGCAAAGGATGCCTGACCACAGTGAAATTCTCTGTACAGAGGTGACGCAGCCGGCCTGTGGCCATTGCTGGCGTCCACAGCATTTTACACAATTGTAAATGTCGCTTCTGAGCCAGGTCTTCATCTTGAAACAAAATGGTCACCCGAGTGTTCCAGTGGCTATCATGTTCCATAATGAAGATAGCATCTCAATATTTTAACAGCTAACAAAAACATGTGTGCACGGAGATCCGATGAAGTAAGTATATTAAATGACGTTCTCATATGTAACTTTGTAACTTAGCAGCAGCCAAGAAAATTAAGCTAATTTAAAAATACTGCTAAGAAATGCGATTCTTAAGAGAGCAAAATCATGAAGGAGAACGACAGCCCTCAGATTTGTGGCGGGACAGTATACGGTCACAGTTAGGATCAGATTTCAGCTCCTGACGGAGCACAATGACTCGAGGATGGGAAGACACCATGACAAGGGCCCGCGGTGAGCGGCAGCGGCAGGCTAGCCTGAGATTTTTGTGATTATCTGTAAGATCGCAGGCAAGTGTGAAACAATTTGAGCCAACTGGATGTTGATCCCTGCGTGTAACGGATCTGAATGAGTCCAATCCGGGTCTTCGGTGATACTTCCCTTGTGTGTTTATTTCACTACATAGTCTACTTCTGAGAAAGAAGGACCAGCTACTGATCGCCTCCTCTGCGTGTGGCGCTTGCGGACATCACTTCCTTTGGGCATCACGATCCACCGGGGAAAGGGGGTTACACTCCTCATCTTCAGGTGAGGCGCCTGAGGCTCGAGGAGGTGGCGGGCCGCCCAGCAGCAAAGCAGGAGCCCTGTGTTTGCCTTGCTGTCCATGCTTTCTCCCCACTCCACTCAGCAGGGTCATGGTGGACCTGACGCACGTGCTGGACTCCTCAACCTCGATCCCTGTTTTCTGGCCAGAAGCTGCATCACCTTTCAGAGCGTTCCCAAGACAACCGTGGACACTGAGAGCCACTGCTCGCTGGAGTTCTTAACCTGGGGCCACGCCCACACCCTGAAGGGCACGAGGGTGCGTAAACTTGGATGGAAAAATGACTTTGTTTTCACTGCCTCCTCACTGCAACCCAGCACTTCATTTAATTATGACTGAAGGTAACAAACCATGGCAGTGTGAGCAACGCTTTGACTTTGTCACCAACAGAAAAACAGACTTAAAAAAAATCACCTTCCACTTGGTGCAAATAACTTGAAATGCCATTCCTATGTCCAGTTAGAGGAGCTGTCAGATCTATCTCTAGATCTCAACATTAAATATGTTAATAAAGATGTTCTTTCTTTATAGATTTTTTCTCAATATTTTATTCATTTATTTGACACACAGAGAGAGAGAGAGAGAGAGAGAGAGAGAGAGAGAGAGATCACAAGTAGGCAGGCAGAGGGAGGAAGCAGGCTCCCCACTGAGCAGAGAGCCTGATGCGGGACTTGATCCCAGGCCCCGAGATCATGACCCAAGCCGAAGGCAGAGACTTAACCCTCTGAGCCACCCAGGTGCCCAAGATGTTCTTCTTAATTTCCTATCTTAGTCCAACACTTTAAAAAATTGTGATAACGTGTATTTCAATATACTTGATTCCCTTTGAAATTCTGTGAATTTTATTCTGTGCATTAAAAAAAAAATTATTCTGAGGAGGGGTCCACAGGCCTCCCCAGATGCCAAGGGGGCACGTGGTCCTCCAGGTGGCCTCGTCAGAGTCAGAGGTGGCCAGAAGGGGTGCTGAGGTCTCTCGCTCCTCTCTGACGTTTCTGGGACAATAACCTTTCTCTCTCTTGACCATGAGAACGCAGAGGCCAGGATACCCTTTCAACAAACTTACTTTAAAAAATCACCCTAATTCAATCCAGCGGACTTCAAACTCACTTTTATTTGGTCCCTTTTATTTATGAATAATTTTCTTTAAGCTTTGTATAACTTCACCAGTGGGTCCTACAGTTAGAAAAATGGTCTCCCGTGAGCTAAGATGATGTTTCACAACATATATTATACAAGTGATCAAAGAAGGAACGAGCGGTTCTGGGGCGGGGGCTGGGGCCACTCTGGGGGGCTCCTCCATGCCAGTTTCCGGCTGGCAGAGGGCACTTCCCCAGGACCCTAAGCCAGGGTGTCTGCTCCCCCAGGTGGGACTGCAGGGGCTCGCAGCCCAGGGGAGTGTTTTCTGCCTGTGACTGAGCTGCTGCCGAGCCAGCTTCCCTGAGAAACAGCCCCCGGGCACAAAGGGAGATGAAAGCAATTATTATTTTAGGACTTCAATGACTTTTAAAAGTTACATTTTAAAGGCTTACAATATTCAACCAGTTACAATGAATTTAAGCTTGTAACAAATTCAATTCCAAGTTCCCTTCGTATTATTTCTACTTTTTCCTGGCTGGGAAGCAGAGTGAAGTAAGGTATGTCATTATCCTGAAAGACCTCCACACAGATTAACCCTTGCAGCAATTAATATTTATTTTGTACCATTACATCCAATGTCTGACTGGTGTCTCCTGGGAAGCAAAATGGGCATCCAGCCTGACACTCAAAATTCACCCTAACTCCTATGTGTCAGCAAGGCAAAAATAATTGTTTTAAAAATTATGTGTTAGCAAAATGGGCATCCAGCCTGACACTCAAAATTCACCCTAACTCCTATGTGTCAGCAAGGCAAAAATAATTGTTTTAAAAATTATGTGCACAACACGTCCAAATTTATAAAAGAATAATAGCTGCTTTTTATCATAACCAATACATAATCAATTCTGTAACTCCATATTCTGAGTTTTGGACATGTCTGCTTTTTAAGATCAAAAAACAGAAAGAACCTTAGTATTTTTCTGTAAATTCTTCCTTTGATTCCCAAGTGAGCTGAGTACATTTCAACTTAAAGTGTAACCCAATCCATTCTAAGATAGTATTTCCTCACTTCTCTCATCAAAGAACTTTTAATAGTAATAATAAAAAAAAAATCTCGGGACTGCCTGCCAAATATTATGATGGAGAATTAGTATTTATCTTACAGAAATTATTTTTACAACAGTAATTTCTTCAATCTGAGTAGTTCTCCAATGTAGCAATTATATTCAAAAAGCGTTTCTTTCTCAAGTTTTTCAGAAATTTTAAAATGCTTCTCCCTTTCGCAGAGAGAAGAAATAAAGCAACAATAATTATCTTTCTCCTATGGTTCTGAAAGGTGTAAAACATTCTTCCAGTTCACACAATGTGTACAACGAGCTTATTTGGACCCACAGATAATTCAGTAGATTTGATCAATGGGAATGTTACCCCTCCCCTTGTGGATTAATTCTGAGTGTCGTAGCAAAACCTAGCATAGTATCATTGCAAAGACGTCTCTAAGGTGCACAGGGTCCTATGAGGAACAACCCCACTGCACGGGCTCCTTGGCTGGGTGGCTTCCCCCTTGCTAACTCAACAGCTCATGGAAGCATGGTGGCTTGGGCTCTGGACTGCCTGATGACGACTCAGCTTTGCTTTTCACCAAACCACCTGCCTGCGGCACAGATTCAACCTCAGCGAGTCTGTGTTCTCCTCTGTGAAATGGGAATCACAGCAGCAGCACTCACTCACAGGCTGTTGCAAGGTTTGACTCCCATGGCCAACATAAAGCATTTTGCACAGCAGCCTGTCTACAGTAAGTGCCCAATCCAGAGTCGCAATCTTCTATTGCAACCACGGACAAAGCGAAGGGAATGGGGTGCCTGCTTGGATCAGCAAGTTGCACGACCGACAATTCACTTGGCACACACCACGTGTGGGGCACTGTGTGGTGGGAGGGGGATACAGTTATCACAGGCAAATGCAGTCTGGCAGGGTAAGGACAGGAATGAGTGTCTTCTGGAAAAGGCGAGGTTGTTCAGACGATGGCCTTTTGCAGAGGAGATGGAGCATCAAGGATGGCTGGGCCTCACCGCGTGAATGTTCGGGAGGGGCTGGCTTGTGAGCTAAGCAAGGACAGAAAGGACCCGCCAGGGCTGGGGGGGGCGGGCTGGTGGAGGACAGACCTCTGTGGGGGCCACAGCGGGCGGGGGAGGGCCACCATGCATGGGGAGCACTCGGGGGCTTGAGGGGTAGGTACTTCATAAGCCTCGTGATAAAGGGTGTGAGCAGGCCAGGTCTGTGTCTTGGAGGGGTCAGGAAGACAGCGGCCGGGAGGATGGAAGAAGACAGAGAAACTGGAGGGGGCATTGCCGGAGTCCAAGCAGGAGGTGACAAGCATCAAATGAGGCAGGAGAGCAGGTGGAGAAGAAAAGGCCAGTGGGAAAGCATGGAAGGAAGAGTCCCTATTTATCCTGCTCCCTGCCCAGGCCAGGCCTGCTGGGTGGGGACGGTGACCTGTGGCACCCCGTGACTTCTCTCGGCTCCCACAGACATGCCCTGCCCTCCACTTCCAAGCCTTTGCCACCTGGTGGGTCCAAATCGGCTTCCTCCCCCAACGTCCTCAATCTGGGGTCCTGGGTCCTCCTACACCACTTTCTCCCCCCAGCCTCACCAAAGTGGCCGGGCAAGAAGCTAGCCAGGAGGAGAGCCAGGGATGACACTCGGGATGGCGAAGGGGGGCCACAGGAACGCACGGGCAACGTGGCTGCGGGGGCCACAGCATGGCGGACCCTCAGCACACAGGTGCCGAAGGAAGGAAGGAATGAGTAAACGAATGAATGAAGTGTGATGAGGTAGAATTAGCGAAAAATCCACCCTTATGGTAGTTTGTAGACTCGGCGGGTAGGAAAGCGTGGAGGTTACTGGAAACATTCCTGCCATTACAACGACTCCTTTGTGTGTTTCGGGAATGCCTGATCTTCCCATTTCTTGGCAATGAAGTAAGATTCAGAAACACAGGCCAGCCCTGAACGCTGGGTCTCACCCACCTGTAAGGAGAATGTTTCCTCTGCGAACACCACGCAGAAGGTTTGAAGACCCTGCTGACCCCAGAAGCCCACCCCTCCCAAGTCCCCAGGGCACCCACGGGCCACTGCCAGTAGTCAGCTCCATGGACACTCAATGAATGGGCACCTATCCATGCCAGGTCTGACCACGGAGCGGCCTGGCGTGCCCAAGACATAGATGAATGGGTTTCTTGTCCCCACTGGGATACTTCTCTGTGGCAGGCACTTCATGTGCGTCTTAGGTGCCACTGTGTGCCCAGTAAATGTGTAGTACATAGAAGCTAGTAGGCACTCAATACCTGTGCCACAGGAACCGGTGGGTTCCTGCTAGTTATCTCCGGTGGTCCGAGCCCCCGAGCCCTCCCAGCTGTGTCTCAGGGTCAGTGAACTCTCTTGGGCACACGTCCCCCTCGGTCCAGGGAGGACTTGGTTTTGTGATGGCTCCTCTACCAAAGGAGGGCTTCCAGGGGGCTCTGCCAGGGTTGACCCAGGACAGCGAGTCCGCCAAGGCAGGAGGAGGGAAGGAGAGAGGTCGCTCACATCCTTGCCACCTGAAAGTCCTGTTGCGGCTGCTGGTGGGGAAATGGACGCGGAAAGGGAACACATCGTCCTGGTGCTCGGCGGCTTGTTCAACCCCGGCCGTGCATTAGACTCACACAGGTCATTTTCCAAGCCTCTACCGGGGCCCGACCCTAGACCCCTGAAGTCTGACTCTCTGAGGGTCGGGCCCAGCACTGGAATGATTCAGCCCTCCCAGGGCGTCTAATTTACCGGGGGGCGGAGAACCACTGGCAGAGAGGAAGAGAGTTCACCTGCCACCCTCCACCCCGTCTCACCCCCCGTTACCTTATCAACCCAGCGAAGATCTCACTTTCACCAGGTCTGAGATGTGGCTCCGAGAACCCGCTATTAGTAGCTGCTTTACAACAAAACAAAACAAAACAAAATACGCACAAAAGCCATGTTGCTGGTTCCTGGGCTGTCCCCAAAGTGGTACTACCTTACTTCTAACCATGGATTCCTACCCGCCGCTTCCGAGGGAAGACAAAGGGCAGAACTCTTGGCGGTGGGCCTCACGCTTTAAAACAAACTTTGAATTCTTGTTACTTATTGGCATCTTCCATTAACAAACAAAAGCCCCCAAAACTATGCTGTCCTTTAACAAGAAAAACAAGCCTCTCACATCCCTTCATCGAAATCAGAAAAATAAACAGAAACACACTGACATTCTTGTCTCACAAATTCAGATTCTTAAAAGTCCACAACTCAGGGTAAAGTAAATCGCTACTATTATTAACTGTGCCATCAGCCACGGGCCGTGAGCACTCGCCAGGGAGCGAGCTATGGGAGCCCGCCAACTTGGCATGGGACTATTTTTAGGATACAGAGTCCTGCCTGTGTCCTCCTGCCCGTCCTACTTGATATCAGAACAAGCTATTTTTTCTTCAAACAGTTCAAGCTGCAGAGTCATCCTGGGTGGGCAATTATCTTTGTCACCTACACTTGGCACAGGACAAAATGACAGTGACTCATAAGAACTCCCCGCCAATGCATTCTCCTCGGTGAACCCATGGCTTTACCCACCGCTCCCCCCCCTTTATCAGCGTGGACGCTCCCCCCGCCCGCCCCCAAACCGTTTCCCCCCACAGGGGCTGCCAACTCTGTCCCACGTCGGTCCTCTGGGCCCTCCTCGGGGCGGTCCCGTGTTCATAGGAACTGGCTTCACTTACATCACTTTGCAAACCAGCAAAGGCCTCTAGAGACCCGAAGTTGAATTANCAACTCTGTCCCACGTCGGTCCTCCGGGCCCTCCTCGGGGCGGTCCCGTGTTCATAGGAACTGGCTTCACTTACATCACTTTGCAAACCAGCAAAGGCCTCTAGAGACCCGAAGTTGAATTAGTTACAAAACTGCTGTTTGGGCTTGTTCTGGGCTGCACGGTGACCTCGCACAATCCCTGTGTGGGGAGTCCTCGTCCCCGAGCCCCGGAATGGGACTGTATTTGGAGGCAGGGTCTTCACAGAGGTCATCAAGCTAAGCTGACGTCGCTAGGGCAGGCCCTAATCCAATGTGACAGGTGTCCTTATGAAATGAGGACACAGACGCGCACGGAGGGGCAAGGCCGTGAAGACGCAGGAAGAAGACAGCCGTCTCTCAGCCACGGAGCGGGGCCCGGGGACAGACTGTCCCTCACGGGAGCCCCACGCAGCCGACACCTGATTTCCCACGTCTGCCTTCCAGAACTGCGAGACGGCGAATTTCTGCGGCTCAAGTCACCCAGCAGCCCTAGCGGACTCCTGCGGGGCTTCAAAACGTGTGTCCCTTAGAACGGCTTGGAAGCCAACACACTGTGGGACCCAGAAGGCTGGTCACCTTCATCACCTTTCCTCATCAGACCCCGAGATGTTACAGCCTTAAGTCAGACGCTGGTCCTAGGCCTCGTGCTTCGGACGAAGCTCCGAAGAAGGCGGTACCAGTGTGTGTGCACGTGAGTGTGTGTGCACGTGTGTGTGAGCACGAGTCTCAGAGACACGCATGAGGCCGGGCGTTTGAAGTCCTAGGGTCGAGCTCAAGAGAGGCAGCGTATCATCAAACGGCCGGCATGCAGGGCCTGTTCCTTTTCTACCACTTTCTGAGCCCTGGCAGCTTCCTTTATTCAAAGATGCCAGAGTCTAACTCCGCGAGGCAAACAGAACCGTCCTGGAATCATTGAGCAGCCTGCAGTCCAAACACTAAGATGCCGAGATGCTCCAGTCCTGCGGTCTCACCGTTCTGCCAATGCCTGACTGGGTGTCTGTCCTCCGCAGCCACGCGCGGTCCTCACGCGGGCCACCGTGAGCAGACCGCTGGGGACAGCCTGCGGCTGGGACGGCCCCTGGGCGGCTCTGCCTGTCCGACCGGCTGCCCCGCCGGGGCCCGGGTGCCAGAGCCTCGCCACTCGCCGCTGGGATGCGGGCAAGACGTACTGATTGCTGCTGACTGTGAGCTACACTTCCTCACCTGTACAGGGACCGCCGAAAGAGGAGCCCCGAGTAAGGCGGGGTGGCCCCGGGGCTCGCTGAGCTGGCGGGGACGGGGCGCGGAGCAGGGCGCCGTCGGCAGCAGCAGCGTCTGCCCGCCGGCCCGCGTCCTGTGCTTCGCTCTGAGAAAGCAGAGGAGTGAGGAACAGTCCTTCAAGTGCCATCTGGTTCCCTGCCCCTGGCAACGTCTAATTGGAAAGGGGACACTCAGGAGATACAGTGATCGAAAACAGAACTCTGAGTTAGAGCCCCCTCGAATGCTTCTGCTTGAACACCTGCGAGTAGAGGGGTGTCTACGCAGCTATTCCACGATCCCAGGCTCCAAACCCGGTGTATAAGCCAGTGAACTGTGCCACACTTCCCTGGGCCCGGGCCGCTCCAACGTCGGGGCCCGTGAGCCCAGCTTCCAGACCCAGTTCTCGGAAATCTCCGTGAAAGGAGTCAGCGCGTGGAGCTACCTAGCAGGTGCAAGACCTGAGCTCACGCTGCAACTGACCTAACTTTCCGGACCAACATCTCACAGCTTCTGAATGTCGGAAACCCTCCCCTAGAGCTGTGGATCTTCTTCTTTTGGTTCAGTAAATGATAATGGATATGAATAATGGTCTAAAGTTTTAATATTTTCACCAGTTCATATTAAAAGTGTGGGCTGAGGGTTACTGGGGGGTGGGAGGGTAGGGATAGGGTGGATGGGTTATGGACATTGGGGAGGGTTTGTGCTATGGTGAATGCTGTGAAAGGTGTAAGCCTGATGATTCACAGACCTGTATCCCTGGGGCAAATATTTAAAAATAAATAAATAAATAAATAAAAGTATGAGAATTGTTCATTCAATTGCAGAAAACCAAAAGAATTACCTAAAATGTCTCCATTTAGTCAAAAGAAGGATTAGTAATAGACAATAGCAGGCAAGGCAGGTGTGCCACTATCTGCACATAGAAGCCATCATACAAGCAATGAATATGAATTTCGTTCAAAACAACCAAAATCCATAGAGCAGCACAGAAGAGAGCGATAACATGGGCCAGACAGTCAGGAGAAGGTCTCGTGAAGTGACTGAATTTAACACGATAACCCCAAACTTTTTATTTTATGGACAAAACTGCTAAGCAAATCTCTTGTTAATATCACCAATGAAGCCTTTAAAAGTATGTTAGGATTTCTCTGAAGGCACAGAAACAAAATCAGCTTAGTATATCCTCAATTCAGAAAGTTAAGCTGAGCAGTTATGCAAGAGGAAAACAAGTCTTTAACTTTGTCGCTGAAGAAAAACGAATCCTAAAAAAGAAATGCCAACAGATGGAGGAAATGAGCTACAAGAGAATGATTCTTTCTCTTAAACTAATTACTGGTTTGGTAGCAGTCCCGGTTCTCTTTGAATACCTAATCAGGTACTTTGATTCCTTTCCCAAAGCCTATTACCTTGAACTATGGAAATAATTTGGTAACTACAGTATGTGCACTGAACAATCTGTAGGCAGGGACTTCATAAAAGGAAATGCTCAGGTCCCCGAAACACTACTAGAATCCTTTTGAGCACAGAATCTTGAAGAGTAATGACTTCATTTCTCTTATTCTCACCTTGCATTCTGAATAGATTATGTGTATCCCACACCAGTGTCTTTCAGGCGTTGAAGTCAGCGCAGAAAATGCAAAGAAATTGAACTGGTGTTTTCATAAGTTGCTACGTTCTTGCCTTCAGTTCAGATCGTTTACAGACTAGAATTTAAAACAGGTGATAATACAATATGCTTGGTGGAGGGCCCTGAGTTTGATTAAGTGCGATTTTGAAAATAATAAATGAAAATGTTGGTAATTACTTTCAGGGCTGAAGTCTCTAACTTGCAAACGGTGTGCAAGACTCTTAATTTCAATCATGCAGGAAAGGACTATAGACCCAAGGACCTGCTTATTTTAAGAGAAGTGCACAGGCATGCATGCAACTATTATGCATACCATTAATTTAAACATGGAAATCATGTAATTTACAAAGATGCGTCTCTTTTTAAGAAGCTTCCTCATTTCCCATTTGAAATCTTTATTTTCCTACACCTTTCAAAATGCAGGCTGTAACCCAAGGGACCTCTAGGATCTCTTCAAACCTAAAATGTCATGATTCTGTGGCTCTATAAGGCAAACGACATTCCTCTTCCCCTGGTCCCCAAAGTCATCTCACTGTGGAGAATGAAAGAAGGTAAGAGACTGTTCCAGAGAGTTCTGTTTGGCAATGATTTAAGAAACAGATAACAAAGGCATTTTTAAGGATATTCTTCCACATCATTTGTATAAATTCTGTTCAAAAAATAAACTAAAATAACCCCCCCCATTCCTGTGGGTTATATTGAATTTCAGGCACCTCACATCAGATCCAGCACCGAACGGAAAGAACTCAGAATGAACGTCTCACGTTAAAGCATCAGAGCTCACTCAGTTATAGATATCTTTCCAGGGCTGTCATATCCTTTTCCTAACTCAAGAAATAAGTGGGACGTAAATCCCAGAAGGGATAAACTGGCAGGACAATTACTTGGTAACAACAGACTTTGGTCAAGAATGAAGTTGTCCACCACAGGAGTTAGGACGCTATTTGAGTGGAATCCCAGGGGCTCCACTTCCAGTGAACTTGGCAGAACAAGCATGATTTGATCAGTGTGAAAGACCCTGCAGTAAAAGGGACAGAGGCAGGTGACTGGGGACTGATGGCTTCTGATACGCTGACTGCAGAATGATCAAATCGAGAGGTCATTCAGGGTCTTCTAAATAAAACAATGATTCTCCATAAACCTACAATTGCCCATATAAAACTATCATTTTATTAACTGTTTACTATTGATTCCGAGAGAATATCAACCAACTCGATCATGACCAAGAGCACACCGTGTGCAGAGACGAAACCACCATGCCCCTGTCTGCAGCCAGGGTGGAACACATTTCAGAAGATCCATTCATTCTTTGCTCTTGGGTTCCCTGGATTTCTTCTGGTAAAGCTGCTATCTGGTGCAAGAGACAAGAAGACTCAGGCATCCAGCTTCCCCCTCCTCCTTCCAACCCCAATTTCACCGCTTAGTTAAAAACCTTTAGCCCTGATAAAGGATCTAACTCCTGGAGGCATGAGGAAACCCAGGGAAGAAACAGACCAGAGAGAACAGGACCAGAGGGGAGGGTTCTGGAAGGGGGAAGGTGCCAAGCGTTTCCTTGAGAGTCTGGCCTTGTCACTTAAGGAACCAAGCAAACCACATCTCCTCACCTCAGCTTCTCCAGAGAAACTTCTCAAGAGCACAATTTTCACCTTTGCCCTAGATGCTGCTCCCGAAGGAGGGAGCAGACAGGGGAGCAGATTCGCCAGCAGGCCAGGCCTCCGCAGAGCACCTCACCGGCGCAGCACCCACCTGAGATGCTGGGAGCGGACCTCCGTGCATGTGTGCGTGTGTGTGTGTGTGTGTGTGTGTGTGTGTGTGCACGCGGGGGAGGGAGGGAGAAACTCGCTTGGGCATTCAGCTCCCGAGTACATGTAAAGTTCCACCCTCAGGAGATGATGGGGTTCCGAAATGGGGAGAAGCGGGTGAGGGGGAAGGGGGGATGGGAGACGCGAGCGGAGGGGGAGATGAAGGGGGTCTGGGAAGGAGGAAAGGGGGGGCAGATTGGAGGAGATGGTGGCGGGCAAAGGGGTGACGGAGAGGTGGGTGGGGAGCGGAGAAAGCCATGAAGGACAGAGGGTGGAGGGACGGGGCGCCAGGGCAGACCGGGAGGGCGCGCGAGGAACAGCCGAGAAAGGGGTGAAAGGCACTTCCCCGGAGGGCCGGGGACAGCCGGACCGGGAGCGCAGGCACAGGTGACAACCCGGGGAGACGGGCGGCCTGACGGCAGGGGGAGGAGGACCCCCGTAGGCGGA